>BMAV01020423.1:0-30946 GCA_019973955.1 Trichonephila inaurata madagascariensis | reverse complement strand
ACAAAAATTATTGTTCGTCGACATCTGAGGTTGACATTAACCTTTACAATATTTAATCGCCCCCTTTGCGTCCTATCGCCTCGATTGAAATTATTATCGAACCCTTTTTTCCCGGCCCTTATTAAAAATCTTTCCCTATTTCGAAATGGTAACCCCTGTTGTTGAATCTCTGATCATTATTATAAAACCTATTCCTCCAAACCCCTCTATTACTTTGACGGCTATTCTCTAAGATCTTTTTACTGTTTTTTGGGATACCCCTTATTTCAGAATTCCTCCAGTTTCCCCATTAGTTCTTAGGCACCCTTTCCCATTTTGACCTCGTCTTTCTATATTATCGTTCTGATAACCCCTTTGAAATTTTTGAAGAATATCTCTTCGAATTTACCCGCTTTAAAAAGTTGTATCGTGTTTTGTGGATTTTGACTTCCACGTAGTCCTTTTCTGTGGTTCGGTCAATAAAATATGATCCACTGCTTTTTTGGGGCATTCCTAATTCTAAACTTCTTTTTTAGAAATCTATAAAAAAAATCAGTAGACCCTGATTTTTCCCTGCGGGGATGCATAAAACCCCGACTGTAGTTCTTTTTTTTTTTTGCCCCGGGGAAAAGCCTTCGCAATTAAATTTTGAGCGCGCAAAATCCTGGTGTATTTTGCACAACAACGCCAAATATCGAATCCCAAATTTTGGGGCCCCTTCCCAGATGATTTTTTAAGTAAGAAATGACAGATTATTTGGGATTTCAAGTAACTGTATGTTGTTATCAAATACCTTATCCTGCAACGCCCCCCGACCCCCGAAAAATACATTTCAGGTAGAACCGACTTCCCAAAAACATTACCCAACCCAGAATTAAAACGTTCATTGCGACATAGCCATCCTTTGCCCTTGTGCCGGTTCCGCGTGCTAGAGGTGTGGGATTATCAAAATGATGAGCATAATAATTTTAATACAACTTTTATTAAGATTAACTTATATTACTTAAATTTAATTTGACAATTTTAATTAAAGTGAAGTCAAGCCCCAAAATTAAATCATATTCAAGTCAGATCACGCAACTAGATCCTTTATCTCAATTATCATTAATAATCCTATGCATCAAATTACTTATATCTAATATTCCCTTTTTTTCAGTTCTGGTTCCTTTTTACCTAGAAAATGGTATCTATAAACTTTAAAAAACGATGATTCCAACTTCTTTATCTTAGGCTTCATTTTTTCCCCCAAAACTATCGGACTGCTAAATCTTGATCTGTAAGATTCACACTAGCTTTGCCCGCTATCGATCAGAATGCTTCCACAATACTATCTCTGAGCCTGCCGCGCTATATCTAAAGCTTACCACGCATATCCTATCATCAAAATTTTATCCTTTTATAGTAAATCTCATTTGCATAATATCTTTGTTTATCTTTTTGGTTTTGGGGTTGGAAAAGTTTTGCCATTAATCGTGGCCGTCAAAGAACATAGGAGTTATGTTAACAGAAAGACGCGAGAGACGTCACAAACTTTTAGAAGTCTTGGCTAAATTCGAAGAGAGTATTCTGCAAATTAAAAAGGGGTTATCAGAACGATAATATAAAAGACGAGGTCAAAATGCGCATGGGATGCCTTTTTGATGCTAATGGTAGAAACTGGAGGAATTCTGAAGTAAGACGTAGACCAAATAACAGTAGAAATGAGTTTTACGAGAATAGCCGTCAAAAATAATAGAGGGTTCGAGAGGAATAGGTTTCAGAACAATGATCAGAGATTCAACAACAGGGTTACCATTTCGAAATGAGCGAAATGATAATTTTAATAGAGGACCGTAGAAATAAGGGGGTTTAGTGAAATTTCAATCGAGGCGATAGGACGCAAAAAGGGGGCGATTAAATATTGTAAAGGTTAGATCAACCTCAAAAGGGTGTCGACAAGAGAACATTAGACTTTCTCCGATATGTATATCACCCGTAGAACTTCCCTACGTTCATTTTTTTTAAATAACACATTTTTGAAAGGGTCATGGGACACCGGAGCAGATAAATCATTTATATCGGAAAAGTATATAGAAAATATTTTTCTATAACAAATTAAAAATCGCGAGCCAGGTAATAACAGCACAGGGTGCGAAATGCCAAAACATGGGGATCGTAGAATTGGGGAAAGTTCGCATCAGACAATTCGAAAGAAATTTATTCATGTGTTGAAAAAATTTAGAATACCCATGTATTCTAGGTATCGGGTTCAAAGTGCGTCAAAAGAATCGTATTTAGATTTTGATCAGAAATCGGAAAATTCAAAATTCACTGGGTGAAGATAATAAGGTAAATAAAGGAATTTAACGTTAATGGGTCAAAATGAAGTTAAATATGGTGGTTTAAAGTTTTACCGAAAAAGCATGGGAAAAAGTATATGGTGATAAAAATTGTGCCATAATCAGGATTTGGGACTTACTTCACGGAACAATTAATAACAGAACAAAAAAATGACCCAGAATTAGGTCATATATATAGATATTTAGAAACCCCGGAAAATAACTCGTTAATGCAACGATATGTGAGAATTGGGCCCACGATTTCCCCTTAATTGAAGGATTGTTATTTTATCGAAACAAACGTCATTAGGTGAAATGCGTGTATACATTAAAATCTTTGGAATAAAATTTTGAGGGGAATTTCCCTACCCAATTGCGGGGACACTTAGGCAGATTTAAAACGTATCAAAAAATTCGGACGTTTGTTTTTTCCCCGTACATGAGAAAAACCTTTTTGACCCAATATGTCTCTACATCCATATGTGCAAGTTTAATAAAAACCCTTACCATTTTGGGCGGTTAAAAACCCAAATTTTATCGAATTATCCGGAAGAGATGGGCAGGTTTTTTTAGGGCCCCATCTATATCGAGAATAAGACGTAAACCCTATATTTTTTGTTTTAAACCGATCATTTCAGCAAATGGGCTGAAATTATACCTCTTAAAAAGGGCCCCATCTCGTATAATAGCGGATATTTTTTTTTATAACATATCGCGTTATGGGCTCCCAAAAAAAAATTAATGTGATAATGGTCCCCCAAATTTTTATCCGAAATTTTTTACACTTAAAGGAAAGTTGGGGATAAGGCATGTGAAGACTGTTGCATATCGACCCGAAATCGGACTGAAAAAAAGTTAATCGAGATATAGGCAAAATGATTCAAAAAAGCAATGATCAACAGATACTTGGGATCAATTTTTACGTGAAGGGTTTTCTTGCTATTCGTACGGCGGTGAATGAAACAAGGGGAAAAAACACCGGCTGAATTATTTTTAGGTCGAAAATTGATTACACCATTTAAAAAACTAGTTATGATATCGGAAAAGTTCAAAATTCAAAATTCAAAATATTGAAAAGAGCTTTCAGGAAGCTAGACTAAGTACGAAAATTAAACAGGAAAGGTGAGAAAAATATTATAATAGACGAAAAAAGACATAAAAATAAAGGTAAATGATTGGTCTTATTAGAAACACACCCTTAAGTTCAGCAGCTAACAAGGTATGCTAAATTTAAACAAAAATTTGAGGGACCTTATAAGTCTTAGAAGTTAAAAATTTTTAATAATATTGTAATATGGAAATCAGGAAAAGATTAACAGTTAACGTAGATCAAATAAGAATATATCGTCATAGGAAATGTGACGAGGTCGAATTAGGAACAGGTATCCCAAATAGTATAAGATCAAGTCAGAAAAATCGTACTTCGGAAAAGTACATCAAAGATTAAATGAGTCACAATATGGGAAAGAAAATCTGCGGTGAAACGTAAGTTAGAGGCAAAAGGGATTGGTAACCAATCAAATCAATATAAAAAAACAGAGAGGACCCATAAAACAAATCACTGGTCAGATCACAGCCTAGTTCATTTGGGAATGAAAATAAAACAAAAGGTTTAGATATAATGGGGTATTAAAAGATCAGGTGTGTCGGGGCAAGGGACCACAAAAAAAGTGGCAAAAAAGGGAACAATAATAATAAAAAAAAGACAAATGTCACCCAGTACTATTTCTAGAACGGAAAAGAACAAAAGAGCATGCACAAAAGTTCCAGATGAAGCAAGATACAACTTAAGCCCCGACGGAGAACAGAAGAACCCCGACCAGAAAAGGAAAAAATTTGGGGAAGTCAAGGAAAGGACGACAAGGAGATTACAACCCCTACCAAAAAATTCCAGACAACCGAGGAAAAAAAGGGTAGCACCTCATCTTTGGGAGGGATGGTTGGAGAAAACATATAAAAATCAGGTTGTATTGTTTCATTTTTATGATCTTCAACAAGTGGTCGGAAAATTATTCAAGAAGGAAGTTCGGCGATGTTTAAAAGTTATAAGCCAAGTCAAACACTACAATGAGTGTTTTTTTTAAATTTTTGGAACTTTTGATTTTTTAAAAATTTTTTTTCTGAAAAAAAAAATTTGTAATCAAAATTTGTTTGTTTTGATGTATGACTTCTGAGAGGGAAAAATTTTTTGGTATTTGTTATAATAGTTTATTAAAAAAATTTTTTTAAATTGTAAAATATTGTATATATATATTTTTGTATTGTTATGTATTATAGGCATCTGGTTCGGAAACCGGGTAGTAAAGGCATAACAATAAAAAAAGGGGTTTGCCTTTTTGGGAGTTTTTTGGAAACCAGTTTGGGGGATGGAATAAAAAATTTATTGTGATATACAAATAATTGTGAAATGGTTGATATTATAGAAATAGAGACCCCCAAAGTTTTCATTTCGGGAGACTGCCCCTAAAAATTTAAAAATTATAGCTTCAAAAAAAGGAGCGGAAGTTCCAGCTCCATATGCAGTGTTAGATGAAAAGATTGGGTCTCCCAAAGAATTTTTTTTTTAGAAAATTTAAGTGTAAAAAATTTTTAAGTAATTGAATTTTAAAAAAGTGAGGGGGCATAAAAACAGTTAAATTTGGCTAGTTATTAAAAAATTTTTTGTCCGAGTTTAAATTTAAATTGAATATTAAAATTTATTCAAGATAAATATTGGAAATTATAAAATTAAAAATGAGGATTTAAGATTAAAATTGTAATAAAAATTAAAAAGTCAAGATAAATATTGGAAATTAAAAAAAGTTAAAATGAGGTTTTAAAGATTAAAATTTAAATAAAACTCAGAAAGCGAAAAAATTTTAGAAATAGAGATTTGACACGAAATTTTTGGGCATTGAAAACCCCCTTAAGTAAATAGTTTTCTTTTTTGGAGGGTTGTGACGTCCCCGCGTCTTTCCTAACATAACTCCTATGTTTTTTGGGCCCAACGAAAGGAAAACTTTTCCAAACTCAAGAAGAAAAACAAGATAATAGGTAAATGAGATATACTAAAAAAGGATAAAAAATTTTTGATGAAAAAGGATAGGCGCAACTTAGAGATAGTTTATTGGAATCATTCTGATCGATAGTGGGGGTTTAAAATGCTTATTGGGAAATTTTTCAGATCAAAAGGGTTTGCAGTCCGATAGTTTTGGAAAAAATAGAAGTCTTATATAAAAAATTTGGAATCTTCATATATAAAGTGAATTATAAATATTTTTATAGGTGAAAAAAGGAGATCTGCAAAAAGGGAATATTTGACCGTATTTAGATGAATCGGTTTTTTCTATAATTTAAAATAAAGGATTGTTGCGGATCTGACTTAAATACACGGTTTAATTGGGGGTTTCTCTCACTTTTTAAATTTAAAAATTTTCAAATTAAAAATTTAAATAATATAAGTTATTCTTTAAAAAAAGTTGTATTAAAAATCCCAAAATTTCTCATCATTTTGATTATCCCACACCTCTAGCTTACGGAACCGGGAAAGAAAAGTCATCACGGATGGTTTGTCCAAACCCCCGGTAAAAAGTTAAAAACTGAACAGCCCGGGCCCGAGCTGTCAGTGAAATGGACCTTTTCAGGGAAGAAGTAAGTTGTGACGTCTTCGACGAACCCCCCCCCGTCAATTTATCTGAAGTCACTTTATCATTTATCCCAAACAGATGTCCCGGGTGACAAGGCAGGTCCCTGGGGGCATTGTTTGTTGTCTGGCCTTGGACAAGCGCAGACATCTGGCTAATTTACAATGGCTGGGGTGCCGGGGGCAATGGGCATTCGTTAGGGTCTTGAATAGGGCGGCCTGAGCCCGGTGCATAAGAGTGGAAAATTGAGGCCCAGGTGTGAGATGAATAGATGAGAGTTAGGGCCCCCCCGGACCCGGACGGAGGGGGAATGTGTTTGTTTTTTTGCCGCGCAAATGGGAGACGAAAGGGGCCCGGGGGAGGGGCAGCCCTTTTTTTTTTGATCTCCCAAAAGGGGGAAGACGGGGCAGACCTTTTTTTTTTGACCTGCCAATGGGGAAAAACGAGGGCGTGGGGGGACCCCCCCCCGGGGTTTTTAAAAAGGGGGAAATTTTTGGGAGAAGAGAGGGGAAAAACGGAAAAAGAAAACCCGAAGCGACTTGGACGGAGAAAAAAATTTGAGAAAACGGACGAGAAGGAGACTGGAAAAGACTTGAACGAACGGAGGGGGAAGAGGCTTGGAGGGGGGACCCCGGGAGTGAGCCCGGGCGGACCCCCGGAATGGAAACAAGAACCTTTGGGAAAACCCAGAGGGGACCCCGGGAAAAGAAAGGGGATTGTCGAGTGCCTTGCGGAATAATTGACCTCGAGTGAAAAGCCCGTCCGCCCGGTTTTTGGCACCTTTTAATGAAGCTTTAAATACTATTTAAATTTTAAAAAATATGGCTGTGACAAATTTTCTTGTGTACTAATGACTGACGACGTTACAGTACAATTAAAGTTCCTTCGAAAAAAGGATGTGCACGTTATACCGTAAATGTCCCCCAAAAATTAAAAAAAATGCAGCTTAAAAGTAAAATTGACTTATACACCGGTTTTTAAATGGAATTAAACCTCTAATCCTTATATCCAAATAATACTCACTGTTTTCACTTTAGTGAATAATAAATCTTTTTTTGAGAAATTTTTTATAAAAGTTTCCAGATTTAAAAAATAATAAAAAAAAGATATTTCCCCCTCACATTGTATATGTTGTTTTTTTTTAAAAATTTTGCAAATAACTGCTGATATTTTATGTAAAAAACCCGGTCCCACTTTTCCTAGAAATGAAGGGATTTAAAAAGTACACTTTTTTTTCTTTCTTTAGAAATCAGGTGCCCCGGAAAAATGTTTTCCAACATTCTTTTTTCTTTTTCTTTTCTTTTAACCCCTAAAATTTCCTAAAAAAAAACTACATTTTCGTTCAAAACCCACCAAACGAATGAAACCACCATTCGTCAAGGGAAAACATTTTTGAAAAAATTTCAGTATCCGTCCGAAAGAAGGTGGAGTCAAAAAGTTTATTTCCCCTTTTTCCACAAATGTGCAATGGTAACTTAAAAATTTACTGAAAAAAATTAAATTTTTAAAAATTTTTAAAAAGTATGCCGTTTGAAAGACATAAAAAAAGGGAAAAATTTTTCCCTCTTTTACTTTTTTTCCAAATTTAAAATATTTTTTATGATCGTTTTAATGCACTAGAGAGATATGAATTTTTCAAATTTTTAAAAATATTTAAAAATATTTAGGGAATTTTTTTTTTAAAAAAAACGAAATAATGGAAGGGAAAAATTTTTTCGCTCTTTTTTTGATGTATTTTTTTTCCGTGCATTTGAAAGCAAAAATCCTGATGTAAATATAGGAGAAAGATACCCATAGGGTTTAACATTACGCCCCGGGGGTTTTTTTGTGGTGGCGTGTCACAGGGGGCCTTAATGCCCTCTTTTGGTTTTTTGGAAACGTTGGGGAGACAGTCTACTAACAATAACCACGCTGCGTGATTTGAGGGGAAGTTTATAGAAAAAATCAGATGCAGAGAAAATCATATATGAAAATGAGTTGTAATTTAAAAGTGGTATATAATGTATAAAAATTGTGAAAAGTTCTGGCATTATGTGAAATTATGTTATTCTCAGTGACTTGAAGAGTTTTTATTTCAGGGTGACAGACACTGAATTCCAAGTAGAAAGTCAACTCCCACACACACACACAATCAGAACTTGAATCATCAATTCTTGTAATTTCAACTGGATGGAAAGGCATTGTACAGAAAGAAGATTGTAATAGTTTTTAAGTAGCATTAAATTAGTTAAGGGAAAAGTGGACCTCGCTCTTCCATCTATGTCAAAGATGGTTTTTTCCCGGTCCCGTGGCCCGGATGAGGCATGCGCATATCTTTTGTAAAATAGAGAATCTACCGTAATTAAAATACATAACTGTTAATGTTGGTCTAGTTAATTGAATAAAATTTATTGTGGCTTTTGAGAGTTCAAATTAAGGACGAATATTAAAAATCAAACTTAAAATAAATAGTGGAAATTAAAGATTAAGTCGAATATTGGAATTTAATGGTTGAAATGACTACTAAGAAGTTAAAATTTAAATAGAGCATGAAAAGCGAGAAAATTAAGAAAAATAAAATTTAGGCAAGTAATTTTTTAAGGGCCATTGAGACCCTCGAATAAATCACGTTTTGCTTTTTGGAGGGGTTGTGACAGCTCATGCGTTTTTTCATTAACATGTCCTTTGGGTTCTTTTGAGGCCTGGATTAATGGCAACTATTTTCCAACCAAAACCCAAGAAGTGAATATAAGATGCAAATTGGATAACTTTTAAATATCAGAAGTCTGAGTAAGTGTGATGGCAATTTGGGGAATGTTATGATAGAAAGTGATACTATTGTGAAGTGACAGCCCACAGAGGTTATCGCGAAGATAGAGCCATTAAGTCAAGGTGCATACCATTGCACTCAATTAAAGACGCAACTCCCATATGATTAGATCTGCGATCGGATCAAGGTAGGATTGTCTATTTATATTAGGACTTGTGATATTATTGGAATTGATAGGCGGGTTAGATATTGATAGTCGCCCGAGTTACGTTATTTCGGTATTATTTATATTATGTATTTTGTCATCGCGTAGATTCTCTCACATTTATTATTATCATTAAATCTGTTAAACGTTTAAGTTTAAAATCTTAATAAAGCCATATTAGGAACATGGATACGTCTAGTTCTTTTGTTATTCTTACACCTCTAGCTCACGCGGATAATCAGGAGAAGGGCACCCTAGGGGGGAAATTTCACAACAGCATGGAGCCAATTACAACTCCACGAGATATTTGCGCCTCATCAACTTTGCTAATCAACATAATTTAAATATCGCCTTTCTAAATTCTCCAACGGGCTTTGGACACGACACTGCTAATACAATAGAGATAGCTATAATTCGTAACTTTTTGTATCCATTTGAAATTTACACCAAATCAGATCTTTCATCAGATCACATTCCGGTTTTTATTCATTTTAAACTTAAAATTCCCACTCAAAACTCCATAGAGCAGTTTTCTTTAACTAGTCAGAATGCACCGCTCTTTGACTTTCACACGAATAAAATTCTTAATGCTACAGATCTGGAAAAGAAAATACAAAAATGCAAAAAGAGGATTCTCACTACTCACAGCCACACCTCCCGTTCAATAAGAAAACCGCACCTAAGCTTCACCCTACCTGAAATTCACCTTCTCATACAGCAGATAAACATACTTAGAAAACCGTATCACAGAACATTAAATCCAGCTCACAAAACTGCATACAATCGCGCAAACAACTAATTAATAACGCTCTCAAACAATACTCAATATCCGAGAAGCAAAAATTAAATTATCTTAACACCCAAGATAAAGATAATAGCTTTTGGAATACACACACATTTTTCAAAAACAAATGACAAGTAGTTCCTCCTCTCTAATGCGAGACAAGAACTGCTATCAATGATTTACAAAAAGCAAATTTACTTGCAGACACCTTAAAAAATAATTTTACTGTAAACAACTCTCAAAACAACACTATCAATTTCGATAATCATATAAATAACACTGTACATTCCTTTCTCTACACTAACCGAATTCCATACCTCGACCCCGTCTTACCTGAAGAAATTTTTATTTACATCAAGAAATATAAAGTAGCAGGAAAGCTCCCGGGCAGGACGGGGTCCGTAAACGGATGACTAAAAATTTTTCTTTCAAAGCTATACTTTTTCTAACAATTCTCAGTAACAAAATTCTGAAATTTAATTATTTTCCTTCCATCTCGAAAGAAGCAGTTATTTCCCCAATTATAAAACCAGGTAAAAATCCTAAATTTGCTGATTCTTACCATCTGATTTCATTACTTTTTAAACCCTTTAAATTTTAAAAATTACTAAATTTCTTATTTTCTCTAGACAAAAAAATTTCTTTTCAAAAAAAAATAACAAAATTTAAACCCCGGGGAATTTTTGGATTTATTTTAAAAATCTCTTCACTAGTCCTTCCTCGGTGTTTTAACTAAAACTATCACTGCCAGTTTGGGAAAAAAAAAATCTACGGGGGTCGCCTTTTTTTGGAAAACCCAAAAAACCTTTGATGGGGTCTGGGTATAGGGCCCATTCAAGCAAACCTCCTACAATTTTCCCCCTCCCCCTTCCTCACACACCCCCCCAACCCCCCTACAAAAACAAATCACACATTTTTCCTTTTTACTTTAAATTTACCCCTTTTAGATTCCAAAAATATTTCGCTGGCGTAGTTAAAGGGGCCCTTTTAAGGGTTGATTCATGAAGTCACGTGATAAAAACAAACACGTGTTTTCCATTGAATTCAAACAAACATTTCTAATTGTACTTTTTCCCTTTTGTTTCAGTAAATTTCAAATTTCATATTTAAGTAAATATTTTTAAAATTTTGGGAAAAAAAAAAATTTTTCAAAAATTTTTTTTAAAATTTAAAAAAGAAGCCGTATTTTATGCTATATTTTTTAAATAAAATGCATTTTGTATACATATGTATTTTTAAGAGAAATTTCCCCCCCAAAAAAAAACTTGGCAAAACCCAATGAACTGGGTTAGTTGGAAACACAAAAAAAAGTTTTCCAAAAATGACGTCACATGAGTTTTTTGGGAAATTTATTGGCTAGAACGGAAAATTTTCCCCCATCAAAGTAACTAAGGGCGTCCCCAAGAAAACCCCCATTGGCCCCATTTTGTTTAATATTAAATTGAGGAAAATAAAATCCATTTTATTTTCCCTTATTTTTGAATAAAAATCAAGACTTTATTTAACATACTTCCGATTGTCCAATTTGGGTCACATATGCACCGTTTTGTTGAATGATTTGTTGCCATTATAAAAGCAGCTTCATAATGCCTTTCTCATAGAAGTAATGGTCCTTATTGGTGAAAAACTGTAGTAATCGATTTTCACAATCTTCTCTTGATCCCAATTTCTTATCACTCAGGAAGTTTTGCAATTCGAGAAAAAGGTGTTCATCGCTTGATGCCAGGTCCGAACTATATGGTGGATGCATTAAAATTTCCCAACGAAGCTCCCAGAGTTTTTGGCGAGTCACTCCAAAAGTCTATGGCCTGATGTTGTCCTGAAGGAACACAACACCTCTTCTGTTTGACAATTCTGGTCATTTCTGGTTAATCGCTAGCATCAAACTACCCAGTTGTTGAGAGTAGAGATCTGAATTTAGTGTTTGGCAATACAGAAGCAACTAATAGATTATTCCTTTCCAGTCCCACCAAATACACAGTAGAACCTTCCTGGCCGTTAGTCCTGTTTGAGCTGCTTCACCGCGCTTTGACCACGATCGTTTTCCCACAATATTGTCGTACGAGACCTATTTCTTATCCCCAGTCAGCATCCTTTTAAGAAATGGGTCGATTTCATTTCGTTTGGCCAAGGCTTCGCAGATGGAAATTCGATCCATCATGTTTTTTGTTGTTAATGGAGTGGCACCCAAACATGGAGCTTCTTTTTGAATCCAACTTTGTGCAAATGGTTTAAAATTGTTTTATGGTCGATCTTTAGCTCCTGGGCAATGCTACGACTATTAACATGTCGGTCAACTTCGATTATTTCTTGATTTTATCGACATTTTCGACGATGGGCCTGCCTGTGTGAGGTGCATCTTTAACATCAAAAATACCTGAACGGAATCGGCGAAACCAAAATTGCAAGTAAATAGAAGTTACAGTATTGGCATCATAAACACCATTCACAATTTCAGCCTTTGTCTTGCATTTTAGCCTTTATCAAAGAAAAACTGTAAAATGTACCGAATTTTCTCTTTGTTGACTTCCATTTTTAACACCCTGTAACTCACAACTGAGTGCACCAAAAAAAAAGGATTTTTTTTAGTGTGAAATGTCATCTTGACAACGAGTATAAGTTTGAAATTGTTTGATCGATACCTATCGAGATATCGACACTACAGCCATCTACCGAAAAAAAATGGATTTATTTTCCCCAACCTAATACTTCACAAATTTCAAACATTTTTGTCTAAACTAATTAAGTCCACGTAATTTCTTAAAATCCTCTTAGAAATCGAATTCCGCAAAACTCACTTTTAACGATTCTATAATTAATAAAATAAACATACTTACCTAATTTCAAGTCTATACGCATCTAATGACATGAAGACAAACATTAGCTAAAATTACCACCCAGTTGAATGGTGGTGCCAGTCATAAAGTCAATAAATGGACTGTGCAACGCTCACTTCACTGTATGGGTTTCGGGAGCCGTCGACCTATGACAGTAACATTGCTCAATGCTCGCCATCGGGCTGCCCGTCTTGGCTGGGCAAGACAGTACTGAGACTGGAGTGTAGAGGACTGGAGACGAGTAGCATAGATTGATGAGTCTCGATTCCGACTACTTAACGCCGACGGGATGTTGAGAATATCTCGTCAAGCTCATGAAGTTGTGAATCCAGCATGTCATGTTGGAACTGTACAAGGGCATGATGTCTCAATCATGATCTGGGATGTTTTTTCGTGGCACTGTTTGGGATCTTTGGTGAGTATTCCAACCTCCTTCAATGCAATTCAGTACGTAGAGTTGCTGGGTGATTCACCCCGTTTATGCTGTTCAGTTATCTGGACGGTAATGGAGTTGAACAGCAAGACAACAGTGCATCTTACAAGTTCCAGTTGGCTACTGGCTGGTCGAATGAGCTATCCACTGACTTTTCTGTCATAAATTGGCACCGAGAATCCCTGACTTAAAACATATAATTGAGCATCTTTGGGTTGTTTTGAAACAAGGCGTGAAAGGCCATCCCACAGCCCTAACGACCCTTATTGAGCTATGAACAGCTTTAGCCAATATAATTGGTATGCCATTCCCGTGGAATGTTTCCAGAAATTTCATGATTCTGTGCCTTGTGGTGTGCAGACTCTATAAAGGTCAAATGAGGCTCAACTCGTTAGTACAGTGTTACTCAAATGTTGGGGGGCGCGATCATTAAAGGGGGCGAATATCAAAAAATAAAAGGTTTAAAAAAATAATTTACGGGAATGGGTAATACAAAATATTTTCTGATATAATAAAATATACAGATTTACATTGATATGATTTATATATATTATCTTGTGAAAAAAGGTCATCAAAAATATAAGTTTCTACTTTGAACGCCATTAGCTATCTTTGATCCTATAACTAAAAAAAAAAAATATTTTGTTTGCTTTGCTGTAATCATACGATGATAGATTTTTTATTACGTTTTTTTTTAAACTAAAAATTTTTTTGCTGATTTTCGAAATTACGGGTATGGTTTTCGCCCCTTTTTGTGGGGAAGTTGTAAACAAATAATTCTGTTCCTTTTTTCACAATGTAAAAGAGTTTTATGATACATGGATAAGCATTTTGGGGAGCACTTTGAAGGTTTAAATTTGGGCCCAATTTTTTTTTTGGGGTATACTGAAACTATAATACAAATATCGTTAATTCTGGGAAAACTATTTATTTGTTACCAATGACCTTGACAAGAATCCACCAATATGACAGTCTTAATGGGAGCTAAAATGAATTGATCACATACCTCCTTTTTGGGATGGCAAAATGTTTTTAGAATATTGAGGTACTTTTTTTGACCAGTTCCCGGGGACTATTTTTGTTCAAAAATTTTTCTTAAACATTGTTTTTTCCCTCTATGAATAACTTAGTGGTTTTAAGGATTTTTAGCGTTATGGTTTATAAATGAAAATAAGCAGAATATAAAAAAAAATAATTGGACATCTGTGACCCTCTCTGAAAAAAATGAATCTGATCAAAAAAGGGAAACCTTTTGAAATAATGCTAAATCATTTAGAAAGTAAATTTGAAAAAGCAATAAACATGGAAACGAAAGGAAAACTTTCAATATACATTAAGAATTTTATAAAGAAAATATGAAACCATAAGTGTACCGAAAACACTTCCCCCTGTAAAAAAGACACAAGCAAGAAAAAGTTCAACGGATATTTGTCGATCATCAAATGACATTAAAACTACAATAACGTGAAAAAATGTGACGTTTTGCTTGAAAATAACTTTCCGTTGTTGGAAAAGTGTCTTGATTTGTGTCCTTTATTATGGTCACGTACATTTGGAACAATTTGTACTTTTTTGGAATTTCCTAAAATTATAAAAGAAAAAAATCCTTGAAATAGTAAGTATATTTTCTCTTAGTTAAATTATTCACTGAAATTTGATTTGTATCTTGTATTTTAAAAATTATTATAAAAAAGAATTGGGGTGCGTCCTCCCGGACCATTAAGGTTGTATCGAGTGCACACCTAATCGCGGGCTAAAACATTTTTTTTTTCGCTTTAAATATTAAAAAAAAACCTTTTTATTCATTAATTTTTATATTTTTTTTTATTACTTAACATTTTTCTAAATGCTAACGCGGTTTAAAAATTCGTTCGTTCAAATCCGTTTTATAATATGATATTCATTTCAATTAATCATTTTCCATTTTTGTATACTTTTTCTGGGTTAGTTTTACTCTCCCAATTAAGCTTTTTATCAAAGTATATTATCAAACTTTGGTGGGTACTTAAGTATTAACAATTATAGGACTTATGGGATTGTCTTGCAGGCAAAATTTTTTAAAAGGGAAAGGGTAAAAATTGTTTACACTCGAGTTATTTTTTTATATTTAGCAGACTATTTTTGTCTTCAAAGTAATGCAGAAAATCCGGGTACACAAAAGGGATGATGTTAAAATGGTAATAGTATACGAAAGCTTTTTTTTTTCAGTGCAAATTTTTTTCATCTCCCTATCCCGAATTCAAAAAAGTGATTTATTAAAAAATTTCCTTTTAAATTTTGTTCTGGATGTGAAATCATGAAGTTTCTTTTTCGGCAGTTGAGAGCCCTTCTGGTTTTTTTTGAATATCCCAACCCCTTGTAACTTTCTATAATTTTCCCCGGTCTTTTACTTGTTAATGCTTTTTTATCGTCGAATCTTTCTGCGTTTAAAAAAATATCATGATTTTTTTTTTAATCCACTGCCGTAAATACTTAATACCGTGAATTACAATTAAGCGTGAATTTGTGTACATTCAAAAAGAGATTCGGTAGCTAATCGACTCGACCCAAAACTGTCTAGAATTGTCGAGGTACAGCATTTTTTTCATGTTTTTTTGCAGACGTCCGTTAGGTTTTGATTTTTGGAACGTTCGCGAGAATGCCAGATGTAATGGATTGATAAAAAAAATAGATTAGGCTATTTTTTTAAAGACATTTGTAATTTTAGAAATGGATGATGAAGGAAATAAATCTTTAATTTAAAAATTATTTTTCAATCTGTTTCAATTTAAAATTAAAAAGAAAAATAACATAATTTCCATTCTTAAAAATAAATTTCTTAAAATATATATTACTTAAGAGTAACACATATAAAAATTTAATACTTATCTTATTAATTTGTATGGGTTTAAATTAAAAAAATCATATTATAGCTTTAAACGTCAAAGTAATTTTATTGCATTCAATATTTATTATTTTAAAGGGGGGCTAAAAATTTTGTTTAAAATGGGTGCCAATTAAAATTTGAAAGAACTGAAATAATGACTTTTAAATGAACTTTCAAAAAAGGGGGGATTCAGCCGGTATACTTTTTTTCAGTGTGTGTGTGCTTCACAAGTATTTTATAAATAATTAATTAATACTGAATTAAGAACAAGTTTTAAGTATTAGTGACTTCAAGTTCTTGTCTTCAGAACAAAATTTTAGAAATTGATCCTCTGAGTTCTTTTCTATATTTGCTGATTCTATATTTTGTCTTCTAAACACCACCGCATTTTCTATGTTCCCAAATTTAAAAAAACAAAAAAGGAAAAAAAACATTATAATTATCCTTTTACTTAATTTTTTTTATTTGCTTAAAATAAACATATACAAAGTTTACTAATGTTATTAATTTGTACGGTTTATAATTAAAAGATCGCGTATTGTAGCTTTAGCGTAAAAGTGCATTATTATTGCATTCAGTAATTAATTAATGTATAAGGGGGCGCGATAAAAATTGTGATTGAAAAGGGGGGCGCCAGTATTGAAAGTTTGAGAAGCACTGCGTTAGTAGGAAGGTATTCCTAATTCAGTGGTGCTTCAGTGTATATATATATATATGTGAGTGTATGTAGAGAGAGCGAGAGACATAAAGATACAGATATCTATAATATTTAATATATACACTACTTGAGAGACATAAATTATTTCAATACTAAGACTTGCATTATTTTCTTAAGGTATTCATTACTTGAGAAAAATTTCTTATTATACCATCTATTACTATTATGTAAATAATTCTGGGATTTATTTACATAATACAGGTTCACACTTTTCCTTATGTACACGCA
The DNA here is from genome assembly GCA_019973955.1 of Trichonephila inaurata madagascariensis. NCBI lineage: Eukaryota > Metazoa > Arthropoda > Arachnida > Araneae > Nephilidae > Trichonephila > Trichonephila inaurata. Next base: position 14,206 of record BMAV01020423.1, on the reverse strand, counting down.
CAGGCTTACATATTTCTCTGAGTGTGTGTAAAAAGGGAGAGAGAGAGGGAGAGATACAAACTAAATCTCGAAATCAGATTTTAATACTTGACATTTATTTGAATAGGCAATTCTTGCTCGTGTATTTCTTGAATTTTTTTTAACATTCTACAGTTGTTAATTTAAAAAAAAATATGCTGCTATAATCTCTTAACATTGAGATAATTCTTCAAGAAATTCAATTTCCTTAATTATTTTTAAGCGTTAGACCGTCTCTAAAAGTACAATAACAAAAACACAATTCTTAATAATACTTTCTGTTCACTTATCTTCATTATTTTCCGTCAAGAAAGGCGAGACTTAGTGGTTAATTAATACAGCACAAAGCACTCTCAACAAGTTGCTGTCAAGTTTCTAAATTATAGTTTAGGTTGGCATTAAAGTTTGACTGACAAAGGAGTAATGACTGTTTTGGTAAACAACGGCTAAGTTGAGCAATCAAATTAAGCCTCTTTGCAGACTTTATGTTGCTAATATTTCCTTTAGATGTGTTTTAGTTTAGCATACCTTCCAGTTTTAGAACGTGATAATTCGAAGAAATAACTTATTGTTGCGGAACATGGAACTACGGAGCTGTAGGGTTTTGTATAAATATATACTTGTTCAAGGAGTGGTATTTTTCTTTGTTAAACAAGGGGGATATTTATCTAAACAGTATTTGTTATCTAAGAAAAAGAAGGAAAAACAAGTTGATTAATGATTGATCAACTGTTTTGTTTGGTCATAAGTTTAAAATAAATTAATTTAATCTATCTTCTAATTGTTAATTTAATAGAGACAATTAATGGTAATTTTTTTTTAAAAAATCAGACTAATTACGCTAACACAGAATTTTATTATCTATTAATTAAAAAAAAAGAAATATATTTATTTGCGGAAATATTATTAGTGTTTGTTTGCCAAATTGATCCGATTTTTAATTAATTTGATAAATATGTTAAACTCAATAATCATAAAATATTTTTTGTAGTATGATTTATTATATTACTTACGAAATTTGTTGTAAATGCGTAAATTTCCAAATGGAATGGCACTTTAACTAACTTAAACAGCATTACTTATTTTATATTTTCGTAATAAAAATCGTAAATTGTGTTTATTTTTTTTCATTCACTAAAAATATACAGTAATGTAAAAAAGCCCTGAAAACACTCATTTTTTGCCTAATTTTTGTGTTTGATGATTTTTCGCTATGAAATTAGCGAGCAATATTAAGTATATTTATTGATTCTAATGTATTCCATCATTTCAAAATTTATGGTGTTTGCAGTGTCACCTCAATGAACACTTTTCTTAATGTTAGTAGGATAAAAGTGTGTTTCTGTTTTCCTTTATACAGCATGCATCAATAATCATTTGTCAAACTGAGTAAAATGTCATACATACTTCTCAGTAAAATGATGGCATTCAATTGATGCAATGACTTCTGTGTATGATCCTTATGCTACTGTAAACGATGTTATAGACGGCATGTTCTCACTTATAATCAGCGTACTGTATTGCAAAAGAATAACCCATCTGTTAAACGAAATATGAGAGTCCACACGTCCCGAGAAAGCCAGCACATATATCACCCGGTTTTTGTTTGTAGAATGTGAGCAATATTGGCTACTATATGTTACCTCTCGTCCACACGATATTTTCAACACTTGTTAAAATAACTCTTTCGTCAAACATTCCAATCATTCTACTAACTGCGACTGCATAATATTTTCTTTTTAGCCACATTACGTATATGATCACACTTCGACTTGTAGTGAACCTTTGGATATCCACCTTTTTTTTTATTGCCTAGTAGTGTATGATCATTTATTCTCCACTCACTTTACTTGCATTCACGTCAATTCTGACGTTAGCCTTTAATATATACTTATGTCAAATTTCTACCGAATTGCCTTTACCCTTTTTGCATGAGAACACTATTTTTCTATCATTTCATTGTTGTGCGCTAAAAAAATTCTTTTTTCCTTAAGTTTTGCCCAGTTGTATTTTGTACTTATTTAATTCCTTCTTTGCATACATTAGATTAAAAAAACATTTTTTTGCAAAACTATTATAAATTTGACTTATTTCCATACATATGCGTATTTAAAGTTTGTTTAATATTTGTAAAAAGTTAATAATAGTTTATATATGTAAAAAACAAAGCAAATATGCATTGTTTTAATGCTGATCTTTTTGGTTTTTTGGTTATGCAGATCACAACACAGTTTTGATTAAAGTTTGCAAAGTATGAAGTATAATTTGAAAGTAAGAAGAAATCAATTAATACACAATCAAAAGAATTTCTTAAAATTGAGCGTATTTTACATCAGTCTACGAGACCTCAGAGAAGAAAAAAACAGTTGAAAATTATAAGACTCAAAGTGTCAGTGTTTTTTTAAAATATATATATATATTTTTAAGCAAATTATTTGTTTCATTTGGGTCATTTAATGTCTGTAGTCAAGAGCACATTTAAAATCTGAATCATACCCAGACTCACCATCAAATTAATTATATCTCAGTGTTTAAAGACATGGCACTTGAATATATAGAATTTCAGTTTATGGATTATCGAGATAAGCTATTAAACTGTCAAAACATCCTTATAATTCTAAAATATAGAGACAGCTCTTACATGTTAAAACCATTATAACAGTGATTCTCAATCTGTGAGGCGCACCCCCTGAAGGGGGTTGATAACTCTACTAGGGGAACGCAAGCATATTGAAAAGTCGAAAGCAAAAGATTATTTAAAAATATTATTAATTTACTGTGAAAAGAAACAAAAACAAAATACAATCTGATATAATAAGAAATAAATGTTCATTTACACTGATAAAAAACCGATATAAATGTATCAACACTATATATGTATTGTATAATTAATTTAACAATACTAAGTTAAGAATAAGTTTAATAATTACCATTGACTCCATGGGTTTATCATATATAAAATAATATACAAACATTAAAAGTTTCCTTGATCATTTGTACGGTTTATAATTAATCCCTTAACTGCCGGTTGAAGGATACGTGATTCACTCCCCAGTGCCACCGTTTTCCAGGTAGGTGTGAGTGTATGATGTATTGGGGGAGGGGTGAAGAGATGAAGGAATAATTAAGCAAATCCTCTGAAATAAGTGAATCCTTCAAAGACGTATATATACATCCTGGGGAAATAACATTTGGCTGAGCGAGACGTTTAAACACGCTAGTGGCACTTATGAGAAAGTCTATTGTAGCTTTAGTGTGTCACAGTATTATTGAATTCGATGCATTGTTATTTGTATAGAGTGGAGTGCGATGAAAATTATGGTTGTATATTGGGTCGCAAATACTGAAAGTTTGAGAAGTACTGCGTTATAACCAACATATCTTCTTAATTCTCATCCAGGAGAACCGAATTCCTTAAAAGAGTTTTACAACTACTGAACACATAATCTTAAGTGAAAATCATCCCATCATGTGTGTGTGTGCCAAAGAAAGCATCAACTGCCAGTCTTTTGATCGGAATAAAAGGAAAAAATAAAAATTTAACAGTAGAAAAGAGAGTAAAAAATATAGGTATCTTGAAGAACAGCATTTGCTATATTACTAAAGACAATAAACTCCATGAGAGAGATAAAACATCACTGGAGATAATTAGCTGTGGGATGATTTCCTTACTTATATAAAGCCAGTAAAACCTCTAAAGGGATCAACACAGCTTCATGTAGTACCAAAGCAAGGGGTAATCATTTTCGAACATATAATATAAATATATATCAAAGTAGCATACAATTAATTTAAAATGTAACGGCTATTTATATAATAGCTATATTACAAGTATACTTGATGATTTTATCCTAAATATATATATAGATGTGTCAAGGTAAGAGAAGAGTAAGACACCAAAGGTTCATATAAAAAAGTTTTAAAATAACATAACTACGTTATATCAATTAGTTCGACTTTTTAAATTAACCAGCATATATTCAATATGCAAATCAGCATGTTGATAAATAATGAGCAATTTATGCAATCTTTCCTACATCTCAATATTCATCACTATAAATCCAATTGAAATGTTATTCGGTACGATGAATTTTTATAAGTGAAATAAATCAATTAAAATGTTTCTAATTACTAGATGCAAACAAATACATGATAGAAGACATGCATACACATTAATTTGACAGTTATTTTTCTTAAGCTTACCAACCAAGAATTTTTGCCAGATATGCTATTTCTTTTCATAACCAATCGTTCTTAAATAATTTTACTATAATATTGCTGTTAATTTCTCTCTCAGAAATAGTTTACCGATAGTATTACATGTATTTCTTCAATTGCTGTGTAAAAAAGTTACTTATTAAATCTAGCGTTATTTCTCTTCCCATATACCTGTAATTATGAGTAAACCGTCATTTTAAACTCTTATCCCGAAAAAAAGTAAGAGCAGTTTATGTTATTCTTTAAAAATTTTAGTCTTTTAGTTACACAATTTCCTTGTAAATATAGCAGTTTCATGTAAAAAAAATTATTTAACATTAAAATGAGCTTAAGTGTAAGATATCCATTATAAATGGATTTAATCCTGTTAAAGTTTAATATGTTGTCTGAAAACAGATTTCGCCAGGAAATACATTTATAAAACTTCGATAAATTCATTACTTACATTATTCAGTTAGACTGAGTCTACTGGTATTTGATGTTATTATTATTATTTTTTTTTACTTTCATTTGTACACATTTCACAAACATATTTCCAACTCTTCTCCTAAACATTTTATGTCTTATTATTTTTTATGTCTTATTATTTTGTTTTAGCACACGTTTATTTGATATTGTTTACGTTTACTTGAAGAGCTGTCACAAGCATCAATTCCATTTTGCTTACAATAAAAAATTTTAGAAGGTTTTGATGAACTATATATCTCTAGAAACTCTGTTCGATCATATCCAAAATAAAAATTAGCTAGTTGTTTTTTTTATTATCCAGTTATCTTCATGGTCTTTCAAGTTTTATCCATCTTTTCTTATCGGAAAAATAGACTTACACTAATTTGCAATTTTATTAATAAGTATGGGGTTTAGTTTAATGAATTATGTGTAGAAATGCTTCTAAAATAGTTAAGAAAAAACAATGAAATAAAATAAGAATTTCCAGAAGAGAAAGAATAATAATGTTTTTTTGATTAGCTTCATGTCTATGGGATGTATAATTAAAATATTAATACACGTTTTATTAAAATCCCAAAATAAAGTAAATCTGTCATTTTCAGGAAAAGTAGCCGTGATTGCCTCTAGGTCCTGAAAACCACCATTATGGTCATGAAAACCCTTTGCGGATTTGAGTCCAGGTGCCACTGAAGACCCTCCGAGTAGAGGGGGTTGATACATGTTCAATCTCACAATGCTCAAAGTCCTCTCATTGGTGTGGTGTGGTAGTTCCTTAGAAGAATGCCAGATCAGCTGTCATCCTTGTCACTTGACCGAGATTTAGAATTAAGGTACAATTGAACCTGTTTTTGTGAGGTAGATAGAGACCGCACAAAAATATATTCAAAAATTTCATAAATTCTTAAATATAACAACCTAATTCGTGGAAATACTACAAAAAACTTTTTTATGCGGTGGATAGGGACCGCATAAAAAAAGTGGCGTTTATAAAATATGCCAATTATTTACGAAATTTATGTAAGGGTACTTCCATAACTAAATAAATAATAAAAAATTACACATGAATTTTTTTTTAAAACGTATAGTTTCTCATTGTATACGCGGATAAGTTTTCACAAAATGCACATACATAATTCATTGCTACTTATCGTAATTCAAAGCCTTGTGATGAATAAGTTCAAAATCGCGTTCGTTACTTGAAGTTACAATTTCAATTGATTTATTTTTTGGCCACATAAAGTAAGAGATAAGGTTTGGGTCAAAGGTCGATTATTCAGTTGCTTGTAAATGTCACGATAACCAGATATACAAGATTGAAGGTCTTTTTGGAATTTTATACTCCTTTCTTAATTGGTATCTATTTTAAGAAAATGATTATGCAATTTGTTGGAAAGCTGGAGCCCTGCGTATTTTTATCCGCTCTCAAAGAATCCGGTTCTTCTGGTACGTCTTCATAAACCATCAAATTATTGATAATGTCACTGTTATTGAACGTTTCGTCTTCAATCAAGCACGGGCTGCTGGAGCGTTGAGAGAAAGCAACTGAATGCGCATTGGCGGGAGACTATAACAAATTAACAGAGAGTCTTATATAAAGTGTCTATACATTTCAGTGGCGTAACATACACCCCCGCATCATGGGGGGAGGGCTAGACTCTAGGGGCCTAAGGCCTGACTAACGCTAAATACGTATTTAGCAAATTTATAAAATATTAAAGGCGAAAAACCTGACATATATATATATACAGGGGGAGGTGGTCCTAACATTCTCCATTACGCCACTGGTAAATAGATAGAAAACATTACAGTGGCGCCAAACCCATTGAAATTCATACACCGCATAATAAAAAAGGATCAAACATAAAAAATCGCACAAAAAATATTGCATAAAAAAGACCCCACAAAAACAGGTTCTACTGTATTTGTCGTCAATAGCTCTCGTACTGCTTTATAGTGTGTGTTAATATAACTCTCATTTGAGAGAAAATAAATGCCCTTGTATTTCTTTAAAAAACAAAGCCTTAAATTTTTATTATTTAGGGGTTTCAAATGTCTTGGAAAATCAAAATAACTATAGGAATTTTTCGTTTATAGAAGTCCTTCATTATGTATAACTAAGAAATGTATCTCGAAGTAGCTTACATACCCCTCTGTGTTTGTGTGTCTCTCTCAGTTATATATATATTTAATTCTTGTATTTTGAGTAAATGATAACTAAATACCACCTTATTCAATTATATTTTCTCATACTTTAACTATTTTTTATGAAGGAAAACATTTTAGTTCAAATTATGTTTGAGAGACATATTGTCTTCATGTGTTACTTTGAAATAGTTTTCTGATGCAGGAGCTTTTTTTTAAATGCGATTTAATGTGCTTTTAAGTTCAATTAAAGAATTGAAAAAAAGGAATACATTTTCAATTCAATGCTTTAAATATTGCAGATTTTTTTTGCCATTTTTACCTAAGTTACTTAGGAATTGAAGTACAAAACTTGAGAAATGGAAGAAATTGAGACTAAAATTTTAACTATAACAGATAAGATGAAATTTATTTACTGCCATATAATCCTTATTAATGAATTAAAAAGTTTCGTAAAAACGTTTTTTTCCTTAATAATTTTTATAATTTTTCCCTAGATTAATATCTGGGAAAGAGGAATCTGTCTTTATGCCACTAATAGAAGCAAATGTATCAGTAATATTAATTTCTATTATTATTACTTACAATATTTTTTAAAATTTATTTCTCAAAAAATTATTATCAATAATCTAACTAGCATTATGAAAGATATTCGAATATTTACTTTTGGCTTACAATATGCATATATTTTTGGCGATATTTGAAATAATTTTTTACTCGAAATCGATACTCTAAACTAAGTATGTGCATCTTATTTCTTTGCTCTTCCAGTTCAATCGAGATACTTCAGGATTTCCTAAGAAAATTTCATTTCGATATGCAAAAAAGAAAAAGAAATCTGGTTTGTAAATAAATTATGCGTCTTATGGATTGAAATATTTGTATTACTTTATATAATTTCAAAATAAATTTTTTGACTGAGATTGTTTTAGTCTCTTATACTTAACATATGAGCATCTTATCAATCTATTCTTTCCAAAAATTATTAATTTCAAGAGGAAAAGTGACCAAAATGGAAAACTGAAAGACCGTCATTAGGTTGCACAAATTATAATATGAAAATTTTGCGTGGTAGTCTAGTGTTTTTTTTATTTAATTTATTTGCAAAACTCCTCATGCTCCGCAATGCATAACATGAGGCTTACAGACGTAAGTGGAAACTCAATTAAATCATTAAAACAAATTTGGAGGGGAAAAGGGGGGCAAACAAGACAAAACAAAAAATAAAAAGGAAGAGGAAATACAATAAATATATAAAAATGGAGGTGCTTCCAATGTATATAAAACTTTAAAAATCTATACAGTAAGCAAATTTTCTTAAGACATTTAGGCTCTCAGTACATTTGACCAACAAAAACAACACAGGTGGCCAGGAAATACCTAAACGTTTCAACTCCCTTCTAAAATTTTCTCTTTTACAGAAATAAAGTTTACAATACAACAATACATGTTCCACAGTTTCAGCATCCTGACCACAAGAACAAATATCACTACCAATTAAAATAAATCTAGATAAATAGCTATTAAAATTTCCATGTCCTGTTAGAATCTGGGATAACATGAAATCAGTAACAAAATTCTTACACCTAATCCGTTGATAAATGGTCGGAAAAAACCCTTTAGTCCACAAAGCTTTAGACGAGACCAAGAATTCGGTGTTCCAAGAAGAAACAGTTCTTTCCCTAGCTAAATGCTTCCATTGGGACAATGGCACAGACATCAAAAGGTTCATATCTTGGCAAGTTGCCTCTTTGGCCATCTGATCCACTCTATCATTGCCGAGATTTCCGCTATGGCCCCGAACATAAGAAAAGTGGATATCACAGTCTAGGTAGTACAGAATAGACTGAACCTCTACAACAAGTTTTTCTGTAGCCGCTGAGCGTAATGGAGTGAAGAGAGTGAGTCAGTGCAGATAAGAAAGTGGAGCGTTCCTTCCTGGTGGAGAGAGTCCTGAATCAATTTTACGGCAAGATTAATGCAAAGTAGTTCGGCTTGAAAAACAGAGAATCCATCCTTTAATCGATGCTAGAAAGTAACATTTTCAACACCTTCCTCGTAAATAACGCAGGCAAGACCAACCCTTCCATTCAATTTACTCCAATCTGTGAAACAAACAGTTTTATATTCTTGAAAGACGTAATTTGTATGAGTCACAAGAGTGATAGGTTTCCTATATGAAGGGTGTGGCAATAATGAAACTGGAATCGTCCCATCCAGGGTGCCAAGGCTGATACTCAAATAGTTTTCCCGAACATCAAAATTGTTCAGAATAACCAAGTCGATAGGCAGTATACCAGAAATAGCAAACAATGCTTCATAACTAATAGTTTTGTATCCTTTAATGACACGAAGTAAAAATCTACGTTGCGTTCTTCTAATAAGTCTACTATTAATTTTCTTACTTAAGGAGTGTCCCCAAGCTCTCGATGCATAAGAGATGAGAGGTACTATTCCCTGCTTTTAAATCAACTGAAGAACACACTCCAAAAATAGTGCTTGAAATTCTTAACAGTCCAAAAAGTAATTTTTTCACTTTTACTAGAAACATAAGAAATATGCTCTATCCATTGCATTTTTTGTTATCAACAATTAAACCCAAATACTTAATCTTGTGCACTTCTTCAATTATTACATCTCCAAGCTTTAAATTGATTCTTTGATGTACTGTCGATTTTTTAAAAATCTTCATTACTTTTGTTTTAAATGGATTAAATTCGAACTTATATAGCTCTGACCAGTCAAAAATTTTATTAAGAATGTTTTGTGACAAAGTGCAGACATCCTGAAAAAGTGTTTACTTTGAACAATAAGAAGTACATCATCTGCAAAAGCTATTTTATGACAATTTTATAACTTTGAGATATTGCAAAGAAGGTCGTTCATAATTAAATTCCACAGAAAAGGTCCCATCACTGATTCTTGTGGGCAGCCTTTTACCAAAACATGATTCTTTGTGACGTTACCCAATGTAAGATCAGCTGAACGACATTGTAAGAAGCTCCTAATAAGGCAAAAGATATTTTTAGGAACTTTGAAACTTTTGAGAAGGTGCAAGATGCCAGACAACCAGGCAATATCGAAAGCTCCTTTAATGTCCAAGAAGATTTAAAAAGTCACATGGTTCTTGCGTTTTCCCTCTTTGAAGATATCACAAAGCGAACCAAGGCATTATTATCTACTGACTTTTGAGGTGTAAAACCGTACTGGTCATCACTTAAAAGAAAAGACTTTCTTAAAAAGTGGTTAAGTCTAGTAATGCACAGTTTTTCCAAGTACTTTACTAAACAAGGGAGTACGCTTATGCAACGAATATTTTCTATGTGCGTTCTTGACAATTCAGAACTTTTAGGAAGAAGTACAATTTTTGCTCTCTTCCAAATTTTTGGGAAAGCACCCAAATTCAAGCAGGTTTTAAAGAGAGCCAAGAGGACAGAAGGAGAACATTTGTGAAACTTCTTAATCAGTTCATTATTAATTCTATCGGAGTCAGGTGATTTATTTAAACTTAAATTATCTATAACACAGTCAATTTCTGTTCTTAAAAAAAGAGACATCATCGCCGCTTTCATATACCAATTCAGCATTGGAACGCATTGTGTGACTTATAAATTCATTGCCACTAAGTCATTATAGGGAAGCCAGAGATTTCTCATTTTTCATCATACAATTTTTTTTCTCACTACTACTAGCATTCTATAATTAGAAGAATGTTGGTTTCAACGTCTTTGTTCCTTACACATCCAGTCTGGAACAGACCTCCGTAATGTATTCTGTGATAAATGCTCAACAGCTGGATGTACTGGATTAGAATCAGATTTTTCCTGAATTTCTATTATTTCAAGCTGATTGCTTCAGCCATTTTTCTCACCATTTTTTTATTGAAGAACAGTTAGTAAGTTTGTACAAAATCTAAATTTGGGAACTAAATCATTCAAAAATGAACCAAAGTATTTTCCAACTGCTGCACTTATTACTGTAGGTATTACCTCCATTATTTGTAACGTCAACTATACATCAGAGAGGAGATATTCCACTTCCCAAAATTATAAATCTAGTCACTACTTCACTGTCGCCCTTTAGATCTAAATAATAATCAATATCGCAATAGGTGATGAAAATAAGCATTTCCCATTTGGAATCATCTACATTTTTCATGATGCAAAACAACTCCTCGTTACAATAAGATCTTTCAAACATTTGATTTTCAAGCACCATTTAATTTAATTGTCTTTTAGATTTTCAACCATTCCACTCTCCAATCAATACCTCGTAATCAAATTTCCCGGAAAAGCATTTAATCCTAACTGCTAACCTAATAAACAATTTAAAACAATAGCTACAGCATGTAAAAAACCCATTGTAAACTTGAATGACTTACCATATAATTACAACTCACCTTTAATCGTAATCCTATTTAAACATAATACTTTCAACTGGCCATTAGAACTACAATCATTAGTTTTATTACTATACGCTTAGTGGTTATGTTCAAAAACAAGTGAATTCGAGCTTTAGTACCAATAAAGTCCACCATCCACACAGAGGGCCTGGCTGATGCAAGTTAAATCTGTCATTGCTCAAAGTCAGCACGTTCGTGTGATTTGAAAACTAGGAGGCTAGGAGTTAGAGATCAAGTGTCGAAATCATCATTTCACCGGGGCTCAAAACTATGATGTCCGTAGCTAATAACTCTCGTGTTGCCTTATACAACGGCGTTAATAAATACTCAATGACAAATGTTTTTAATCCAAAAAAATTAACTACATGAAATCGATGGTTCTTTTTTATTTAGATATTACGAAAATGTAATATAAATTATGTACGTTTCTTTTAATTAAATAAATTTCAAATTATTCTAATGAAAGTGTAAAATTATATATTCTTACGATATAAAATTGATGAATCAAATTGAGACACATAAACTATTTAAATTGATTTTAAATTTTGAATCGGCTAATTAATCCTGACTGAATATTTACTATAGTGTTGTTTGGTATTGATAAGTACTTGTCCCGCGTCGTAGAAATCTCTGCTGCTGAATCCACATTAGTCTTATTTTCTCACTGTTAGTATCTAATTTTTGTTAAGTCATTCCGGTTACATTTACAGTTATTAAAATTCATATATCTAGCTGCAAAGCCCTTATCCAATTAACTAAATTTAAAAACTTACCTTTTCTTCGCAGCTGGCCTCGAATTCGATCGGGTCAGAGCACTCGTTTTTTTTAATCCAACTCTTTTTTATAAGCATAAACATAATTTCTCACATAATCATTGATTAGTCTCTTTTATAACTGAACAAAATTTAACAGCTATTTAAATGTCACGTATTGCAATTAAATAAAGAAGCACAAGTAATTAATAAAAATTGGAAATATTCATTGGGAGCAGGTGCTCCTGACTTTCGGTTTTTACATTCTCGATGGGAAAAGGTAAACACACAAAATCACATATACAGTTAACACTTCAGTTCGTGAAAATAAAAGTAGAAATTCCAATAATAATCATTACAGCATCCCTAGATAGCTCATAAGCTTCATAAATTTCTTATCATAAAAACTAAATCATCTACATATAGAGATGCATCTCACATTTTTTCTCTCTCGATACTGTCTAATGTGCCTCTTAAACATTGTGTCACCGTTAAAGCCCGAAAACCGTTAATTTTTTGATTACCTACCGAATCTGCCGATAAACTGTTTAGCTCCGTTAAACTTTGAAATCAAGTAGCTCCTTATTTTAATTAGGTAACTTTCACATTAGCTATTTTCGTACCATTAAAGTTCAAAAGTTTGTTTCGCACATTTCTTTTGTGTTAGGAATTTTGATCGAAAACGTCAACATCCCAAAGTAATTCATCCTAAACATTTAGGAAAAGAGTACGGGAGATAGTAAACGTATTCGGCAAGACTCCTGAATTAATTTATAATAAACTAAATTATGACGACTAGTTTGAAAACAAATTAAATGTTAAAAGTTTCAATATTGCAAAGGAGAGGGTTTTAAAATCATTACTTCATATCTAAATGTGCCACAAATAGATGTGATTGTTGCAAAAAATCGACTACTAAGTAATTCAAAGTGTCACCAATCTTTAGATTGCACTAATAAGTAAGCATAATTCTATTATATGTATCGTAAATTCAATTCCTTGCTTGCAATAATGTGTTAAATCATTCCTTGTATTACAGTTTTCCATTTGAATGATTATATCAACCAATTTGTTGTTTGTTTCATTGTATTAACGTGATTCCTTAGATATAAAAAAATTATCGAACAACATTTAATTTAAGCATACAGAAACGTTGCTGTTGTTCCACTAAATATCTTATTTTCACTTTAACGAGTGATTAGTACATGGTGCGCAGAGATTAACAAGTTTCTAGCAGGTAATGTGAAAGTTATCGAGGTAGTTCGTAGATTACCTAAGTAATTTGAGAAAAGAGACCTTTTTTCCTGCACTAACGGATAACATTTGTTAATATACCCCGATTAACTGATTCCTGCAATGACGAATAACATTTGATAATCTGCCGATTAACTGATTCTTGTACTTAAGAAGTAACAGTTTGAACTTAATGTAGTTGGAGACGCGTCTTACAACCAAAGGGCACATGACTGCGTGCATAATTCGGAGATTTTAATAAATTGATAAGGAAACCATAAAGCAATTTAAAAAATTCCTTTTATTTCCTGCTATATCAATCATCAAAAGTGCCTTTTCTATATTCGTGCTGTATGTAATTTTAAATTGTATACAATTTTAAAGAGGTTAGTAAATAAGTGTTTAAATTCAGACCAGTGTTTTTGATTATAATTGAGCAATATACTTTCTCTTTTATTTGAGCCACACTTAAAAACATAGCGAACTTTAGTAGCGTTTATCATTTCTTACAACTGGTCAATGTGGCATAAAATAATAATGTTTATTCCTAGAGCAGTTTTGAATTATTTCCTATTTAAGCAGGTTCTAAGTTACATTTTTTATGTCCTTCAGCATCCCATTGTCTTTTCTAAAATTGCCCTTCACATTCTCAAAACATTCTTTATTCGTTAAAATATTCATTAAATTAGTAGGCATGTCTTTTCACAATAAATGAGTTTCATATTTCTTATATCAAATTATATTTTCAAATCATTGTATCTATTCTGCATTTATACCTAGTAATTTTTCGTCATCACATATCAACAGCAATTCTTAAAAAAAACGAAAAAATGGGTGGAATACAACGCAATAGGTCACTAATTTTCTCAATAGTACGATTTCAAATAACATATCAGAATATATATCTGTTTCAAATTATAAATCTATATTTCGCCTAAATGTATTTATCAGCTAAACCCCTTTAATTTTTCTTTCTAGACTTGAGCTCTGG
>BMAV01020422.1:0-12230 GCA_019973955.1 Trichonephila inaurata madagascariensis | reverse complement strand
ACTAGTACTTTTTTTTTCCCAGTTCGAACAAAACTACTTGCAGAAGGGAGAGTTAATTCAGTTGAATAAACTGGGTATAGATGTTTTTTTAAGAAAAAAATTGGTCTCAGCAGGAAAATCCATGGATGTTTGTATAGACTGTTTAGTTTAAATAAAAAACCCAAATCTCTCCCATAAACCTAGTTCCCAAAAAGCGTTTTTTGAAAATGATAAAAAATCCCAATGTTCGTCTTTCCCCTTCTGTTCACCGCCCCGTATCCAAAAGGCGGAAATTTTCCAATTCTTTTGTTCCAAAAAAAAAATTTTTTTAAAATTTTGAAAAATTTCTTTTTTTGTTTGTGATAAAATTTAATATTTTTAAAAAAACAAATAAAAAAAAGACATAAAAAAATTTTTCCTTCATTCGAACTGAACCAAGGTTTTTTTTCAGTTAAACCCGGGAAAAAAAAACCGAAAGGGAAAAAAATGGGGTTTTGAAGCCCGGGCATTATACGTTTTTCCAAAAAACCTTTGGGAAAGGGCATTACAATGCCCTTGACTGTTTTTCCTAAAGTTTTAAAACTTTTTTGGGCCCTTTCTTTCCTTTTTTATCATTGGTCGTATTTTTTGGACTGAAAGAGGATTAAAATTTGGGAGAGTCCCCGTCATTTGGGTCGAAGCGATGTGGCTCTTAGGATGCTGGCAAGAAGGGTTTGGGAAAATGGCAGTTTTCCGGACCCGGGATGGTAGGGGCCATCTGGGACAACAGCAAATCGAGAAGCCCGGAATCATTGTCAGATCAGCTTCATAGTGCCGGGGTTTCCCCATTTTATAAACCCAAATCAGACGTGGGGTTTCGTACACGAATGTCTACCATTCCCTTTTCAAAAAGGGCTGATAGAGCATAATTTACACTTTATGATTGTTACGCCACCTGTTCCCAGGGCCCTGTCGAGCCAGATTACAGCGGGTGGGCCTGAAAGGTTGGAATCAGACTGACGGGGGACTTTGGAATTTTTTGGGCAACGAACCCCCGCTTCCAACTGTTTCCTGATGATCATCGAAGACGTGTCGATCCTCTTTAACTATTGCATGCCACACAGGCCCCAACCGGGAATTATGGGGGGGAATGCATTTTTTTTGACGGGCCGGCCCCCTCTTGTTGTCCTTGCAAAAAAACAAAGCGGAAAGTAGACACATTTGAGAACTGTTTTGCTACCGTTCCTTTTGAAATACCCTGCCCAATTTTTCAACCGACAATGTCAGACCACATACGGAACTTTTTTAAAAACCCATCTTACCCCTTTTCAAACATTTCCCTTTGCCCGCCAGATCGCAGATCCCCCCAATAGAGTATGTTTTGGGAATGATGATAAGCTGACTGCATCTCCCAAAGGGAATTTTGGGATGCCCCGGCCCGACAATTAGAGAAAATTTTAAAGGGAAACAAAAACGAAAGGAATCATCAGGGGCATTTTTACCTTCGTCACGTCGTGTGGCAGCTTCCATCCAGGTTGAAGGGAGTAAACACCTTATTGAGCTCGTTACTTTATAACTATGTAACTCTGAAAAAAAACCTTTTAATATTTTGAAATTTTAAAATCATTTTCTATTTTGTACATAATCTATTTTACCCCCCCCTTTTTGCCCCTACTCCCAACCGTTCTTGGTGCGTTTTTTTTTTGTTTTTGTTTAGAGTGTATATAAAATACTTATTATTTTAAAGGGAAAAAAATATTCAAGGCAGAAAAAAATATTACCCAAAGTAGAAAGGTGGTAAAAACAGGTTTTTGGGTGACAGCAATAGAAGAGGGCGTGTCACCTTCAATAAACCCCCTCCCCCAGATAACGAGGGGAGGACCAATCTCTCCCCCCCAAAAGGGAACCACCATTTAAAAAAAGTTTTTCCCTCCCCCCCCCTTCCCCCCCAACCTCTTGGACGCAAGGATTTTTTACCCCAATACCTCCCCCTAACACACCACGTCCAACTAAAAGGTTTTTTCCCCCTGGGGGGGTTGAGGTGGGGGCCCAGCCCTCGGATTAGATATGACGTTGAACTGAGCAACATGCTTCCTGATGGTAACGAGTTAAAAAATGATACCATAAAAAGGGATACCAGCTCCCGGAAATGTACTTGGTCTCCAATGGTAAATCCCCCAACCGCAGGCCCCATTCAAAAAAAAAAAAACGAAAATTGTGTGAAGTTATTTAATTTAATATTCCAGTGGTGATATAAAACAAAATAGACAAATCCAAAAAAACAGTTAAAAAATTTGATAGAAAAAAGATAAAAAAAAAAATATCCGATTATTCTTTAAAAAAGCTTAATAAATGTTTTTTTTTTCAAGATGCATAAACATTCTGTATTAAATTTTTTTACGCCTGTGAATGTTTTTTTTTCTGTTGTTTTTGTTAAATACATGCATACAAACATATCTATATAAAATAAAATAAACCCAAAAAAATTTAATTTTTGTTCCTTTTAAAAATTTTTTGCTTTTTATTTGCAAATCCTGTAACACGAAATACTTTTTTTAAATTTTCCCCCGGCCAAACTAAAACCCCCAACCAACCCAAATAAAAAAACCAAAAATTTTTGGGAAAAAAAAACAAAGTGGGCCAAAAAATTTTTTTTAAAAAAAAGTTTTTTAGCAAAAAAAACAAAGGCACTGGGAAAAAAAAATTTAAATGTTTTTTCTTAAAAAACCACCAATGGAAACAAATTCCAAAAAAGTCAAATTTTTTTATCAAAAATTTCAAAACCAAAAATTTAAAAGGCCCTTTTTTTTAAAATGGAACCGGCCTTTTCCAACCCCTTTTAAAATTTCCCAAAACCAAAAAAAAACCCGGTTTTTTGAAAATTTTTAAAATTCAAGGAAGCCAAAAGTGTTGAAAAAAAGGAAAAAAATTGCAAAGCCTGGAAATTGGTATAAAATGCCATCGGAAGGAAAAGTCCCCCCGGGGAAATTTGGGAATGTGGGAAAAAAGGGGGAAAAGGGGAATCCCCCGCCCACCGGCAAAAACGGGTTTGTCGCCAAAAACCTTTGAGGGGGGATTATTTCTACATTAACATTCACCACCACCAGTGGACCAGGTCTTAAGCTCAAGACCAAAAAACTATGTTGGACAGGTTTTTAAAACCCCAAAAATGTTCAAGTCTTTTTGCACAACATTTGTGGGTCATTACATTTTGACTATCAATCCTTCTTTTGCTATGGTTTTAAAGGATATCAACATAAAAGGGCATTTATCTTGATTTTTCGTATTATTTTTTTATATCTATAATGTTTCATATTTAAATTTTTTTTTAATGGTGAAGAAAAAAACTTAACAAGCGGAATTGATAAATATAACCCTTAAAACATAACTTTACAGTTGAAATAGACACCCATTTATAGCATGAAATAGTTGCTTATTTCATTCCAAAAAAAAAATTTGTTAATAATTTTAACAGATACAATTTAACATTTTTTAAAAATGTAGATAAAAATTTTTTTCCCTTTTGGAAATATATGTAATTTATTATTAAAAAACACATTTTGAAAAAGAATTGTCTATTTAAAATATATAGTTTTTTCTTCTACAAAATTAAAATAATTTCAATAATACCAAAAAAAATGCCTGTCACATTTATACTAGAATTAAGTTACCAATAATATTGAATTAGGAAAAAAACTTTTTTAAATAAAAAAGAATAAAGAGAGGAGTATTTTTAAGGTTAAAATACCCAAGATTTCAATAATACTTTTTTGTTTTTTTTTCAAATTTTTTTTTGGGCCCCTATCATTGGGAAAATTTCCCCTAAAAATTTTAGATCTGGTAAAAAAATTAGTTTTTTAAGATACTTTTGAAGTTTTTAACCAGGACTGGTTTTCGGTTTTATTTTTAAAAAATTTTTCCACCCCTTTTTAAAATTTAATTAATTAAAAAAAGTTTTTTTTATCAAATAAAATTCTTTTAGGTGAAATGGTTTATTAACTTCAACTTTCATTACTAAAAAACATTTTTTTTTTTTATGTTTTTTTGAGTTCCTTGAGTTCTCATTATTACTTAATTACGATTCATTCCGAGGCCAATTTTTTTTTTAAAAATAGTTTATGTAACTTAGAAGTTTGTTTATTAATATTTTCCCGTTGTAAAAATATCACGGACCAAAATTTCTTTGCTTTAAGAAACCTATTTGGAAGAGATGGAATACTACTGAAAGTAAAAAATCTCAAACCAGCCCCCTTTACTGATAGTAAAAGACTTTCCCAATACAAATATTAAAAAAAAACGGAATATTTTAGGGTGTTCCAAACTACATTATAATAAACATGTTTTTGGGACCATATTATGGTATTTGATTTCTTGTTGGGGGATTTTTAAATCTTGCAAAATTCCCCAATTTTAAAAATAAAAAAATTAAATCTTACGTATAAATCTGGAATTTTCAGCTTAAGTAAGTATCAATATTATGCTGTACATAAAAAACTTTTGGGTTCAAAAAATTTTGTGAAAAAAAAATGTTTTTTAAAATCAGGCTGGGAAAAATTTGTCGTCGTAAAATCACTATCAATATTTTGCAAAAAAATAATTTTTAAAATTTAAAAAAATAAATTAAAAATTTAAATTTAAGTTGTGGGTTTTTTATTTAGAACATAAATTGAAAAAAAAATGTTAAGAAATTAGAGTTTCCACGCATTCTGTTACGTCAAGATTAAATGTAAATAAAAAGTAAACGTTTTGACGAAGTAGTATATGAACCACCCAATAAGATTAAATGTAAAATAATGTTCTTAATTTGTTGTTCTTTAATAAAAAAATTTTTTCCCCTTTGAATAAAAAGACGGGTAAGTTTGTTTCGGTGCCGAAAATTAATTTAAATGTTACTTAAATAGTAAAACATTTGGCATTCACGCATTTCGAATTGTATTGCAAAGCAAAGTTCCAAATTTTTAAAGGATTTTGGAAAAATCGATTACAATTTGTACAAATAATATTGAAAAATCAATCGAATATTGAAAAAAACCCAAACCCATGATTTTATTGCACAGTAAGAATGTCTTCAGGATAAATTTAAAGATTAGTAGAAAATCAAGAAATTGTTTCGGCGGGTTTTCCTAAGCAAAGAAAAAATTTCCACGACGTTTGAAAAGGATTTCGAAGAAGCAGAAACTTTTCAAAAAAAGGTACTTTACATATACGACTATTTTAGATAAAGTGATACAAGGTTGGCGTCACCATCTTGGCTGAGGAATCCATCAGTGTCCACTGCAGAAGAATCTTGTCGTCAAAAATTAATGCATTTGTTAAAATTTCTCAGATTAGAAGTGGAAGGCGAACAAAGAGTTTTGTAGGCAAACTCTTGTTTTAAATCGGGTGATATTTCCAGAAATGAAAAGGAGCAGCATCACCGAAATGAGGATGTAAAAACTCTACCTACAAGTGCAGCTTTAGTAAGCACAGGTAAAGATGAGGAGCCAGATAAAAAATGTACTTTTTGTAGTAAATTTAATCATAAGAGCTCTGAATGTTACATAGCTAAAAAAAAGTCTTTAGTGTGTGTTAAGGAGTGTTATAATTAAATCTAAAGCGCATTTCAAGTATTTAAAAGAGAAACATTCAGCGCGTTTTTATCGAAATAAAATTTACGTTGTGGCTTCTGTAATGATAAGTGGCATGGCATTTTGTTATGTCCTAAAAAGAAGAAGCATTAAATAAAATAGACATTGAAAATGTGTTGTAACACTCTTTCTAACCAAACTCAGGAAAATTCATATGTGTACTTGCAAACGATTCCACTAAAGGTCAGTGGTGGCAACAAGGAGCTGGTCACGCGATGTTTATTGAATAGTGCGTCAGAAAATTCATACATAACTCAAAGGGCCATTTCGCAACTAAGCCTAAAGTCCATTGGGAAACAAACCTTGATTCATGGTTTGTTTGGAAGGAGGGAATAAAGCCCAAACAACATTCTAAATATAATATAAAAATAAAAGGTCTAAAAGGCAATTTTTCCTGTCAGGAAGTATTATCGGAGGAAAAGATTTGTGGCATTTTGCCAAAAATTACAGATAAATGTTTAATTTTTGAACTAAAGAAGAAGAATATGTTCCGGATGTAGGTTCATTGCGTATCAGATATTGATCTCGTATTGGGGGCTGATGCACTAGGATTGATTTATACAGGGAAGCTCATTAAATTAGAATGTGGTTTAACGACGGTAGAGATACATTTGGGTTTTGAGTTAATAGGTAAATATCTTAAAATTAATAAATCAAAATTCTTATATGCTGTAAATGAGCAACAGAAGCCTAGGTCTGTCATGAGCATGTTATCCAATCAAATAATGTCCTTAGATGTTAAGGAATTATAGAGTTTTGAAACCATTGGAAGAGAGAAGAGATCTGGTAGAGAATATAGGGAAAAGCAAACTTAATTCCGATTCATAAAGCGGTTTGAAAGTCCCACCTGGCAAAGGAAAGGGTTAGGAGATTGGGCAATTCCAAAAATAAATTGTGAAGTTAAAGAGGTAAATGCTAAAAGGAGAAAAATTATATTGTGTAGTGTTAACGTAAAAGAGAACTTTCCTTGGTAAGCACATAAATTTTCAAATTATCACTCTAGAACAGTACTTCTCAAACTTTCAATATTTACGACCCAATATTCAGTCAAAATTTTCATCGCTTCTCCCTTCCTTACAATAACAATGTTTTGAATTTAAAAATACTATATTTGTACGCTAAAGAACTGCAAAATGACTTTAATTTCTTAAGTGTTACCGACGTATATAAACGTCTCGCTTGCCCAAAACGGACGTATATATACGTGTTTCCAAAGTACAATATTTTCTATGCACTTCTACTCGTAAAATTATTCTGAAGGCTTTGAAATACAATAAAAGGGCTTTAACATTGAGGAGCGAAATGCGTAACTTTTTATGGGTAGTTAAGGGATTAATTATGAACCGTACAAATCATCCAGATATGCGTTTATTTTCGTATATAATTTTATATAGGACAAGCCCATGGTGTCACTAGTAATTATTAAACTTGTTCTTCTAGTATTGTTAAATTAATTATGAAATACAGTGTGTAGTACTGTTACATTTATAAGTTTATAATATAAGTGTAAATGTGTGTTTTTTTTTTTTATAATGTCAGAATGTATTTTGTTTGTTTATTTTCGATAAATGAACGTATTTTGTTTAATCTTTTGCTTACGACTTTTCATTATGCTCGCGCCCCCTCGTAGAGTTATCACGCCCTCTAGGGGTGCGCCCCACAGTTTGAAAAATGCTGCACTAGAATAAGGTTAGTAGCAGGGACAAAAAGATTAATTGATAACTGTCGTAAAATACATGAGGATAGAAATGGGGGAGGAATCTCCAATCCAGAATTTGTGGAAGCGGATAAAATATTTATAAAGACTGTTAAAGGGAATGTTTCTCTGAACCAAGGAATGTACAATGTAGTTAAAGATAATGAAGTGTTATTCCGTGTTAAGACTAAAATTACCGAACGTAAGGATGATCCTTGCTTTTTAATATCCATCCTCCTTCCAGCAAATTGTGTTAACGACACGACTAGTTTAGTACTTGAACAAATCCAATTGTCATGCGGGTACTCAAATATTGCTTTCAATAATAAGGGAAAGATATTGGTTTTAAAATAAAGGAGAACTGTCACGCACACAGACAGAGTATTAGAAAGTGTGTCGTGTGCAGACGATACAACGCAGGACCAGCTGCCAGTGCTCCTGTTGCCTTGCTTTAAGACCTGGTTAGGGATGTAAAGGTATTCGATGTAATAGGTATTGATCTAGCTGGTCCCCTCTTCCTCCTAAATGGTGATAAAGTGAGGACGTAAGATTAAACCGCCTCAAAAACTGGACTTATTGAACTTAATGATCTTCTTTGAGGCATAATTTACTCAAAGGGGGGATGTGTTACGTCAAGATTAAATGTAAATAAACCATTATCGTTTGGCGAAGTAGTATATGAGCTACTCAACGAGATTAAATGTAAAATAATGTTCTTAGTTTGGTTTTCTAGTAATAAAAAATGTTTTTATTCGAATAAATGACGGCTTAGTTTGTTTTTGGTGCGTAAAATTAATTTAAACGTAACTTAAATAAGTAAAACATTGTAGGTTTTTGTTTTAAGCCTTTACAAACTTTAAATGCGTTTTTCTCTGACTTTTAATTTTTGAAAATGTTGGTGTTTTCTGATCCCTAATTTTTTCTGTTCTAGATAGAGTCTTGAAATTTTTCTAGATACTCCCAAACATATGTTCCTTAAAAGTTAGTATCGATTTAAGTCTGGGATATCTAGTAGCTTTTTTTTTAAAAAAATGCTTAATTTTATATTTGAAGAATTTTCATGTTTTTCCCGGTTTAGATAGAATTATAATTATTAAAAATCAACAAGGGAATATATGTTGAAATTCATACTTAATTTTGTTCAAAGTAATCTAAGAAACATTAATCACTCAAAATGACTAAGAAATTTTAAAAATTGAGCATTTTAAACACTTCGAAATATCCTTATTTTTTAAAATTGCAAAATAATGTCTGGTCATACTGACTTTTTGCTTTTAGAACAAGCTTAATAATGTAATAAGAATATAAAACCTATGTAAATTACCTTTACTGTTACCATCTACACAAAATTCTTTTGGAGAAAGGGTACTGTGTAGCTTTAAATTAGTAATAAATTAAAGTACTCGTTTACTGATAAAGATTACTGTAAAACAACTTTAAATAAATTTCAATAGTTATAACACACGCCCAAAAGCAAAATTTATTTCCTTCCCACCTTCACAAGATGAAACTATGGTTGACAATATTCATATACTTTTTAAACTTGTTTTTCACTTTAATTACTCTATATTACATAAAAAAATGCACTTTATTGATCAATTGTACGTAAATAAGCTATCTTATTACCGTATATCTACATAAAATAATTGAAAGCTAACTTTTGTTTGATTGAACTCCTTTATATCCATTTTATGCGAAACGTTTCAACACATAAAAACATTACTACTTGGACATACAATCTTTTATAATGAATTAACTCACACACTTAATCAATAATGTGTAATAAACAAAATAATCTTGAATTTAATTAAGATTTTGGGGAATAATTATTTTCTAGTTATATATTGTTTCTTCAAAATGCGTGGGCTACAAATTTAATTAAATAATATTTTAAAGAACTTATCTTATTATTCTTTTCTCATTAAATTCACGCTACAATAAAAATGAACACAATTAACTTCATTATCGTTTGCCCTTTAAGACAGTATTATTGCTCTTAATTTAAGTAAGGGATTAGATCAATGTACTATTGCTCTCAAATAAGAATTTATTTTCTTAGATTCTAAAAATTTAATACATTCGTTTAAAAGAAATGTCATCGCATAATACATATAATCTTGACAAACTTTTGAAGAATGAAAAACACATTAATCGATAAAACCCTTTAAAGTAAGTAGCATGAAAAATTTAGTTTTGGTTACATTCATTCAGTAAATAACTGGCTTTATACTAATTGGAGCACTTATTTTTGATTTGTTGATTTAAAATATTCACGAAAAGTTCATTACTATATAATTCCAATCACATATATAAATAAGAGAAGAGGCTCGCTTTCTCACTCATCACGGTATCTCAGGAACTGTTAGACACGGATGCTTCAAATTTGACTGGCATGTTCTTTTTATAGAGTAGAGATCCGCTACAAAAAAAGAGATTTTGGGGAAATAAATCCTCAAGGGGTGTTCTAAAGGGTTAAGGGTAGTTATAAATAAATGTTTACTCTTTTGAACCCTGCAGTAATGAAATTTGATGGGCTCACGCTTCTTTTCTTTAACATAACCTCTGGGTTCTTTGGGGGCCAAGATTAATGGCACGACTTTTCCAACCAAAACCCAAGAAGCGAAAGGTGAAAAATAAATGCAAATAAGATAGCTTTTAAAATAACAGAATTTCAGAGAGATGGCAATTTTGGGGAATGGTACGTGTGAAAGAGACTAGTGAGAATGCGTATCAAAGAACATTGAATTTGATATCTTTTCAAGCTATTTTTTACATCATTATTATTTACATTTTTTTTAAGTTACCTGGAAAACAAACCATTAAAACAAGGTGCATACCATTGCACTCGCGCCCAGACGTTTCCACATAAAGATTGAATCCGTTTGGATTAAGGTAGGAATGATTATTTGATATTATAACTAGTAATATTTTTAGAAGTGAGAGTAGGTGGATTAAGTAATTATAACTTAGAAAAGTGGTCTAAATTACGCGATTCAGTTTAACTATCACTGTGTGTTTGTTCATTATAGATTCTCGTTTAATTAAATTTATCTAAATTGTTAGACATTTAAGTTCTATTCTTAATAAAGTCATATTAAGAATCAAACATGTCTATTCCTTTTGCAAACCCTAACACCTCTAGATCACGCTGACAATCAAAGGTACGGTCGTCACCATAGGGGGTGGTATCACAATGTTTGTAATATTGAGTTGAAATCCGCTAACAGATTTTACGGAAATTGGCACTTGTAGGTGGTTATAGAGTATAGTGATAAGAAAAAAAATCTCTCTTTCTTAAAAAAAAAATATTACACTTAAAAGTTTTGGGGAATATTTATTTGTTTTATAGAGATTCATTAAAAATGGGTTTTGCAGAAACTCACTTTGTGGTAGGGGGTTGTTGGAGTGTAAAAAGTAAATCTACTTAAGTCCAATAGTTTTTAAATTAAGAGCAGAGGGTTATAAAATGTGTTTCAGTACCAAGTATTATTTTTACACGCTTTTATAAGTTTCACTTGCATGTAACGGAATCTTTGAACTCGATTTTTACTCCATTTTAAAGGTCAGATTAATTAGGAAAGTTGCACACTTGTCAAGGACCGATGACAATATAATAATTTCATAATTATACCGTGGGACGCGCGTAAAACAAGCACCATATGCACGTTCAGAAGAATCGCAAAACACATGGATGGTGACGTAGGAATATTCAGAAAACCAAATCCATCTTGGGATGTGTATATCATTCAGACACAGTAACTCATGTATCCACTTGTGCCACTGTTGTGCTACAGCTGGAGGTAATAATCCATCCCATTTAATCTCAAAAGCTCATGTACCCTGGAATAAAATATTCAAATGACAGTAACTGGAGTGAATAGGCACAAAGGATCGTAAAATTTTGACATCAGCTTCAGTAATAAACGCTTTGACACTCTTTCTTTAGATGCTTCGACAATCTTAGCCTGCACATAAATTAAAAAAAAAAAGTTAGTATTTTATTTAACTCATGTCAGTAAACCATTTGCAATGTATTGAAGTAGACTGAATTGAAACTTCTATTGATAGATGTTTGTTTCTCTTACTATAATTGCCAAAAAAAGGCAGCTAAACTTAATATTTAATATCATGCCCAACAAACGTTATGCAGATAGCTGTGAAAATTCACACATTTGTATATTTAAAGTAAAGGAAAATTTTTGTGTAAAATTTTGAGATGATTTGGAATATTTTAAGCAATGTTTCTTGTTTCTTAAACAGAGAGCATATGGAATAACAAATAATAGCACTTATTATGCAGTTATTTACTTAACATTTGGTTCATTATAAGAAATCTCCCATCTATAAATTTCAACTTTTGCTTAACAAATTATGTTCAACAACAAAGCTGTAACTAAAATGTTGTTATTTAAATACATAATTGAGTATTGAGACATATCGTGAATATTACTAGGCTGAAATGCCTTCAACTTTTTCTTTCGCAGTGGTGTAATGAATTTTTAGAATTAAAAAAAAAAACGTAATTATTTTTTATATTTATTTGAGTAATCCACATTGATATACTAAATACTGATGATAGTTAATGCTAAATATCTGTGACTGAAAGTCATTTTAGAATTTTTGTAGCTATTTGAAGTCGTTATAAATAGTTTTAAGATGAAGTTAAATTTTTGGAAATGTGAATACAAGAATGAAACATGATGAGAAAGAAAACAGTGTTTTTTTTTTATTTAAAACACATTCAAATCATGCAATTACCCTAAATAATGTTTTTATTATATATATATATATATATATGAGTGTGTGATTGTTTGTATGCGTATATGTATATATAATCTAACATCCATATTAAAATTTGCTATCAAATTAGGAAAAAAAAAATATTTGGCTTAAATTTCACGGAAAACAAAACTTATGTCTTTAAGTTTGAAATTAATTTTAATTTCTTT
>BMAV01020421.1:34812-48952 GCA_019973955.1 Trichonephila inaurata madagascariensis | reverse complement strand
AATAAGTTTAGGAATTTGAACCAGGTGACGCGAGCCGAAATTTATCTTTTATTAAAAATGGAAGGTTTTGTAGAAAAGAATAGCGCGGTATCGTGGGTCACTGTACTGGATTTGTGGAAGTGGTATTTTCGTCGTTCTCTCATGATGAGTTATCCGAAGTATGCCGCATGTGTTATGCCATTTGGCATGTACATTATTAAGAAAGTGAGGTTTAAGTTTGTATGCGCTTCTTCTTATGGATGTAATTTAACCACACAGGTTATGAGATGGTTAGAGCAGATTGATGTATCACGAATGGTCGATATAGACATTCTGATGCAGATTTGGAAAAATCGTGTAAAGCAGATTGACCTTGTATTAAAATGGTTGAGTAGGATTGGGTCGGAAGTCAGATCGACCAAAGGAAAATTAGAGCCGTCGGAAAATTTGTTCCATGCACGTAATATAGACTTAGTAAATTCATTGCATGAGCTAATGAGGTATGTTAATTATATTCCCAATTAAAGTGTCTAATTTTCCTGAATAACTAACGTAATGGAAGACAATACCATGAATTGTGAATAACTTGCCATAATGGTTGTGAGAATGCCTACCGAAAGCCAAAATTTAACTTAATTTAGAAGGTCTTGATTTAAACTTCTTAATTTAAAAAAAAAATGTTGTAATGTTGTTTGTAAAGCTTGGAATTTATAGGTGTTTATTTTGTTTATTTGATATCGTTGGCATAAGTAGATGGGAATAAGCAATTCTTTGGATTAGTGCTAGGTGTGAATTAATATCTGTAGGAGTATGAGTGTTTGTGTGTGTGTAAGGTGGAAGGATATGATGTGTTATTGAAAATCTTTTGTGTCTCTTAGTAAGGTGAATACTCACAGATGTTTAACACAATTGATTGAGCGATTTAATGTATTGGAATTAGTGAAATATTATGATTTGATTTAACTTCTTTGAAACCCTGAAAATTTAAAGTGTGATGTAACTTACAGGAAAGGAAAAAGAATCCAAGATTTGGGATTTAAGTTTTAGTTGTAAAGTGAATGTTATATAGAATTTTGGATTTATTTATTTATGATTGTACTTATTACTTGGAATGCTGTCCTGGTCAGTCTCATGGATAAGACAACCTTTCGGTGTGAAATATTAAGAACTGAACTAGCCTGAGGCCAGAGCAGTCCAGTGAAATGGACCTTTTTCAGGGGGGAGGAATAAGTTGTGACGTCTTCAATTGATGTGAACCCCACCCTGCCAATTCATCTGAAATCACCCTATCCATCCATCACCAAACAGATGTTGGATGACAGGTGCAGGTGGCCATGGGGTCATTGTTTGTTAACTGGCCTCGGACCAGCGCAGACATCTGGTCTGGAATATACAATGGCTAAGGAATGCAGATGTCGATAGGCATTCCTTTATGAAAGTTTTGAATAGAAGTCGAGGCATTGAGAGTGGGGTTGTGAAGCCCAGGTGTGAGATGAATAGATGTGAGTTATGGCGCCCTTGGATTCGAGACGGATGGTGAATGTGTTCGTGTTTTCCGCGAAATTGAGGGACGCAGGTGGCCCGGGGACTAGGGCAGACCTATTCTTTGACCTGCCAATGAGGAAGACGAGGGCAGACCCTTTTCTTTTTTGACCTGCCAATGAGGAGAACGAGGGGCGCGTGGTGGACCCGCCCCTGGTGTTTAAAAGGGGTGAATTTGGACAGAGAGGGGGGGACGAGGAGAGAAAACCTGGAGCGACTTGGACGGAGCGGGGGACTTGGAGAGATAGAGCCATGGAGTAAACTGGAGCCCGGAAAAGCTATGGACTGTTCCTGCTAGTGATAAAGACTGTCCGCCCGGCTTTGGCCTATTTAATGAATATTCTTTGAAGCTGATAAATTTTATTTATTTAAATATATTAAAGTATGGCTGTAACAAATTTTCTTGTGTACGAATGACTGACGACGTTACACATTCAAGGTTTCCAGATCTTATCAGACGGAATTCTCGCTATTTTCGATTGGTCACCTGAGGTTCACACATGAATTAGGAAGATGGCAAAAGAAGCTTCCCAATTAGCATCAAATGTGACATCAGTCCTTTTTCTCTTCAGCACATTTTGCAATGTCTGGGGTTTTCCTGTGAGGAGGCTGTTGCTTCGCCCTGCTGTTCTTAGAATTTGTGCAGATTTATTGGTTCATGGATCTTGTCTAGTTTCTCTAGACCAGATGGGGATTAGTCCCCCCAACAACACCAAATTGTTCATGAGAAAAATTATTTTATCAAATTTACATGTATGAACGGAATTTATTAATTGTCACTGCACTGTAAATACGAGCTTAGCAGATCATTGTGTAGAATAACATAGTGCCAAAAATTATAGTAGCAGTAACGATTAACGTTTGTTGTAATGATAGTGGTTTTTTTTAATATTTTTTTATTGTCAAGTTAAATTAGCGCGGTACTTAAAAATCACAAATTTTTCCTTTCTAATATTTTCCTTAATTATGGAATGGAGTGTATGTTTATTTGCTTGGTGGTTTTGCTAAATAATTTTTTTTAAGTAAATGTAACAATGTATTTCTGGATAAAGCGCTAGGAATGTAAAATAATAAAATAAAAATTGCCACTTTTTGTGTTAGTTGCATAATTCAGACAAAATAATACTAAATTTTAAAAATATGTGGAGATCTCATATAGTATAAGAATAATAATCCTTCTAGAATGAGGCAGAAAATTATATCACAATTATGTGGTTTTAAAAAAGTCTATAATAAAATTTAAAAACCTCAATTCACGATTGCTTACCATTATTATTTAAAACTTCACCATACCAAATTTTATATATCTGGGCTTTCTGACTTTACTTTTTGCCGTTAGCTCACACAAATTTTAAGTAAACAAATAATATAATAATTTAAGCTTACAAAACGCACTACTGAAAACAGTTCACACCTTAAGTGTCAGTGAAAAAAGTAGTATCGAATTTCTCTAATAGCTCATTTTTCTGGATGGAAATTATATTCAGTGCTTTTGTATTTACTGGTCTAAAATTGGGATCTTGTTCCACAAAATAATATATATCAGCAGATATTAAACTCTACAGAAATTATGAGATTAAGTTTAACTTAAATTAAAAACCAGCTAAAAAAAGGAACTCGAGCTAATTTACCTTAAATGTCAACTATAAAAAGTAACTGTAACATTAGCATTAATTGAAATCAAAAACTAAATGAAATATATAAAATTAGGCTTAGCTTTATTCAAAATATTATCGGAGCCACAAAGTGTGGGCTGAAAAAGTGGTTACAATCCAGAATACTATCTAACAGAAAATAACGTGAAAAATTACCCAGAACACCTAAATCAAGCCAAAAGTTAGCTTACGATTACTGAAAAAGTTAATTTTACCATTGTTTTGACAAACTACCTTCAAAATGCAAAAGCATAACTATCAGCGCAAATTTGTTCCATCAGTAAAATGCAATTATTCAAATAATTATTTTTTTATGATTTATTGGAAAAATGATTAATGTCATAGAAAAAAGACAAGTGAATAAGCCAAAGCTATGGTAAAATCACTTCAAAATTAAATTTTAAATAAATAGAAAGCGAAATTCTAAAACCTACTTTTGAGATGCACAGTATCATCACTTATAATTTCAGCATAACAAATGATACGTGTCTTGATCTTTAAACTTTGTGTTACAAGGGAGAAGCAGATTTTTCTTTTAAAACATCTACACTTACCCCAGTGTGATTAAGGGAAAATATTACAGGATTTTGAGCTAAATATTATATGATAGTGTTCTGTAAAATATGTATAGAGAGACCTAAGTAAATCCTTCAATTCCAAAATATTTGAATTATTAGAACAAATAATTTAAATATTACGAAAGATTCACTGCAGTTCTATTTATTTTACGTGGAACATAACACATATTTACATATACGTGAGTCGTATTTCAATCGATAAATTCAATTATATCAATTTAAACTCCCAGAATGCATTATTTTTAATTCCTTACGTACTAACGTTTAAAACAAATGTTCATCAAAGTTTTAAGTAGAACATCGTTAAATATCTTCTAATAGCAAAGTAATTGCAGTATGAATATGGAATTAAATATATAGTTTTTTTTCCAAGTAAATAAGCTGAAAAGGAAGGAATATAAAAATAATTTTTAACGTGGATTAAAAAAATAGTAATAAATATTTGCATTTGTTGTTTAGGGACAATAACGTGGGTGTCAAAAGATTAAGATGCTTATGTTTTTGTAAAAAAAAAAAAAATATGTTCCTTGAAATGTTCCATTTTCAAACATTTAAATATAACTCATAAATAAACATAAGCATTATCTTAAAAGTCTGAGAAAACACTTCCTTTATATTCATTGTGTAGTTTTCAAATAATTTCAAAATAAGTACTGAGAAATCTATAAAATTGTTCAAAATACGGGGGAAAAAAAGAAAAAAAAACTCAATGTTTTCTTATTTTTTTTAATACTTCTTATTTCAAGTTACGTTATCATTAAAGATAATCTTCATGAAGGTATTGTAGGCACAAAGAATGACTCACCCTATACAGGCAAAAATTGGTGGTGAAAAAAGATTGTGTATAGAATAAAAAATGATTAAAATTTCAGAAAAATTGAATTTTTTATTTCAGTGTTATATAGTTACAAAGTAACGTGCTCAATAATGTGTTGACACACATCTAGCCTGGACTCAAGCTGCCACACGACGTGGCCTTGAGTGATGAAGCAGCCTGAGGGTCTACTGTGGTATTTCTGACAAATTGCTCCGATTGTCAGCGTTTCCTGGTAGATGAAGTCGCCTTCCCATCATATTCCAGAATGCTCGATTGGAGAGAAATATATCGATCCGGCTGGCCAATGAAGTGTTTGGCAAGCTGTAAGACAGTTCATAGCAACACGTGCCGTATGTGGTCTGGCATTATCTTGCTGAAAAATAAGGCCAGGGTATTGCAAAAGGAATGGAAACAAAACAGTTCTCAGAATGTCGCCGACGTACTGCTGTGCTGTAAATGTGTCTCTAATGACGACCAAAGGGGTCCGGCTTTTAAGCGAAATGGTACCCCAGACCATAACTCCTGGTTGAGGGCCTGTGTGGCGTTCAGTAGTTGAAGCAGGATAGACACTTAGACCTAGGTGTCTCCAAACACATATCCGATGATCGTCAGGACACAGTTGGAAGCGAGATTAGTCGGTAAACACATTACGTCCCCAGTTAGCATGATTCCTACCTGAATCGAGCCAAGCACCACTGTAATCTGTCCTGAAAGTGTTCAGGTGTGAGTGGAAGGTGACGTAGGTATCGGTACGAGTGTAAATTTCGCTCTATCTGCCGTCTGTGAATTGTCATGGCGG
Source organism: Trichonephila inaurata madagascariensis (assembly GCA_019973955.1). NCBI lineage: Eukaryota > Metazoa > Arthropoda > Arachnida > Araneae > Nephilidae > Trichonephila > Trichonephila inaurata. The sequence continues at coordinate 43,582 of BMAV01020421.1, read as the reverse complement.
ACACTCGTATGCGGGTCGCACGCCTGATGGTTGATAAAGATTAATCAAGCGCTGTAACAGCAGATCTTGACTATCAATCTGTCCTCCCGATCTGCTGTGGCCCTAGGTCCACCACTATCATCATGACGTTGAAATCTGCCACTGTCCATCCATTCTTACCGGTATCTGCTAAAGGCCGCATCGCTTGGACCCATATGAAGAGTGATTCTTCGATTTGACTAACCTGCCTTTTTCAATCCAATGATACGACCTCTTTCAAACTCAAAGAGTTGCTTGTAATGAGCTCGAATTCTGCTGCGTGTCGTCTTTTAGTCCTATATCGCAATGCAACAGAAATTTTGAACATCAGATTGAGAATCGCTAGCTCCCACTTTTAATTCATTGGACACCAAATTTTAATCATTTGCATGTTCGGTACAAATGACTTTGCATACGAAATTTCATTACAATCGGGCAACTCCTTCTTGGTGCGTCGCTTATTTTGTTATAAAGTGTATTAAATTCGAAAAATTCTACTTTAAAGTAAACATGAATTTACCCAATTAAAAATCTTGTTTCATTTTCGTTTTGAAAAACATTTTTAAATCTTTATATTAAAAATAAAACTCCATGCAAGATTAAATTTTACTAAATATTGTAAATGTTTTGATTGCTGGCATGATTTAGTCATTTTTTATTATATTAACACGTTTTTATCAAACTCAGCTTCTACAATAACACAATGAAAAATTTTTAAATGCATATCGCCAACTTGCTTACCAGAGGGTAAGTGAAAATTTTGTATCAGTGTGTCTTTGACGAAAATTAATTTCTCAGCTATAGTGAAAACAGTATTTGATAATTTATACATGCAATGTTATTTAGTTTCATCAAATGTTATAAAAGTATACTCACGAAAAATCCGTGCCTTACATCAAATTGGACATGAGTAGTAGATACCTTTCGAAAATTATATTTTGCTTAACGCTTTATCTACCGACAGTACTTAAAAGTACCCCTCCCCTTAAAATTACATAGAATAACCATTTTTATGAATATTATTACGATACTTAGCAGGAATGTTCTTTATAAATCTACTCTTCCAAGATATATGGCAGCACGGATTCTATGATGAGTATTTTTTAGTGGATTGCGAAAATTATCATTTTTGTCCCGATAAAAAAAATATTTAAATTTAAGGGTCTGATTTTTTTACATGTTAATTAAGACCTTAGAAAACGATTTAATTATTTATTTTAAGTAAACAGTGTATATAATTAATTTTTCAGTTGAATATCTTTAATTAATTAATTAGCCCTAACGGATTAAATTTTCCAAAGTTGAGCACAGTAAGACCCCACTTAACGCTGTTTCGTTTAGCGCTGCTTCGGTTTAACGCTCTTTTATTTGAATTGTGGGATTCTCCGAAATTACACACAGCGGTAGGGTTCCCAATATCCGAAGCAATTTACTTGTGTTTCTTCTTTCCAGCGGTCTTACAGGATCGTATTTTTTATCGTTTCAAATATTTGTTAACGTTATTGTGAGTATAAATTTATATAATATAACGATTACTATAGTGACAAATATTATGATTTTTAGTTTTTATCATGGGTGATAATAAAAGACATGAAAATAAAGTAGCAAGAAAAAGCAGGAGCAAAATTTGACAGGAGTTCAAAGGTAAGACAGGGCGTTATGAAAGCCTTATCCTCTTACGAACAACTTCTTAGAGAGCGCAAAAGGAAAACGCGAATTACATTAAATGCCTTCTTGATAAAAAGGCAGAAAATTGGAAATACGGAAGATACTGTATGATCTGAAATGTAAACATACTGACAGAATTTTATTTATTTTCATATGTATATTCATTTATTATGTTTCTATATTTGCAATACGTTTTTGTTTTATTGTTATAAAATACATAATTAATAAATTTAATGTTAAAATACCTGACCAATTTTCTATCCATCTTTCCCTAACGCCATTATTTACATGATGAGATATCCTCGTTTAACGCTGTTTCATATTATGCTCTACTTGGATGGAACGTATACCCCGCGTTAAGCGGGGCCTTACTGTATTTTGTTTATGTATATCCTTTAATTTTCAATGTAGCGATTCAAAAAAAAATATTGCATGAAAATTACTGCATTGAATCATAATGCAGTAGATAAAGGGTTAAGATGGATCCCTGTAGAGTATAGAAAATGATGCTAAATCATAGTGATTACAAATGGTTCACAATTTAAAGCAATTAACATAATTATTTATTCAGATACTTCCTTATAAATATAAAATAGAGTTTACAGACCTTATATTTGTTAAAGTTTATTACAATTATTTTCGCTAATCTCAAATATAAACTCTAATGAATATACAAGAATAAGTTGAAAACTTCTAAAATTGAAAGAGGGATGGTGCTCTAATTAGCAAAAATTTACGTTTCCTGTCAGAGCGTACTTGTCATCAGTTGGTATGTCAAGTTTCAACTCGTCCTCTCAAGTAGTTTATTTACATGAATTTTTGCAATAGACATATTGCCTGCCTTTTGTTAAAGTGGATAAACTTAAGCAACGTGCTGTCAAAAAATTATTTGATGTGTATAGATACACCCCTAAGGAAATTCATCTGATGTTGACATAAGCTTACAGAGACTCTTTCTTCCATGGCCATCGTTAATATAAGGGTAGCTGAATTTAAACACAGTCGCTCGTCCCTCGAAGAAAACAGCCCTCGCAACCAAACTGGAAAACATCAAAAAAAAAAAAAAAAGAGAGAGAAATGCAGAATATCGTGTGGAATGATAGTGGAATGAATGAGAGTGAGGTAACTCAGGTTGTGGGGATATTGGAAGAAAGGGTACAAAGCATCTTGCGCAAAGAATTAGGAATGCAAAAGCTCTGAGCAAGATGAGTGCCGCATTTTTTGAATGCCGATCAAAAGAAAATGAGCAAGCGATTTTCACAGTAGTGTTTGAACCGATTCAAAAGAGATACGACCGATTTTGTGTCTATTTGGAGGAATGGGTCCACCGCTACACACCTGAAACGAAACCACAATCGAAGCAGTGGGTGGTAGCCGGTGGCTCAGCTCCAAAGAAAGAAAATGTCAATCACATTTGCCAGAAAGGTCATGGCCAGCGAGTTTTAGGATATGAAAGGAATTCTTATAATTGATCATCTTGATAAAGGCTGGATAATTATAGGCAAGTATTACACCAAACCTTTTGACCAGTTGGACTCAGAATTTGCGAGAAGAGCCCTGGCTTGAAGAATTAAAAAATCAGTTTTCCCTAGGACAACGTTCCTGTACACAGAGGTATATTGGCGATGGGAAAACTGCCGAGATTATGTAGAAAAATAAAATAATTTTTTAACTAAAAATCGCTGTCTTTCATTGTCCGTCCAAGAACTTTTCGCTACCCTAGTAATATAAAAATTTACTTCTAAAGGGATAACTTCATAATTATTGTTTACTTAAGGTATCCGACCACGTACGGAACCATGATTTTAAAAAAGCACATAAATAGATAATTTTAATGATAATTAGTGTCACTTAGATTATAATACATGTATAAAATTGTTTTAATGACATGACAAAAAAAAAATATTTAAATACAATATTTTAACAAAAAATTATCTTAGAATAACCGTTTCTCAAAATTTTCACCTTTTATAAAAAATGCCTCCAGAATAAGGGCAGAAAATGCTTCCAGGGAACTAGGATTTTTGAAAAATTTACATTATTTTCAGTTACGACCAATTGAAATAATTATCGGCGCTTTTTTTCTTAAAATTTCTTCCCTCTGTTGTTGTAGAATATGGATAAATCCACTTCTAAGATATATATTTCAAAAATTCTAGTTCTACCTCTGTACAGAGGTCGGAGATATATACAGGCAAAATATTATTATAATGGACGGATTTTTCATAAAAGAAGAATGTTTTTAAAATTAGTCATTCTATGTTCATTTTTTGTCAAAATATTGTACTTAAATAATTTTTTATTGTAATAATATTCTTAAAACAATTTTATATATATTTTCTGATCTAAGTCACACTAAATATCATAAATATTACCCATTTATAAACTTTTGCAAAATCAAGGTTCCGAACGTAGTCGGATACCTTAAACGTACACACATATATGTATACAAATGTACAAAATTGAGTGGAAATTAAATTGAATATAAATGTCTGTACACAAGATTAATCATTAATATATTAGAATTTAATGCGTAGAATAAAATTTCTCTCCATACAATGGGATTATTTTATACATATGCATTTATATATAATTTCAATTATATTTTGTATATATATATAAGGGTTGCCAAATGAAAAATTGACATGTTCAATAAAAATAGTGATTTTATTAGAAATCCAAAGAAATTGATCTGGGGGTTGTAAAACATGTTACATCATTTTTGCTGCAGGTTTATTTGTTCACTCTAGGAAGAATTTGGTTGATTCTTGAGGTAGTGCTTCCCAACTTCCATCACTTCAGTCAGAGGGTTACAAATCCAGACTGCACGGTGGGGGTCCAAATAGTTCTCCACGGATTTTGTTTTTTAAAGGTTCTTGATTTTCCCGGGGTTACGTTATGTGTGGATGCACATTTTCATAGAGATCTTATATCGAATTACCCGAATTATTATACCCTTCTCGAAATATTTTACACCAGCTGTCCAAGATGCTCGACATAAACAGTGCTCGCCGTAGACTGTTACTATTCATCGATAGATATCCACATTAAACTCACCTCCTGCAATCAGAAACCGTATAATTGCACGTGGTTCCAATCTGGAAGGATTCTTATATGGCAAGACTTCACTTTCAATTATTTTCCTCTATCTCTAACAAGTTTCACTGTTAAGGTGTCCGACTACGTTCGGAACCATAATTTTAAAAAAGCGCATAAATGTATAATTTTCATGATACTTAGTGTCACTTAGATTAAAATAAATGTATAAAATTGTTTTAAGGACATTATGAGAAAAAAATTATTTAAGTACAATATTTTCGCAAAAAAATTAACTCAGAATAACCTTTTTTCCAAATGTTCTCCTTTTGTAAAAAATGCTTCTATTATAATAATATTTTGCCTGTATTCAGCTCAGACCTCTGTACAGAGGCTGAACTAGAATTTTTGAAATGCATAACTTGGAAGTCGGTTTATCTATGTTTTACAAAAACAGAAGGGAGAAATTTTAAGAAAATACGCCGATAATTATTTCAAATGGTTGTAACTCTGAAAATAATTTGAATTTTTCAAAAATCGTAGTTCAGCCTCTGTACAGAGGTCTGAGCTATATACAGGCAGAATATTAATACAATAGAGGCATTTTTTACAAAAGGAGAACATTTGGAAAAAAGGTTATTCTAAGTTCATTTCTTGCCAAAATATTGTATTTAAATAAATTTTTTTTTCAAAATGTGTCCTTAAAACAATTTTATACATGTATTCTAATCTAAGTAACACTAAATATCATGAAAATTATCCATTTATGCGCTTTTATAAAATCATGGTTCCGAACGTAGTCGGATACCTTACACTTCCTACCATCCTTCGTGTCTTTGTTTAGTGCCTCTGCTACAGTTGCACTTGCTCTGACGCAATCTCATATGTCCACTTTTCATTTAAGCAACCCTTATACATGTGTGTATGTGTATATAAGAGTGTATATAGTATAATAAATAAAATAAAATACTAAGTGAAAAAGTTGTATATCCTACAAGGTCAAAGAAGAAAGAAATTGGATTTCAAGAAACATAACAATTGATGATACAAAAAGAGTCTTTGGTCTAAAATGGAGACGTATTATGATTTATAAAGCTGTCACTGAATTAGGCCATCGATTTAGGGCTAAGATTTGGTACCACCTTCCCCGTACAGCTGAAGTTTTTGACATAATAGAAAAAAAAACAGAGACATGTTGAAAAGTTAACCTCTATTTCTAATACACGTGGATGATAATCCAGACAGTAAAATAAAATGAAATTATGAAGAGAGAGCAGTAAGGTTTCTTTTTGTAATACCACCATAAAAGTATATATATTTATACATATATGTACATTATTAACATAATTTTTTAAATTAAACGGCGTCATTCGTAAAGCTATTAAAAGTCCTTCTTTTAAAAATCACATTCAAAAACCTATCAATCGATCTCTTTAACTCTCTCAATAATACTAAAAACATTAAGATGCAAAACCTTGAAAATAATACTGCTCAGATTAAGAGGAAATGACCCAGGAGAATTTTCCTGGAATTGTATAAACCTCCGTGACATTTAACTCTTATTTTTTATCATAATTTGTACTTTAATTGTTCAATCATTACTTTTTATTTCTTTTTTAAACATCTTAATTTGTAGCGGTATGCACAAGCGCCCGCCACAATGCGGTTCTAAACTGCAGCAATACTCTGCGCGGTTCATTCGAAGAAGGGTCATCGCTTGGAAACCCGCCGGTCGCTTTTTCTTCTTCTAAATCTTTCTTCACCCCTTCTGGACATTGCATCACAACACACCACTCTCCTCCTCCCCTGGGCAGCCATTTGGAGCCCTTATTCTCACTTGCCAATAGAAAGACTCTCTCTTCGTTGGACTCCATTCTCCAAAAAATATCTCAGAAGCCAAATTCCATGAAGCCCCGCTCACTGGCCCTCCGCCACTCGTCTAATAGCCATTCAGTACACCTTCAGCATGATATTCCAACTTCGTTGTTTCATCTAGTAGACTTTTGCCACATATGGGATTGGAGGTTTCCAGTAACCCGTATGCCCGCAGACATTTCCTGAGATTTATGAGAATTTTTAAAATTGTTTAAGATTTTATCTCATGCAGAATTGAGTTTGGTTTACTTTCTTTCATTTATATGGGACATTTTGACTAATAAACATTTTTACGACTTGGATTTTTTTACCAAGCCAAACTGGGATTGTTGGTTCCATCAAACTAGTTTAACACTACTTATTTGGTACAATGCATGAAATTGCTTTTTAACTCGGTGGGAACCTTTTTCAAGTTTTGTTGAACTGTCTTACTTTTCTACTTTTTAAATATTTATTACGTTGTTCGGTGATTATATTGAACATTGTTTTTGTTATTTATTCTTACATGTTTTTGATGTTTCTTTTTCATTCTTATAAGCGTGTGTGTTTATATTTCTTTTCTGTTACTACATTGATTTTTTGTTCGCTTCTTCTGTTGTATATATACTTTAATCTAAAATAAGTGCTTTTTTTGTAAATACTTTGAGTTTTTTTAAAATTTCGTCTGTTGATTATTGTTCATATTTGTATCATTTTATAAGTGTACAAACTAAGGATAATTTTAAACTTTAATTTTTTATAAGTAATATGCTTAGTAATGAATACCATTTATTGTCTTAATATAGCTTTTTAGCGGGATAATACCTACTAGAGTGGAGATCATACTGGGAGACCGGTTTTCATAGTCCTTAGCCTTTAAATGGTGAAAACGATTTTTTCTGGGAAAAAAAAGTATTTTATTATTACTTGAACATGTGTTTGTATAAACAAAAAAAAAAGTTTTTAAAAATTACTTTATTTTTGTTGTTTAAGCATGTACGTAAATTAATGTTTAAAAATTTATTGAGTGCTTAGTGTTCCTTTTAATAAATTAATTTTTGAACATTCTTGTACTTTAAAAAGTTAGCAGCTTTAAAAATGAATAGGTTTTGAGCACTTATAAGAAATTTTTAATAAGAAATTAATGTTTCATCACTCACCCACATATACAGCTTATCCTCCTGACTTTAGTTAGAATTTAAACAATCTTATTCCTTATTCTTAAGTTAAGTTGATAGATTTTTACTTATCAACTTGTGTCAATTTATAATCAAAGGAAGCAAAACGAACTAAAATTAGAACTAAAAATGCATTATTGTTGCTGTTCGTATTATTTTTTGTTCAAGTCCTTTTAACATATTTTGTTGGTAGTGATGCTTTCTGTCTTTCTTTTTGTAGTTGATGCAGTTCATTGGCAAACTTAAACTCTCAAAAACCTACACTGATGCTGAAACCTATGTTATTTGCTTTTTCAAGGTGATGCAGATACATTACATTTACTGTTTTGAATGAATTGTTACATTTGTGAGAAATATATCTGTCAGGAAATGAAAAATACTTTCCAAAACATTTATTTCAGTCTTTTCGTCGCTATTTCAACTTGAGTTTTAAATATATAATAATAATTTAGGAAATGGCCTTTAGGTATTTTTTTAAGTATTTATATTCTATTTAGATTATTCTAATTAACAAAGTGAATATTTTGTGTATAATTGCCAAAAATGTGCCCACTTGACTATCCCCAAAGAACACCCAATTTGTGTCTGAGTAACCAAACAGATTTAAAACAAGAAACAAAGCACCATTTGGGCTTTCATGCACTTTAATTCAAAGGAAGAGTTACGGATCTAATAAAAAAATTCAACAAGAAGACATTAGTTGAAAAAGAGAAGCTGGAAATCGTATTATATATACGTTTATATGAAAAGAGTGTCCCTAATTTGTTCAATGGATAATGATAAATTTTAAATAATACTGAATAAAAAATAGCGGAAAAAAGGCTAACTGAACTTTATTAGTACTACAGAATAAAAGTATTGAACAAAGTGCTTTGTTTAGTACTTAAAATATTTAAGTCTTGCCATTAAGAGATTTCAAATGTTGGGAAAAATATTCTTATAGACACATCGCCTCTTGATTTAAAATGGACAGGACTTGAATTTATAAAACGGAAGTATATTTATTGAAGACCTTC
>BMAV01020421.1:9083-34712 GCA_019973955.1 Trichonephila inaurata madagascariensis | reverse complement strand
AAAATATACTATACCCACATCGGCTTTTGTTTTAAAATGGCCCTGTCATTAATTTATAAAAACGCACTATAATTATTTTACCCCTTCCCGCGCGCCCCCCTCCCCCCCCCCCCTTGTAGTTGATTAGAATAAAGTATATTTTTCTGTAGTGCCCGCTCAACCACTTTGAGGGTCTATTTTAACTAAATCAGCCTTAAGCGTATTGCTATTCAACAAAGTTATTTTTTTACAAATTTCAAGTCTTTAAGTCTAATAGTTGGGAAACAATTTTGTTTTATGTACAGCATCCTTTTAGGCCCTGATGTTGGATAATGAGTAATTAATCCTCATCATTGAAAGTGTTATTGATATGGTTAAAAGTAGTATCCATTGTCTGCGAACCAGATGAAAGTTTCTTAAAGTAAAATTTCCAAGTTAAAAAAAAAAATAATTAGAAGATAGGATTTTATTTGATTTTTGAGTTGTGAAACCCAGATCGTTATTCAAGAGTGTGGTTTGAAATAAATGTGTAATTTCTAGTTTTATAACGTCTTGATGTTATTTAGCATTCAGTTTTATAGTTTTAGTACTCTTAATTGCGAAGAATTATACTACTAATTTCTACATATCTAAATAATGATATCTTACAATTAGTAGTACAAATGTAACGTATAATCATGACATTAATAAGTTCCGATATACATATTAATTTGATGCTGGTCCCTCTTTTGTATTGGTGGTGGCATGCACACGTCTAAAGCAGTGCTTCTCAAACTTTCAATACTAGCGCCCCCTTTTTCAATCACAATTTTTATCACGCCCCCCTATACTTTAATAATATACTGAATGCAATAATAATGCACTTTGACGCTAAAGCTGCAATACGCAATCTTAATTATAAACCATACAAATTAATAACATAAATACTAAATTTTGTACACCTTACTTTTAAGCAAGAGAATAAATAAATAAGTAATAGGATAATTATTATGTTATCTTTCCTTTCTCTAAAATTTAAATTGAACATATTGCAAAATGTGGTGGCTGCTTAGAAGACAAAATATAGATATCAGCTAAATATAGAAAAAGAACTCAGAGGGTCAATTTCTAATCATAGGCATTCCTTATAAAAACTTTGCTTTGCAAGTCAAGCCCATGGAAGTCGTTAATACTTATTAAACTTGTTCATAATTTAGTATTAATTAATTAGCTATAAAATACTCTGTGCAGCTCTGATAATTAAAAGTATACCGGCTGAAGTGCCCGCTCTTTGCATGAGTTCACTTATAAGAAAATAAAACATTATTGATATAATTGCTGAATTGTGGAAGGAGAGTAAAGCCAAGTGCGCGACAATGTTTACAAAAATGTAAAATGAAATTTTAAAAATGATTGCTCAAATTATAATTAGTTTTAAGCGAATTGCAATTTTAAGCCGCACAGAATTAGCATTTATAATTGATGTTAAATAATGAACAATAATATAAAATTCCGATGAAGAATAATAGTATTATTTTTAATATTTAAAGCGAAAAGACTTCAACATGTTTTAACCCGGGAGCAGGCGCCCACTCGATACGGTCGAGTGGGGTTATTGAGTCACCCCAATCCTTTTTTTTTTCTATTATTTTATTGTACACGATACAAATCGTGATTCCAGTGAATAATTTAATCAAGAGAAAGTAAATTTACCTACTTTCAAGGACTTTTCAATTTTTCTTTCGTAACAAATAAACTGTTTTGCCAGAATTAACGATTTTGTGATCTGTGTGTCCCGCGCGACCACTTCCGGGTTAAAAGTGTATTCATTATGATCATATTTATGTTACTGCTAAAAAAATTGTGTAAAACGTTTTACGTTATGCTTTATATGTTTGAGAATACTCATAAAAATAAGTCTTGGCCAAGTAATCCTTCAAAGTGCTCTCAGTAGTTTTCCAAATATCATAAGACTCCTTTGCATGGAAAAAAGCGAAACAGAGAAATACAATACTTACAACTTCCCTAAATGAGAAACAAACACATAAGAGAGGGTTCATAACTAACTGTAACTATAACTTAGAAGGCCAAACAGATTATCAGCAAAAACAGATTACAGCTATAATGCGCAGTATTTCAAAAATAATCACAGAGAGGAATTTCTTATGTTCCTAAATTTTTTCGATTCTGGGTCTGGGATTTGTTTTTTCTCTGAAAGAGTAGTATGTTAGGTTTAAAAAGAAAACGTAATAAAAAAAATCTCTCATCATGGGATTACAGCAAAGCAAATAAAAGTTTTTTTATTTGGTTATAGAATCAAAGATAGCTAATTAGGTATTGAGGAAGTTTTTATTTTTGAGATGACTTAATATCACTTATATATTATATCAGAGTAAAAATGTATTTTTTATTGTGTCTGAAAGTATTTTGTTTTAATTCATTCTCCAGAGTAAATTAATTATTTTTGAAATCTTTTTTTTTCCGATATTCTCGCGCGCCCCTTGTAAGGTTATCGCGCAATCCAGGGGGGGGGGGGGCCCGCCCCACAGTTTGAGAAACACTGGTCTAAAGAGACTTTTCACCAGACTTTGATTGATGGTCATAGGAACTGAATCCCAAGTGTTTATCATAAATTAAATGAGTTCTGGCAGTGAAAATGTAGATTCGGCTAGCTACGTTACTTGCGTTCTAATTCGTTCTAAATGTGCTCTGGAGAATTAAGATCTCGGCACTGAGAGAGCCTCTGCCAAACCATAGCTGTGCAAGTCCCGATGTGTGAATGAAGCAGTTATCCTGCTGGATAAGAAATAGGCCTTATTCGAATACTTGTCTAAGGGTTGGAAGAGAAGTACTGTCCAGAGAGAATGTCTACATATATTTCAGGTGTCATGTCTTCAACCACCGGGATTATTGAATTCAGGTAAAACAATGAAAAACAATCCCAAACCATGATGCATCCTAACCAGACTTTAAAGTTGATACATTGCAGTCACTTAAAGGGTGGTTGCCGATCATCCGCGAAAACCAAACCCGTGTATTGGACTGCAAGATTGTAAAACGAGATTTCTAACCCCGAAGAAAATGTTTCGATCCGATGACGTTGGACTTAGCACTATTGCTATATCGACGTTTCTCATTCTGATGAGTGAGGTCTGTATTATGAGTGACTGAACGATCAGGGAATCTTAGGTTTGTTAACTCATCACTCCTACTACTATCAGTAACATCAGATGAACTTTGAAACTCTCGAGTGATTTCAGTCAACGGAGACTAGCGAATTTGTTACATTACATTGTTAGAGTTCACAGTTGTTTTCACGAAATTTTTTCTGCCTAATTCGTATTTCAGCGGTTTCACTTCTTCGACGTTTCCACTTCGCAATTTCATCACACACACTGGAGTTTGAATGCCCGAAATTTTACGAACTTACTTCCCACAAAGGATACTGTCAAAGTTTTACTAAGCTTCTTTGAATTTCTCATAGATTCACAAACGCAGAAATAGGACTACTCATCAAATTCCATTACTTGCCAGACTCTCCTTTTTATTGGATTTCTGGTTACTTTTAGCCATATAGTATAGATTACGTATTTCAAGTTACATAAGTATCAGTTAATGAGTTTATCCCGGAAAGAAATCTGCTTAAATATAACATTCATCATTTACTTCCGCTAAATTAAATTCCACAAATGGGAATCCCATAGCATAAGCAAGAGATAGTTTTTTTGTATCCAAATTTATTTATTTACCGTACAGGCGAAAATCTCTTCTAAATTCGTGTATTTTGTTGGGTTGATTAATATATAATAATTCACGCTCTAAGTAACTAATGCCCATTTGTCTTTAAAAAGTGTCGATCATTACTTAATAACTAAAATACCCCTATGTGAAAGTTTTTCTTCCATGGCTGTCCTTTTCAAATGCGAGTTTTTTATTCAATGTACCGTATGAATTTTAGTCTATAATATTTGGAAAACTCATCATAATACAAAAAGGTTTTCAAGGACTTTAGTCTTTTGCAAATGCATTTCATAGCCAAAATATATCTGAAGTGAATTTTTTCTAGTCATCGATCATTCCACAACTAGAAAAGATATGGCAGTTCTGCATTTTTCTCCGTCTATTTCAAAGCGAAATAAGAAACCAAGTTATGATTTCTCAACAATTTTCATGGAACTTTTAACAGCGGAATTTTGTGATAAATAAAAAAAAAATACTGATTGGACTGAATACAATTCAGATTTCTTTTGAACAGGACAGGAGGCATTGATTTTTTTGTTTTATAAACTTATTTTTACAGAATTTTTATTACTATGAACGCTGGACAGATTTTCTGCATTTGGTTTAAGTATATAAAGTTTTCAAATCAGAAGAAATGAGAAACAAATTTCCCGTTTCCTCGAAGTATCGTATACAAATAGCGTACGAAAATAAACAATCCGAACTGACAACACCGGTTCTCACCTGATCACCGAAGTTAAGAATCATCGTATGTGGTCAGTACTTCGGATGGTGACCTCCTGGGAACACCACATGCCATTGGCATTTTTTTTGGCCGTGGTAGCCTAGTGGTCAACTTAACGGACTTGGGGTTTCGTGTCATGAGTTCGAGCCTAGTGCGACAGAAGACCCGCCGTAAGAGTTGCTCCGGTGGCTTAGAGGTAGCATGCCCACTTCGTAAGCCGCTTCGACTCCGGCTGGAGTTATTAGATTTTCTGGATGTGAAAATCGTAGACATGCATGTCATATGATTATGTGGCATGTAAAAGACTCCTTCCGCATCAATTTGGCTCTGGTACTGTCGACAAAATTAAATCACGACAATATTTAGCATCCGACTAAAGCTTAAATTAAAAATTAATCCGAACGTCCCCAAATTTGGTTAAGAGGACGCCGTTAAATGGAGCCACTGTGAAATGGTTCTCACATTTGGGGACTTGCCGTATCTGCATAGGCTATGTTGCTAAAAAGTAGCCCCATTAAAAAAATAAGTATTTAATTTTATGCATTCTCTTCTTTTTTTTTCTCTTTCTTCAATGATGTGCTTATCAAGTTGTAAAAAATTAAACTTTCACAGAAATCGAATATATATGGATGGGACAGTTCAATTAGGACTGTTTGCTTAATTTTTTAACTCATTAATACTATCATTTTTGATGGAGCTCCAATACTTATGGTAGAGAGGATGCGTTGGTCGCAATTGTAATGTTTATATATTCTCCGATTTGACAGGAAACAACACACACACACACAAAAATTCCTTTTCAAGTTCTCGTGAAACAACTTTCAAGTACATTTGCAATTGCAGACTAATACAATGTATAACAAGATCCTTGTTGTTTATCCAGTCATAGAATATAAATACTTCATATTCGTAGAGATAACGCAAAACTCCACCAGGGTATATATTGAATTTCTTAAGAAAACATACATTCATTGACAGAAAAATTAGCGCATCAAGATATAATTGTGGGATCGTAAGGAAACATGGCATGAACGTATATGTCGGGAAGATATGCAAATGAATAGAGATGCAGCGTGACTGCGCTTTACGTATAGCCGGTAGAGGGCATTCAACGTCGTTCTCCGTGGGGTATAAAGCAGGTAGACAAAGCTTGTTTGAGTGTGCTGAATCATTTACAAAGAAAGAGCCGAGATAGACATGCCATTACGCCGTTATCGAAGACAATATAAGCAGCTGTAGCAGTTTGAGAGGGGGAGAATCATCGGAAGGATGGAAACTGGGTGATAATCTAGGCGAGTAGCTCGTTAATTAGGCCACTCTGATTGTGTTGTGAGGAGATGTTGGGACCAGCGGATCCGAAAGATGCCATTTACATGAAAACCAGGCTCAGGAAGCCCTCGACAGATCAGTCGTCGAGGAGACCACAACATCGTAAGAAATGCACGCATACAGCCAACTGCTTCATCGGCCGTCATCCAGGCACAGTTAGCACCTTCTCTAGGACCCCTGTGTCTTCTCGAACCATACGAAGATACCTGGCTGAAGGATATTGGGAATTGCGGCGCCCATTACGTGTGCCTCCCTTGATGCCCACACATCGCCTCATCCGTTTGGAATGGTGCCACGCACGAGGAAACTGGACTACAGCAGAATGGTACAAGGTCGTCTTAATAGACAAATCCAGATTCAATCTCAGCAGTGATGACAATCATATTCGAGTGTGGAGACCCCTGAATTTTGCCTTTGCTTTACAGCGACACACCGCTTTCACAGCTAGTGTGAGGGTATGGGGTACACGGTCACTTCAAGTATTGATCCGTTACACCATAATAGCCCAGCGGTATGCCCATGACCTCCTGCAACCACATGTGTTGCTACTCATACAACGGCTCCCAGGAGCCATTTTTCAACAAGACAATGCTCGGCCTCTCACGGCAAGAGTGTTACAACACTGTCTCCGTAGAGTTACTACCCTTCCTTGCCTGCCCGATCCCCAAATTTGTCTTCACTCGAGTACATCTGGGATCATTTGGGATGGTGAGTTGGGTGTCTCACGAGTTTGAAAGAAATAGAGGCAAGTGTACAGCAAATATGGAACGAAATGTCTCAAGACATCATACAGAACTTATATGCCTCAATGCTTGATCGTATCGCATCGGGTATTAAATCTTCTTTTATTTTGCCTTTTTTTTCTAAAAATAAATGATCCTTTTTCTTTAATTTTCTAATCATTTACTTATGTCAAAGTAGTCATTACGTATGTAAAATTTCGTTTTATTTTGACGACTCCTTTTTGATGTACTAATTTTCTTGTCAAAGAACACTCACAAAATGCTGACACTCCTTCCACGCCCGACGGTCATGAACATTGAAAGGAGATGTCATGACCATATCTTCATTGCACAATTTGATAAGATATAAATAATTCTATAACTTAAGCTTACGAGTTAATTATAAATACATTTGTCAAAACATTGATACGAAGTTTTTGCTCATAAAACATGGGCTTCAGCGGAAATTTACGATGATAATCCTAATTGAATTCCTTAAATCTCGCGAGTTAAGAGTCATTAAAAAAGACATATCTAGAAAGATTTTGGAAAACTTATTACTGATTTCAGATCCACATTCAACACTACGATTATTCCATTTCGGAAACTATTGTGTCTGTGATTTAATTTAATTTTATATATATAGTCGTA
Source organism: Trichonephila inaurata madagascariensis (assembly GCA_019973955.1). Classification (NCBI taxonomy): domain Eukaryota; kingdom Metazoa; phylum Arthropoda; class Arachnida; order Araneae; family Nephilidae; genus Trichonephila; species Trichonephila inaurata. Next base: position 27,587 of record BMAV01020421.1, on the reverse strand, counting down.
TCTTTTCAATTATCATGCTTGAAATGTAACATAGAGTTATGTGAATGTAATACTAGTCATAGAGAGAGATAGTTGTGCTTCAATTTATGGATACAAGGTTTGCGGAGTAACTGGATAATGAATGGAATAATGAATGTAATACAGCAGCCATTCCTGCTAAATGTCCTCCTATTTGTCACATAATGTAAGATGTAGTAATATACTTATATATACAGAGTGTTAGATCTTGAGTGGGATGGGCTTGGATCAACCTAAGTTTCAAACAATCTCACTTGACAACTGAAGTTAGTCAGGCAAGATACACTCTTCTAGGAAGATTACTTACATAACAATTTAATGTGTAACTGAATAGTAGATTTTATAAGGAATATAGACAATCTTACATGTTAATAATTAGTTTTTTATGTATAGCTATATTTCTGAAATAAATGTTCCATATTTCCCCTGCTATTCAAAATATTAAATTTACACTCAGCACAAATTCTAACTAGAATTTAGAGAAGGAGTTTTTATATAAATAATTATACGGTAAATTCAAAACATGCAATTCTGAATCTCTCACTAAATATTTTAAAATTAAAATCCTTTATAAAAACATTATGAAATATACGTCGCGTACTTAAGACAGCTTTAAACATCACACATGTACTGAAATTCTAAAAAAAAAGTTTTGTTAAGTGTCTCAAAAGGTATAATCATAAAAGGTTAAATAATTAAAGGTATTTATTTATTGAATTTATTTCATCATTCAAATAGAACATTTATTACACAGCAAATTATTATAGAAGTAAATTCATGTTAATATTGATATTTTTTTGAAATTAAATTATACTTGTAATTCAAATTAAAATAAGCATGCTTTCATAAAAATATGTAACATTCTGGAACGCTTTGGACGATGAAAAGTACATCTTTAAATCTAATATCTGACTCCTCTAATACATTTTATACGAAGAACCAGATTTTTGTATTCATTAAAACATTTTTAGAAAATTTTTAAAAGATATATTAAGGGGGAAATCCTGGAATATATTTAAATTTTTGCAAAGGAAATATATATATAGGAAACTATCATTTCCGAGATCCATAGACTTTATATTAAAAAAGTACTAATATAATTTTACTTAATTGAATGGTAGTTGTTTGACTTTGAAAACAAATTAAGATATGCTAAAATTAATAGCTAGAAAATAGCTAAAATTAATAGCTTTCTTTACAAATATTGTAAAGAAAACAATGAATTAATACAACCAAATTTCTTTCTGTTTATTTTTTTCTCTATATATATATTTCTTCTTCTTGATGCTGTAATAAATTTATTTATACATAAGGTATAGTTAGGAAAAATAGGTCGTAAAAAGTTAGAACTACAGAATACATTAAATTACAGTTTCACTATTTGAATAATGAGAGTATGCACAGTTGTATAATGTGCACAATGGTGGTTAGTCCACCATAGGTGGACAGGGAGTACCTCCCGTAGTTATATTAATTTTATCATTGCTAGATTTTTCAGAACAAAAGTAAATATTAAACAGCAATAATGAGTTACATTTAATTAAATCTAAATTTTGAAAATTACATTGGTTTTAATTAATTATAATGGTTCTTTCATTATTTATTTATTACATTTTATTTATTTCTTTACATACTTTTTGAAAATATAACAACATTTATTATGCATGCAAAGAAGTCTGATAATTTCTGTATTAATACATGCGCAACTGCTGTGACTTAATACGATGCCAATCTTATTTCTATACGTAATTAAATTCATTTTTTATTAATAAAATACTTTAATTTCTTTTCGAAGAAACTTAAACTTATTTTTCTTTAAAATTTTTAAAACTTGATATTAAATGGCTATGTTTTTGAAGTCATAGTGTTAAGTATATAAAATCGGACGCCAATATAGCAAATTCATAAGGAGCTGAACATTTTATTCATTAAATCGCGGTCAATTTTAATATAAAGGTTCAAAGGTTTCTGCACTTACTTTTTGAAAATTATATAAGAAGCAATTACGCAAAAAATATCCCTAGCTGAAACCTACGCAATTTGTATTCAACAGATAAAATTACCGTACTAGTTAACTGGAAAATTTAAAATACTGTCTAGTAGAGGTTTGGTAATATTCTTGATTCCTGATTCGAAAAAGTTTCTTTTCGACTTCATGAAGAGAAGAAAATACAGCGTCATTTCCATCCTGCTGTATGAGATATTTTTTGCCAGTTTTCAAAAAGTAAGAAGTATTAAAAATTTCACAGTTTTGATAGGACTTTCAGAAAGGAAAAAAAATCCCGTGATAGGTTACACAAATAACTTATCTGCACCTGTAAAGTCTGTGACGTATCTGTACGCGTTTCTTCAATTAATCCTCTTGGGGCTATCAATTCTCGTTATTCACAACCAACCCTTTAGAAGAAGAGAATCGTGATATTTAAATTAACGTACTATATATAGTTGAGATTTTCTAGCTTGAGAAAGAGTAGGAGAGAAAATATACTCGAATCAGGTGAGATTGCTACTGAAGGTGTAATATTAGAATTATGGTGATTTGATTCTTATTAGGAAGAAACTTTAAGGTGATGATTGTTCACTAAGATTGAATTGATATTAGATGAAATCGGATGATTGGTTAGATCCTTTATTAAGGTAAAAATTACGTTTGATAGTCTCCTAATAGTTCGCGTTTTACCATCATTGTTCCACTTTTGCAGTTAACATTGAGACATTCTCTTTCTATTATTAGTTGAAATTGTGTCTGTTCTTTGTGTGGTAAATAAATAGATTAATTCGATCATGTCGAGTGTTTCTTCCCTACACCCCACACATCCAGGTCCTCGAGAGTGAGAAGTTCGAGCCTCTCACACGTCTAATAATTTGCTGCTCACAACAAAAAGTATTTTTTTTTTGTTCCGGACTAAAATATATCTCATTTGAAACTAAATCCAATTTTTTTCTAATTTAAAATAATAAAAAACATTTTTTGGCTGTTGAAATAATTCGTACATTCGGAATTTATTTCTCGTTAACTAGAATTTTTTGTCTTCATTTTAATCTGGAAAAAGAAAAATTCATTAAATAGGAGTTCGGTAAATCAGGGTCCCACTGCTTATATCAAAATGTAATTCAAAAGTTATTTTATAATAACTACTTTGAACTTTTAAAAACTTATATAAATAAGTGATGTCTATGTCTATGAGTATGGTATAAAATATAAAGATTTTTTAAAAACATTAACATCTAGAAAGAAGCAAAAAAAAAACAAAACTCAATAAACTACCTTTTTTGATAAGTATTCTTTTTTTTTTAGATTTAAGAATATTTACCAAATAGTTGGCAGAGGAAAAATGCGATAAAACTATGAGTAATTCAAACAAATTCTTTCAGACGAAATTAAAAGTTACATTATAGGATATAGAGCTAATGTGTCACTAATAATTAACTATTTCAAAAGGTTATTTGAACAAAAAATTTATAAAGGTTGAAAGATATTATTCATAGTAATACCTTTCACTATACTTAGAATTTATTTCTTTGATTTCTGTGAATAGCCAATTCTCTTGGCACGTTGCCCGTTGATTCCCTATTGCCATTGTACAAGCATCTGTAATAAAAGCATCTGTAAATCCACTACTTCTTTAGATTGGATAAAATTTATAGAACCACTCGTATGTTTATAGTAGAAGTAAAATACGCATTCGGTTAAGACATACTTGAAATGGGAGGGAATAAGCTTCTTGCTAACACGATTTCCTGTTACGTCATTACATTATTAGATTAAATGATTTCCATCAATTACTTATTGCCGTGTTTCTCAAACTGTGGGGCGCACCCCCCTTGGGGAGCGTGATAACTCTACAAGGGGGCGCAAGCATATTGAAAAGTCGAAAACAAAAGGTTATTTAAAAATTATTAATTTACTGAAAGTAAACAAAAACAAAATACTTTCTGATATAATAAAATATAGAATACACATTTACCCTGATATAATACACTTATAAATGCATCAGTACTGTGTACAATGTATACTTTATTTTTAATTTAACAATACTAAGTTAAGAACAAGTTTGATAATTATCAGTGACCCCATGAGCTTGTATTAACACTTATCTTGATAATTTGTATGGTTTATAATTAATTCCTTAACTATCTGTTAAAAAGTACGCAATTCGCTTCCCAATGCCATCGTTTACCACGTAGACGAGCGTATTTTGAGGTTTTTTTGCGGGGGAGGGGGAGGAGGAAAGAAATAAATAAGCAAAAATCCTCTGAAATAAGTAAGTCCTTCGCAAACTTTGTCAAGGTCCTTTTATAGCATTCCAAAGCCCTCAGAATAATTTTATGGGTCACACTGCACAGAAAAGATCGTACTTCGGAAAGACGTATATATACGTCCAGAAAATTAGTGCTTTGGCTGAGCGAGACGTTTATATACTTCGGTATATATATGTAACTTCAGTGTCAAAGTATAGTATTATTGAATTTAATACATTGTTATTGCATGGAAGGGGGTGCGATGAAAATGATGATTGAATAGTGGGTCGCGTATATTGAAAGTTTGAGAAGCACTGGCTTATTGGAATATAAATGATTCATGAATTTAATTCATGTAAAATGCTTAATGCTAAATGTATTTTTTACTAGCATGTAAGTTCTTCAAAATATAAAATAGTTTGATGTTATGTTACATTTTCTTATTAAAAATATTCATTTTATACAGAACACAAGAAATCTCTTAGAACTCATTACGAATTAAAATTTTGGTAATTAAAAATTGCAATAGTTTTTATTTTTTCAATGGTGTCTTATAATTAAGTTCTCTTATACATGCGTAGAAAACTAAATCAAATATGTTTTAGGACAATGGGATTTTTTTTTTGTTCGACGCCAACTTTTGTCTTTGTTTGAACAGTTACATTGTTACAACATTAGATACAAATCAAAGTTGGCTTCAAAAACCGGTAATTAAATTAAATTAATTAATATTTGAAAAAACTGTATTAAAATCAAATGTCATCACTACAAGTTAAAAAAAAATATTTGAACTTGATTGGATGAAAAGAAATAATTTTATTAATGATTGAAAATTTAAATAAATAAATATATAAACACAAATGTATAAATTTATTTGATAAATAAATATATAGAGAGAGTGAACTAAATGTAGAGGAACTGAAAAACAGATTTAAAATGTTCTAATATTTTTTACGAACAAAATAAATGATTTAAAAATTTACTAGTGATATATATATGACAAAATTACTGAAGACGTTTTAAACCAAATATAAATGTTCTGAAACCATCACGAAAAAAAAAATTCTTCTGCATTATACATGGTGAACTAAAAGTCTTGCCCTGTATATAAATATTTATTGTGCTCAAACTATTATAATTAGACATATAGTTTTTTTCAATATATTGTAAGTATTATTATGATTTTTTTTTATAAGACCATTTACCTCAAAAAATTTCAAAGTGAAGCCAAGTGGTGTTCCATCTCCCACGGTGTAAAGTGTAACACTTACTTCACTTAAACTAGGTCTGCCACTTCTTGGAAGGTCCTTAACGTTGCTTATTTCTTTGAACATTTAATACCACCGCGCTATTAACTTTGTACCAGGAATTTTGTAACCATAGCAATGTCAAAATCTTCACTGAGCATTAGTAGGTGATTTCGTTTTGTAACAAACACCCGCATTGGGGTTTTGGTTGAGTCGACACCATTTCAGCAAAAAAGAATGATGTCTTTCTTACAACTGCTTCCCCCAGTCAATCTTGAAGGAGTATTCGTGTCATGTATTGCACTAAAACTAAACTATCCAATTATACAAACAGTACATTATCATATTAAAAGGTCTTTTTCAGTTCCTACTATTAGCTCACACTCTCCATATATTTATTTATTTATTTATCTTGGTGGAATTTTCAGTCGTTAATAAAATACATTTCAAAGTACTCAATTGAGCTGAAATTTATATGCATGATTATTTTGGATGACAATACAATAATTTAATTAATAAAAATGAATTGATTAAAACTAATTATTTAAAGAATTACAAATACACACAGCCAAATTGACATCGTTTTTGGTGAATTAGCGATCATTTTGGCGACTTGTTTCAAAACTTCAAAAAAAAAATTTTTCTCACGTTTTAAAGTATTCAGTTGAGCTGAAATTTTATATACACGATTATTTTGGATGACAATACGATACTTTAATGATAATTAATAAAAATCAATTACCACTTAATGTTGTGATTCTGTTATACGTATATACATATTTATATTAATTGTAACTATTTAATAAAAGTAGCTAAAATAAAATTTTTCGTTGTTGATCTAAGTAGGAATTGACTTAATTCTGGCCCACCCGATCTATTAGTAATATTTCTTTTCTTTTTTTTTTCTTCTTGTATGCGCATGAGTGCAAATATATAAAATTCTTCCAAATTCCTTTATTTCTATTAGCAATCAAAAAAGAAAGTGTCATAGACTTATTCGGTAAAGCTCTCCAGATTTATATAAATCAGAACACTAGTTTCAGATATATATGGACATAGTTCATTTGACTCTGAGCCTAGTGTTCAGAAATATATGAACTCAGAGACCATGATTTATTTTGTAAGTGATTATCCATTCAACTCTATTATTTCCTTTAAATAAATGACAATTTCCTTTCCTTTTCCTTAATAAATGCGCTAAATCCTCAAACGCATTTAGTCCAAGTATACAATGTTTCTTCATAAACGTTTTACTTTATTTTTATCAGGACAGTCTGGGAATCCAGAATAATTCCCAAATGTCCAGCTACTTTTATCTCAGGCTACCTAAGTCTTAAGAACAAATATATAAATATATATCTGCCCTGTTATCCTTTTCCATTTACTTCTTTGCTGGATTCGTATTTCGTGTGGTAGCTTGTAGCATGACGTTGTTGACATTCGCAGATTGAATTACGTGTCAGACACTCAAGTCAAAAGAAAACATGTCTTGCACTCACTGTTATTAGGTTTGTGAACAACTCTACATGTATTGAGCTGTTGAAATGCAGGAAAAGTGTGTTCTGATATGGAAAAGTCGGAATTAAAGTATTCAATAAGAAGAATTAAGCTAAAGATGTGTTCCGTAACGAATAAATGCACTGATTTGTTACGATGCACATCACATATTAAAAACTGTTTATTGAATAATGCTATGAAAAAAAATAATAAAATTAAAATAAAGAGTGTGTTATTCCAAAAGCATTCAATTAAGTGCACTGAATCTTACTGAAAGTGATAACTTTATTATTTGATTTTTCAATCAGTTACCGTTTCTAAAATTTTTCTAATCCTGATTACTGCCAATTCCAATGGACTTTTGGGGATAAGAAGAAAGTTAGGTATAATGTTTTCTTACCTATTAATGATTAAATTTTTAAAAAGTTCATTTTTAATTCTTTTACTCCCTTCCCCTATTATAGGGGTATTTTTTTCGGTAATGTTATGTTAAAATATTTTAATGATTCTCTTAGCTTATTACCTAAAATTAAATTGGTTTTTAAATCCGTATTTTGGTTGGAATTATGTTTCCCAACAACCACTGGGGGGGGGGGAAGTATTCATAAGTACGATGTGTTGTACCTATAACCTAAATTAAATTGACATTTAAGACCATTTTTTGGTTGGACATATGTTTTCCCATTTCCCACTGGGGGATTATTCAAAAGTGCGATATCTTGTGCTTTGAATTTCTTTTTATTTCTTATCATATATTATTTGTAAATTTTTTTTCTTACTAAAATCTGCAAAAGTAATTTTTAATTAGATATAATTTGTATAAAATATTAAGAAAATATGCAAATTACATTCTATGAAATTTCAGAAAACAGGGACCAACACATATTGGGTATTGCAAAGTTTTACAAAAGTATCTTGTTTTCTTTTCACGTTCTTTAGTAGTGCACAAACTGCAATGTCTATTTTTTGTTTGGTTATCATATGGTCATCAACTGTAACCAATCATAAGATATCTGTAACACTTTTTTTTTGCTACGAAGGAACCATAGATGACGCCATTTGCGTTTACTACTTGAAAATGTAGAGGTCAGTTGTCGTGCTAGTAGAAGCAAAATCATAGATATTGGTTTCCAATGGTTTCTAAAAGGGCTGTCTTTTTTGAATAAATTCTTGCTGAATCTTAAATTTGTATATATAGAAATAGCGTATCAATTATTTATATATAATGTAGTTTTTTGAAATTAGATAAATTATATAAACGAAATCCTTTCTAGGCAGCACAAGTACATTTGGTAAGAATTTTGTCTGCATCTTTCCACTCAATATTTTACATCGAAATTTAGAGGTACGTGTCAGCACTTAATGTAAAAATGATAGCTTTAAAAATAAAGAAAAGTGATGGGCATAAAAAAAATTTAGAATTCTACATTTATCGAGATATTGTTAATTTAAAAAATGATATTCCTTTTGAACTTGAGAAAGGATGTAATTCTAAAAGTATGCTAATTTTATAAAAGTTTGGGATAGTACCTGGAATAAATTACTTCAAAATATAAGAGCATTGAATATTAAATAACTATTTAAAAACACAGTGTTTCCTTAACTAGTGAAACATAATTCCGTCCCAAACACATATTCTTATTTTCCAAATTTGATATAGATCAGAAATTTACAGATCCTCGATTGCCTATGGTTATAAAAATATGCATCTATAATTTTATTTATTGCATTCTTAAACAACAAGATAGCAAGAAACAAGCTAATTTCATTTTAAAACTAAGATCTTTTAAGTTCATATTTCACAATTTAATTCTAAAATTAAAAGTAATTCTTGTTTAAAATTAACTTATTTTTAAAATTTTTAATTTTACGTTATTATATAAGGACTTTACTATACTTTTAACTTTTTATAAAATTAAGCCCGCCAACGTTCTTTCGGACATAATGCGTCTTGCAGCCCAATATAAAGAAGGAGGACTCCACAGTTGTTTTGCGAAAGAACATGAAGTACAGTGGGGCCATCGAATAGATGCTCCCCAGTCATTGGCACGGATTTACAGAGAGGGCAGTGCGGTGAATCTTCCAGGCCAATCTTATACAGATGGGCTTGCTGGTAATCATATCCGGTGATGATTCTGAAACATGCCACACCCTCGACCCAAGGTAGGGCAGAAAGCTGAGCACGTCTTTGGCCATCGAGCAGACAAGACCAAGATTTGCCAATAGCTAGGTCTGTAAGAGTGAAAATTATCTTCTGTTGCAATTTGTCCCTGAGAAGTCGCTTGGCGTTTCGAAGAGGCATCGGAAGGCAAGGTGGATGCAGCGTCGAACTTTTATACTTTTAACTGCAATTATCTCAAAACAACAATGATAGCATTTTTTCTTCTATTGTTTTAAAATAGCAAATTGCTTGTTGGTCTATTTACATTGTTGACCAAGATATTCAAAACATAACAATGTCTAGAAACATAACAATCCTTCGCAGTCCAACAAAGTAAATAAATTACTATAACAACTTTACTTTTAAATCATTTATTGTTTCAAACGTTATATTTGATGCCTTATTAAGTGATTTACTTACTGTTTTCTTCTGAGGAATTTGTGAGATACTCTACCAATTCCTTTTGAAATGATCATCCCTATGATCTTGAAGGTATTTTTATACCTCTTTGAATGTACATTGACATTGATTTTGATTTTGAAAAATGATCTCACCTCGTTTCTGGAGATCTTGATTTGTGAATTGGTGCTGGAGCTTATGGAACATTACTCCCCGATTCAATCCTTTGATGGAGTCGTGTCTGACACTACTCAACCTGTGACTACTGTAAGCGAAATCATTCTCATCGTTCACTGTCTGGAAGATATGCGAGGCTCTTGACCTGAAGGCCAAGTTTGTTCCACTCCCAGGAGCAACAGTCTTGTTTTGAACTCCACACAGAGGTGTAGATCAAATGACAACTGGCCCTGTCCTAGGATCATTCTCTGTGTGGAAGATTTGCCAGGCGTTGGATCTTCCAGCCACTTACGACCCACAGGTCATCAGAACAACTGTTTTTCTGAAACCGCAAGAACCGATTCCAGTCATACAGTCAACTGTTGTTCTTTGAAATATGCACAAGGCATTAAACTTAACCGTTTTACTGGCTCCTCAGTAAAATTTTTGTGTATGTGTGCGTGTTCTCGCTTAGATATTTATCTACTAGAAGGTATTCAACATTTGTCAACTGTTTTATCTGCCTCTGGAAAACTTCAATGATTTTCAAATACTATTCGGGATAGGTGAATTCTTGGAACTTCTTCGTGGAAAAACTTTCTTTTTACTCAGGATACCTTCATATTGCTGCAAACGAATTTTGAAGGCTGCGTAGTAATATTATCAACAAAAAATTTTTTTGATAAAATATAATGTTGCTAAGAAGAGAATAAAAAATGCTTTGGACCTTTGGCTTGAAAACACTAGCACATTTTCAAGGAGATTTATGACAAATTTCGAATATAGCTTTTTCTAAATTACTTGTATATTATTCTTATCTTAATTTGAATTGTTACTGATGTTTCTATTCACTGTAAATAAACTTCCTTGTGAATTTGTTTGCCGTAGTGTCTAATCTCTACGTGCTTTTTTCTTTCTTTTTTCAATGAGATTATAAAAACATAATTACATTATCTATTAAAAATTATATTATAATGATACTAATAAATTATCGTCTGATTTCATATTTCCTCTTCCTATTTTTGATGACATCGTTTAAAGTATTGTATATGGTCAAAGCTTCGGCAAGGGGGAATATAATGAATCGTATGGTCTCTGAAAAAACAAATTGTTGTCAAATAAGATATTTTCTTCAAAATCTTTTTTTTTTATATATTTATTCAAGATAATTTGGCATTCACATATTAGAACGTATTTAGAAAAAATTAAGATGATTGGTGAAATTTCTTTGATGATTCTATTAGAATAGTGATTGCATGCTCAATCTACACTTTGATTTATTTGTATTGAAAATATAACAGCATGAGGAAATGAATATAATGAAGTAATAGTAAAATAGTAATTTATAAACTACTACCGTAAAATCCGGTGTACAACGCGCAATTTTAACACAAAAAATAAGATTGAAATTTACGGGGGCGCGTTATACCCTGGGTATGAAAAATGACAGTTTCAAAGAAGAAGAAAAAAAAGATGAGAATAAGAAAAATTAGTCTTCTACATAGGTCGAATACTTTTTATCTGATAGAAATGACAAATCTAATGAAATGAAAGGATTCTGATTCTAAAAGTATAATATCTTTTTTTTAACATCCTGGCATAATACCTCGAATATGCGGCTTAAAAACATACACGTTAAATATATTCTTGTAAATTATAATAAAAGCTTTCGAAAAAAATTTAATCTACAAAAAGAATTCCATTTTTTGCAGTATATTTCTGAAATATTTTTTTCTACATATTTTGTTTTAATATTTAATGTTTTACCATACATAAATCTGGCCTTGGAAAACAAACAAAATTGTAACAAAAAGTAAAAAAAAAACCCTTTAATTATTTAAATTTCTTCATTGTTAAAAATCAAAATACGGAAAAAGAAATAAATATGAACTATCTTCGACATCTTTAATTTTGAAGAGTCCTTTTACATTTACAGTTGAATGAAATATTTCTTGTTTCTTTTTTTTCACTATAAATACGAAAATGACTGCCAGATTGTACTATTTTCAACTTCATGAAAACTTAATATTCTGTAACATTCCAGTATTTTCTGTAAACAAGAGAGTAATTGAGGCTATTCTTTTATAGCTTCTGATTATTAAAAATTGTTCTCACAATCCCTGTATAGAAATAGATAAGTATAATATTGCATGTGCAATTACAATTTCCATATTCTCCATATAATTATCATCAAGTTACTCAAAGTTTTTATTTCTAATATTTAAATGAAATACATTTCAACCTGAAATGAAAAATTATTTGCGTAATATTGTGGCATTACGAGAAAAATAGATTGTGCAAATATTTCCTTTAGAATTTTTAATTAGAAATTAAAGATAAAAACTCGTAACAAAAATTTAAATATTTGTACTGAAAAGATTTTATTAAAGTTTAAAGCACATTTAAACTAACATAAGAGTAAATGTATTTATTATGAAGGGAAAATAGAATTACATGTATTTTTTTTTACATATTTAAAAAAAAATAATTTTCACTTCAATTAATTCTTTACGTTAAAAGAAGAATAAATTTTTTTTACAATTTTTTGCTTAAGTTATATCTCAAATCTTTTAAAAATTAAATATATAATGGAAAAACATTTTTTGTTATTTAAGGTATCCGACTACGTTCGGAACCGTGATTTTGCAAAAGCGCGTAAATGGATAATATTTATGATAGTTAGTGTCACTTATATTAGAATACATGTATAAAATTGTTTTAAGGACATTATGACAAAAAAAAATTATTTAAATACAATATTTTGGAAAAAAATTAAATTAGAATAACCTTTATTCCAAATGTTCTCCTTTTTTAAAAAAATGCTTCTATTGTATTAATTTTTTGCCTGTATTCAGATCAGACCTCTATACAGAGGCTCAACTAGAATTTTTGAAATGCATAACTCGGAAGTCGGTTTATCCATGATTTACGGAAACAGAAGGGAGAAATTTTAAGAAAATACGCCGATAATTATTTCAAATGGTTGTAACTCTGAAAATAATGTGAACTTTTCAAAAATAATAGTTGAGCCTCTGTACAGAAGTCTGAGCTATATACAGGCAAAATATTAATACAATAGAAGCATTTTTTACAAAAGGAGAACATTTGGAAAAAAAGGTTATTCTAAGTTAATTTTTTGCCAAAATATTGTATTTAAATAATTGTTTTTGTCATAATGTCCTTAAAACAATTTTATACATGCATTCTAATCTAAGTGACACTAAATATCATGAAAATTATACATTTATGAGTTTTTCCATAATCATTGTTCCGAACGTAGTCGGATACCTTAAAGTTATCAGCGTATATACCTTATTTTGAATGCAATTTAATGTATTTTGCATTAATATTTGATAATATAAGATTCCTGTGGATCTAAGGCCTGTATTTATAACTGACAGATATTTGATATTAAGTAATTAAATTTTGTTCTAGTGCTTTGATTAGCATATTGCTACAGAATAGGAAAAAAAAAACTCTTGTTAACAAATGCAATTTGAGCTTCCTAATGTAAATTTGCTTTATATTTTAATAATTATTTAGCGCTGTAGACCTATTTTTAACTATCAATTTTATTCTAAAGCATTAGTATGGTCATAATGTATCATTGGAAAATTGGACTTAGGTTGTTACTATGTGCATTTATAATGCATAATTTCTTGTGAAGTAAAATCAAAATGAGCAGCATAAGAAGTATTTCATAAACTTTTTATATGTGGAAACGAATGACTTTATTTAAAAAAAATTTATAATAAAATTAGAGAAAAGCTATTTTATCACCCATATATAACACAATATGTAGTTAAGATCACGTTCATTCAGTTTATTTATTCATTCTCAACTGCAATATATCTCACTTCAAAACTTGATTTTCTCAACAGAAATACTTACATCCAGAACTTGCTAAAATTAAAAACAAATGAATTCAATAACATAACTAATTATGACATTGTTTACTTCATTTATATAAATGGGGAGCTTATCCATACACAGAATTTTGCGAATGGTAAAATATTTATCAAGTACTCCCCCATGCTTACTGATTACATACAAATGAAGACAATTATTTCTCTTCTAATGCATCTCTAAATTTAGAATAAGAGGATTGGATGGAAACTCTCCAGAGTTTCACTACTTGTAGTTTTCTCCAAGGAAATTCAGACAGAATATTTGAGAAAGAGTCTGAAGATTTTCATGGAATCTGGTCACGTTTGCGGTAGGGAATTCAAGAGTTTGGAAACTCTCATTCGAAAGGGAAGTATTTCAGTGATAGTGATAATTTTCTTCCTAATATATCTGAAAACCCGAACTTGATTCTTATTGCATTAACAAAAGTTGGACTTATTAACAAAATCTTTAGAAAAGAAAAATTTATATTCTCTTTTATATAATAATATATATAATCCATACTTCATTGAATAAAGAAAAATATCTTTTAGCATACACACAGCCCGCTGTATGAATTCCTTTATTAGAGCTTGACAATTCTTCCTTTTTAGACACAGAAATTTTATTTTTCGTTCTTGTTTACTTTACTTCTAACTAAATAATAATGAGAAATATGATAAAGGTAGTTTTAGATGTCCTTGGAATAATTTTTGAAAGTAAAATAACTCTTTTTTTGAATTGTAATAAGTCTAACCATGGCATTATGATTCACAAACATAACGTCAATTATGATCGAATTAAGAAAGAAATTTAACTATGAATTTCAAAAGCAACTATTTCGTATACAATCCCGTACGACATATGTTACTAAATTTGTTTATCATCTCCCCAACACACACGAAAAAAAGCCTATGCACTTTTTTACTGGTCTTTTACTCTAGTTGCTTACAAAAAATAAGAATTAAAGTTTACTCTATACACGACTTATGACACTTAAAAATATTTCTAAATATTAAAATATCGATTGTGTTAAAACTGTGATGAGTCTAAGATCATTCTGTCCTTGTCTCTAATTCTTAGGACCTTTCCTCTGACTCTGAGTATAAAAAATGGACGTATCATAAAATTATTTCACTCTAATTTAAATAGAATTTTGAATTCACATTTTTGAGTGGAGGAATATATAAAGTAAATAGATTTTAAGGACACGAAAATACTAGCATCGCCCCCTTTTTTGGATTTTGTTCATTCATCCTCCCTTAGATTACACTTGTAATTGACTTTTTTTGCAAATTATTTCTTTCAGAACTATGTGTGTGTTTTTTTTTAGTTTCGTTGAAAATTTAATTGCCACCTTCTTTCAGAAGAAACCTGATATGCAGTTGATTCATAGCATATAACGCGAGTCATATGCACATTTAGATGTTATTTCCACTGCCAGAGTGAGATAACAATTATTCTGTCAGTTAGATATCAATCCCTTGTCTAGACGTAGACAATTAACTATTATTAAGGTAAATGACGCAGTGATGCTCGTCAAAACAGCTTTCTATTTCATTCGGATCCAATTCGACTGTTACTGTGAGAACCATCAGGAGAAGATTGGAGGGTCAGTGTCAGAGATTCATGCAATTCTCTTTGTGCTTACAGATAAGTGTATTTTGATTATTAAGAACTGAATAGTTAAATTGATCTCAACCTCAAAATTTAAGCTACGTGAATAATGAACCAAATTGTTATTTGATTACTTGTATCTATAAGTATTTTTTGTTTTGCATCATGTCGACAGCTTCAAATGTCCTATCGGGTTCGAGACACAATCCTAAGAACATCACAATCTCGTTGACTAATTAAACGGGGATGCATTGAGTTTTGTTTAAACTTTTGTAAGAATACTTATTAGGATCCATGTTTCATTTTAAAAACATTTGTTCTTCTTTTCTTTTGATTTTGATTATTTAGAGATGCTTCATTGTTTTGATCCTTTCCCTAGATATAATGTTTGGATATTTTTATTGCTCTAATGCATATAAATATGTATTCCCCTCTGCTATTTGATGGATTTCTTGATATGAATCAATTTGACTTGAATTTCACTGAATTGTTTTTCTCTGTTCTTTCTACAGATATCAGAAGAAAACCAGAGTGTGTTTTTTATTGCTCCTGTTAAAAAAAATATTTACTTTATCATAATTTTTTTTTCTAGTGGAAGTTGGATTACAGGTGTTAGGTTTGTTTTGTTTTGTATGTGATTGTAGATATGAACTTTAATGTATAATGCAACGGTTCTTAAACTGTGATCCACGAACCCCTGGGAGTCCACAGCGCCTACCTAGGGGGTATGTGGAGTCTCTTACTTACCCTTGAAATTTCCCCCTTTTACAGACTCTGAAAGGCCTCGAGGAAAAATTGAAAGATGTGCCGTACCAGACTAGATTACTAAGTAGTCCTCAATGAAGAAACTTTACTAGAACTTGTATTTTGATCAAGAATATTAAGTCAGGGAGGGATGTGTTCAAAATCTGGGGGATCCGCGATGTCACCCTTATACATAAAGAGGGTGGGACCGTAGTAATCGTAAGTTTAAGAACCCCTGCTATAATGCAATACATTTAAAATTCTACATTGCTAATGTGTGAACTTTCAAGTAATAAAATGTAACGTGCATCTGTGTGTGTTACTATGCAGATTTGGCTAAAATTAGAATTGTAGTCCAATCTTGTTCCCGCTGTCTTACCAAAAAACTCTAGAACAGCAGTCATTATGGTTCAAGGAAGCGTTTTATAGTAAGAAAACTTTGGTAATGATTCATTGCACAATGGCATGCTTGATGTTTTGTTTTGGCAAAATAATGCCTATTTGCATGCGGCGTCTGCTTTTAAGAATTTACTTATGTCATGTGAAAACTTTTTCTTGAAATCCCATACACCTTCGATCTGTCCCCTTCAGAGTTTATTTAGAATCATACAAAACGTGACCTTGCGTTACGCACGTGCCACAACGTTCGAAATTTAGGGCTCACTATGTAAGACGTGAGATTTTGCCTGGAATGTATTAGGCATCTGTTTGATATAGTTACACATCGTTTGCTTGCATATATTGCAGCATGCATCAAGCGCTGAGTGCTCCTAGTACACTGATCTTAAATTTATAATTACTTAGCAATCAGTGCGTCAAAATTTCAGATGACTTGTACCTATATATGTATATATATATATATATGGTGTATGTTAAAAAAATTTATTTTCCTTTTAAAAAGTCTAGACAATTGCTGTGAAGTAACATATATAACTTTTCTGTATATTTCACTTGTTCTAAATACCTCCTTTTTAAAGAATTATAATCATTATGTTAAGGGATAAGAGCAACGACTTAAACATTCTTAATTATATTTCATCATCAAAGACTGCAGCCTTAAGTTAAGTGCACTTAGAACATATGCATTCATAAATTCTTTTAAAGGAAACAGCTGAAACAATTTTCATTATGTATGATAATTTAATGAGAGAGAGAGATGAATTTCCTTTCTAACTACTTCAAAAATTTAAAGAAAAAGGCGACGTCTAAGTAAGAAAAGTATTACAGATAATTAGCCAAATTTACTGTCATGTCATTTTAATTGAATTTTTTTGCTTCTTTTAAATTGTGAAACACACTTAATGAAAACAAAAGGAAGAAGAGCAATTCTGTTGAATAATTAATTTCTTCCGAGTATTCAAAACACTAGGAATAATAGACGTTTCTTGTCAGAAAGATCAATTTTTATATTCTCCAAAAATAACGCAATATTTATTATTTTTGCATGTACTTGGAAACTTTCTACATATAACTAAAGAATTTCAGTTTAGGGTAAAATAAAATAGGAAATAAAAAAGTTGAATATTAATATATTTTCACGAGAAATAAACAAGATGCAATATGGCATAAACACATAAAAAAATATTTTACTTAATATACTTTTATTAAAATATAATTAATGCAATATTTTATTCTTTGAAATGAAAATTCTTCTGTTATAGAAAAAAGGGTGCAGAAGAAATTTGCATTTTTCCTTTTGGAATATTAATATATTTTGAAAGAATATATTTCGTAAAATCGAAATTTAAGTAGACTTCAGGTATCCGACTACGTTCGGAAATATGATTTAAAAAAAAAACCGCATAAATGTATAATTTTCATGATATTTAGTGTCACTTAGATTACAATGCATGTATAAAATGATTTTAAGAACACTATGACAAAAAACAATTATTTAAATACAATATTTTGGCAAAAAATTAACTTACAATAAACTTTTTTCCAAATGTTCTCCTTTTGTAAAAAATACTTCTATTGTATTAATATTTTGCCTGCATATAGCTCAGACCTCTGTACAGAGAATCAGCTACGGGTTTTGAAAAATTCAAATTATTTTCAGAGTTACAACCATTTGAAATAATTATCGGCGTATTTTCTTAAAATTTCTCCCTTCTGTTTTCGTACAACATGGATAAACCGACTTCCGAGTTATGCATTTCAAAAATTCTAGTTCAGCCTCTGTACAGAGGTCTGATCTGAATACAGGCAAAATATTAATACAATAGAAGCATTTTTTACAAAAGGAGAACATTTGGAAAAAAGGTTATTCTAAATTAATTTTTTGCCAAAATATTGTATTTAAATAATTTTTTTTTGTCATAATGTGAGAGACCTTAAAACAATTTTATACATGTATTCAAATCTAAGTGACACTAAATATCATAAATATTATCCATTTACACGCTTTTGAAAAATCACGGTTCCGAAAGTAGTCGCATACCTTAACTTGAAAATAACAATCAAAGCAATTAGTTTAATGTTTATTAATAGCTTATATATATATATATATATATATATATATATATATATATATATATA
>BMAV01020420.1:157159-440434 GCA_019973955.1 Trichonephila inaurata madagascariensis | reverse complement strand
GTTCCGCCGTTCAGCATAATGCCCCCCGCGCCCCGGCCCCGTAACGTGTCTTTTTTGATTTCGGGATAAAACCGGGCCCCGATCTCTCTCCAAATCAAAACGCGTTGAGAATCGTTTTGGTACTGAACCGACCCCATCCGTAAAAAAGAACGACTCCATTGATCAGTTGCCCTTTTTTTGTGCTCTCGGGCCCCCCCGGCAGGGGCTTCGGTGGCCATTTTTAAACGGGAGGCGCGTTCAGGACGGTGGGTGAACAGGCCTCCTTTGTAAAAATTGGCCCAAAACCCTCCTTGTCGACCTGTTGCTGTACAAGTTTCGACAATGGTGCTTACGTGCTGGGGGGCCGCCTGCAGGATGATATATCGGTCACCCCCTGCGTTGTCGTCCTGGGGGGGCCCCCCAAACCTTTTCTCGCGCCTTTGTGGTTTGGAACGCTTTCCAAGCGCGCGAAAGGGCACTTTGTTGATTCAAACTTGCAGCTCCCGCACTGGTGACAGTACCCCCTCCTCCATTTTCGTCGTTCTTCCCGGGAAATCTCCAGATGATTTCTTCTTATATTTCACGAACGACTCACTGGCACTTGCAGAGAAATATTGAATTCGTCTCCGTCCTTCTTTTCATTCTACTGTTGACATCGCGCCCGACATCACGTTTTTTTGCGTACGCTCACACCCTTTCTGATGTTTTTTTTCCCTGATATTTGCTCCCATGACGTTTCTACTGACCGTTTTCCCCTCTCTGATCTCTAGACCTCCTTTTCTGCAATTTCATGGCTATCTGCTAAGTTTTTACGTTGTTGCTTAAGTTTTGCACACCAGTGTGCTTATTAATTCATAGTCTGGTTACTATGAAAACCGGAAAATGATAGTAAGAAAAAAAAACCAACAGAACTTCTGTCCCCTTTGTTTATTTTGATTAGAACCTTTTTCAAAGTTCTATAATACATATATAAATTCAAAAGAAATTTGAAAGAGAATTACGAAGCGGTACAGAAGAAACATTGGTATAGAACATCTATATTTAATTCTACCTATATTGGGAAATAAGTTTCATCATCTTTTCAAAAGTCCTATCATAATTTTCATTAATGAACCGGGGATATGAAGTCGATAAATATAAATTTCTAAAAAACATCGAATGATTTAAGTCATTTTAAAACCTGAGTACTTTAACGCCCGTGGAAGAAAAAAAAATTTTGAAAGAATTTGGGGGAAAAAAATTTCATAAAAATTTTCTAAAATTAAAAAAAAATTTTTAATTCTTAAGAAAATTTAATTTTTTTTTTTTTTTTTTTAACAAAGAAATTTTTTTAATAAATTTAAAAAGTTTAAAATTTTAAAAATTTTTAAAAATTTAAAATTGAAAAAAAAAAACAAAAACTATTTAATTTAAAAGGGAATTTTAAATTTGGGAAAAAATTTTCCCCAAAAAAGGCCAATCTTTGGTTTATTAAATATCCAATTTTGGTTTTAAAAAATTAAAACAAAATTTTTTTAAAATTTTAAATATTTTGAAAAACTTTTTAAATTTAAAAATTTTTTTTAAAAGGAAAATCCCCTTAAAATTTAAATTTTATTTTTATAAAACACATTAAAATTCAATAAACCCCCAACGAAATTAAAAATATTTAATTTGTTTAAATAATTTTTTTTCCTTAAAATTTTTTCAATTTTAAAATAAAAAAAAAAAATTCTTTAAAAAAATTTTTGGGAAAATAACCAAAAAAAATTTTTTTTTCCTTTTTAAAATAGTTAAAATTTTTTAAAAATTGTTATAAAGGGAATAATAAATTTAATAAAAAAGGGTTTTTTGAAAATCCCTTAAGAAAAAAAAAAAAAATTTATTTTCAATTCAATAAATTTTAAAGGGGAAAAATTTTGATTTTTGCCCTCCCCGGATTAACCCCAAAAATTATCCAATTTTTTGGTTTGAATTTGTAAATTTTTTTTAAAAATTTAAAATTTTTAAATAAAAATTTTTAAATTAAAAATTTTTTTTTCCCCCAAATTCCAATAAAATTTCCTCTTGGGCGTTTAAAATTTTTTTATTAAAAAATTTTTGAAAACCCCCAATTAAAAAAATACTAAAAATAAATATTTTTTATAGGGGATTTTAAAAGTGGGGGGAAATTGAAAAATATCATAAAAATAGATAAGCATTTAAAAAGTTCATTTGCAAAAAACCATTTAAATTCCTAAAAAGGATTCATATTTTAAGAAAAAAAAAAAATTAAAACCTACAATATAATCAGAAAGGTGGTTAATCACGAAAAAAAATTTTATTTTAATACAAAGTAATTTTAATTTGGGACTTACATCCCCGATTTAAACGCAATCCCGGAGTTACCCTTTTTCCAAATCTCGTTTCGTTTTTTTGATTGGGAAAAAAAACGGGGAATTGATAAGGGATTAAAAAGAAGTTGAAAAATCTGGCCGGAAAATAAATTTAAAAGGTGTATAATGATGACATTGAAAACTGCTGGTTTTCCACAGTCAGGTGCGGGAAAATAATGAGCCCCTTAAAAATTTGCGGCAAGAGCATGCATTAAAAATTTGACTATGACCCCCAAACAGTTCAATCAGAAGATCAAATGTTTGGTTGGATTTTACAAAAGGCCTAAATTTAATTAAAAAAAGAGTTACTTTTTTTTAGAAAATATGGGCTCAACAATTTTGTATTTTTAATAAAACAAAAAATAAAAATTTTTGCATGCTACAAAAAAATTTTTTGGGGGAAAAAAAAATTTTTTTTGCACCGGCAGACTACTTTGTTGGTTTTTTGTTAAACCTTCTACATAAAAAATAATTTGGATTGAGATTTTTTTTTAGGTTTCTCAGTTTTTATAGAACTTTTTTTTCTAAATTAAAAATTTTTTCTTTCTGGTCCTACTTAAAATAATTTATATTTTTTTAAAAGGAAAAATTTTCCCGATTTACTGAATTCAATTCGCGATTATCACCAATTCCACCTTTTGCACCCAGTTCTGGTATTATTGTATTAACTTTTTAATAATAAAAAAAATTAATAAAATTTTAAATTTAAATTATATTAAATAAGATGTCTATTTTCAGGCCAGATTTCCTCTTATAAGTTTGATGCCACTTTACAAACAGCTGCAGACAAATCTTTCCTTTGTAATATAACTCCATAAAGCTATGACATATTAATATTTTGGGGTAATCAGTGTTACATTAAGACTAATCTATATATTATAGGAATTGCCATACAGTCTATTTGTATAAATTATGTTGAAATCTGTCTGGCGATGAATACATCTCTTGTTGCGTTGACAGAAGCCTTTAGAAATCAATGTTTGCTGATTGAACTCCATCGCATTCGATAGAGTTAGAGAAAGCTCTCGTCTTACTCTGATAAAAGTAAGTTTAAATGAAAAGCTAACATTTTATGATTTTAATAGATGATGAAAATTTTTTAAAAAAAAATTTTTTATATTTTTTATATTTATATATATATATATATATAAAAATATAGTAAAATAAAATAAAAGGAAGAAATACTAGAACCTTCAAAAGCAGGAAAAAAAATTGAATACACCAGACAAACAAATGTAGATACAAGAAAGTCTTTTGGAAAAAAAAATGGGGGACCTATTATGATTTCTAAAAGCTTTTTCGTTGAAAGCAAGTGAATTAAGGGGTTTAAAATATATATAAAATATATATATTTTATATATATATTTTATATATATATATATAAATAATAATATATATATATAATATATATATATATATATATATATATATATATATATATATAAATATATATATAATATATATATAATTTTTATATATTATATATATATATACATTTACTTAACAAAATGAAAGTTATTGTAATTCACACATTATGTTACAAAAATAAGATCTTTTTAGATTTACATTATTCACACACACACACATACCTTTAAAAAAAGTTTAACAAATTTTTCTAAGGGTTTTGTTAAAAAAGTTTTTCTCAAATGGTAAAAGACTATGAAATTCCTTTTTTTTACATTTTAAAAGTTTTTTTTTTCTTAATTTGGATTTTGAACTTTCGGCAGTATACATTCGCCAGAATGCGAAGTAATGTTTTTTTCTGTTCTTTTAAACTCTTTAAGGGCATATTCTAGAGTCTGTTCTTAACCCTTTACTTGTTTCCGTATATTTAGCTTGTGTGAAGTTTATGTAATCCTGTGAAGAATAGGTATTTATTCAAAAAAAAAAAAAAAAAGGTAGAAACGCACAACTATTTTTTGTCCTCTTTTTCGATTTCTTGCAAAGGATTTAAAATAATCTTTTATTCCTTCAAAAAAAATCTCTTTATTTCATTACTTTTACCAATAAGCCTTCTACAATTATCATTCAAACTTCAAGTGGCATAATCAGAAGCTTACCTGTAAGAAACTTCCAAAGATCTCGGGTTTCTGTTTCCAAAATTCAGAAGACGAAGCAAATAGAGCATCTTGAATTGAAAAGTGGGGTAGGAGTAAATATTCTTAAATATATTGCAGGAAGAGACTGAAAAATACCCACACTAATACCACCATACTAAAAATTAGTCATTCGGTCCTCATCAAACACTTATTCAGTACAGTTAAATCAAAATAGTTTTGTACTTACGACATTAAATGAAATTAGGAAGAATATAGATATATGCTGCCATTCTGGTTAAAATACAATTATTCCTGAGGTATAACTCTCTGGGAGGTTAATTTACAACTTCTACTGATAAAAACAACAACCCATCTTAGAAAATGCTGTAACAAATCTTATAAATACAAGAATTATCATTATAATTGAAACTGATAGTTGTTTTATAGTTGGAGAATCACCAAAAGATAAAAGAAAACAACCTGCATAGTCGAAATTCAGAACTTGCTTACTTTGGATGAGATTCACATTCCCGAAAAATTACTTGAATCCTTTAAAGATCTCCGAAAGGTCTACTTTCACTGTAGCCTTATTTATCTTATAAATAAGAAATACTTTGTTCTGCTTACCTTAAAAATAAATCTTAAATAATATTCCCAAATATGCCATTAAGATTCTCCCAGATGGAAATAAAAATGCTATCAAAACTGGTAGTGGCATTTTTATGGAAACTCCTCAGATGAAAAAAAAAAAATTACTCGTATATCTCTTAATCAACGAAACTTGAACTTTAGTTCTAGTTTTAGAAGTGAATTGATTACAATTGATTTGAGACTTGAGGCTATCGAGGACGAATTCAGAGATTGGGGAACCTTATACGACAATCGTAACTTACTTTAATACTTTAATACCTTCGTTGAAAATAAAATCATCATCTTTTTTCTTCACAAATTATGGCTGATTTCTCATTCTCATGCCGTTCACATTCAGGACCCTCATCATGTGGATAACCAAAGAAATTAATTGGCAGACAAACTGTCTAACAATGGAGGTTATAATGATTTTACTTCTAATTCTTTTGTCTTTATATAGTATATTTGGAACAATATTCTCTGTCTGAAATAGTTTCAGAATAGGATGTATGCTAGAAATTTCCCGCACAATACTGGCACAGGGAAAACATATAGGTACAGAACTTTTTCTTGTTTTTAACAAAGACTCCCAAACAGCTCCTGTTCTTGATTTGCCAGTGGCCTTGCCAGATGCCTCTTTTTTTGAAGTACTTGATGGGACCTCATTTTGCGAAAGCAGGAAAGTCTACCGTCTGCACCAAGTACCTTAATACTCTAACAAATACTGAGCATATTTTTGGTTGCTTGGGCTTTTTTCAACTATACCATTACTTCGAATATTTTTCTGTGCTGGAATCAATAACCTATTTGATTTTTTTCTGATATCATCAGACATTGGAGAATTAGAAACAATAACAAGGTTTTGAGATAAGTAAGAAATTATATATGATACGCACGATGGATTTAATAAAATAAGTGCACATTCTATTGAAACTAAGAAAAACTCCGAATTAATTATTTAAATAAAGCGTTCCAAAAGAATGTAAAAATAATATTTAAAAATATTATTAATATAAGATTTTAATAAAATACAAAATATTTCCAAAGTGGATATATAAGCACCCAAAAAAGATATAGATAAAACGAAAGAATGATAATTAACCGTAATTAGTTACCAGAAAATTTCTTCGAAGATTTTATAACAAATTGAAAAGAAAAATAAAACTGTAGATATCGATAATGATGTGACTTATTAGGAACTAAAATATTTTAATTAGATGGCTACATTTTAGATAATAATATGCAGAATCTTTTGTAATTTGTTCAATATTAATTGTTTATTTATATTATTATTTCAATATGATTTACACTTTCTCAATTATTGACTAAGGCTAATTGGTAAAAATATAATTTAAAAAGCAGACTGAAATACAATATATTTAAATCTAAAAATTTTGTGTATTTTAGACAATGTATATAAAATAATTACCAAAAGTATTATATATATATATTTCTAATTCTCAAGAAACTATCTTAATAAACTCGTATATTTACTGAACATATTTATTATATTCTAATTTATTTGTATAGAAAACATAAAGATAATTTTAATTTCATCTGTGACATATATCTCATTTCCACTTTCATACTCTGCAAAGGGAAATACGCTCAAAAGCTGCTAAAAATTAAAAAGTTATGAAGTGATTTCAGGATCCCTTCATATATAACTTAGTTATAATACTAACTAAAGTACTCTTTGACAGTATTTAACTTCCCCATAATAACCCCAGCTTATTATTGCAATAAAGTGTACTTAGTCTTGCAGACTGAACTATTCAGTATCAGTGATTTCGGTAATTCAAGTGGGTTTGAAAGCTAACATTTGGTTTTTCCATTAAGTTATCTTTATTATATTTTTTAAACTTATTTATATGAAATTAGATTTATTTTTCATACAATAAAAAAAAGTAAAATACATTTAACAATAACATTTATTCAACATTTGTCTGAATTACAGTTTTCATGGCATTCAATTAAGCTACATTTTTCCATCATAAGATTTATTATGACAAAACCGTTTTAGCTCTAGGCTTATCTTGTCAGACATAAAAGTGAAATGTATCACAACGTAAGTATATTTCCCCCTGTTAGTGAAAAGATGTATCTGGTAATGAGATATAAGATTGCGTATGATATTTCGCTCAGAGGAATATTTTGGATAGATAAATTCTTCAATGCAGAAACAGCAAAAACCAAATAATACTTATATATATATATTTCGTTTTAATTCACTATTTCTAAAATACTATAAGTTATTATGTACATAAAATAAGGCTTTAAATTTCAAAACTAGCAAATACAAATGTTAATTAATGTAAACTATAAATAATATACACATTAACATGTCATTCAATGAAAATAAATAAATAATTCCTTCTCAAGCATGAATATTTTTCTTTTAAATTCATATAACTAAGAAATCTTCCTTACTTAGGGACATGTATATTCTATTTTTCTTATAGTCAGGATTTTTCGAATCGAATTACATTTAGTTTCGTATATTTAAAATGCAATCACTTCATGAAATATAAAGCTCATCTGCACTGTAATTAAAATTTAAATATACAATTCGATTATTATCATACAAGGGATTACTTTCAAAAGAAACTCAGCTTAATTTTGCACTTTGTATATAACAGTTTAGGTTAGAAAAGTATGTATTTTATTAATGAGATTTACAATATTTCTATGAGTTTATGTTCAATAAGAAAAAAATTATGGAAGTTCAATATCAAATAATATATTAAGTATAAGTTTCTTGGTTGTAACACCAGTATAATTAACATTCTACTTAAGGTACCCGACTACGTTTATAACCCTGATTTTAAAAAAGAGCAATAATGGATCATTTTCATGATATTTAGTGTCATTTAGATTAGAATACATGTATGAAATTCTTTTAAAGACATTCTGACAAAATTTTTTATTTAAATACAATACTTTGGCAAAAAATTAACAAAGAATAATCTTTTTTTCAAAATGTTCTTCTTTTAAAAAAAAATGCTTCTAAAATAATAATATTTTGCTTATATAAAGTAAAGATTTCTCCAGATAGTCTGATTTTTTTTGAGAAATTCACATTATTTTCAAAGTTACAACCAATTGAAATAATTATCGGCGTTTTTTTCTTAAATTTTTTTCTTTCTGTTGACGTACAACATGGATAAATCCACTTCTAAATTATATATTTCAAAAATTCTAGTTGAGCCTCTGTACAGAGTTTTTAGCTATATACAGGCAAAATATTATTATAATAGAAGCATTTTTCACAAATTTAGAATATTTTGAAAATGGGTCAGTCTATGTTCATTTTTTGTCAAAATATTGTACTTAAATATTTTTTATTTTAATAATATTCTTAAAACAATTGTATATTCCTTTTTCTAAACTAAGTGACACTAAATATCGTAAATATTATCCAATTATATGCTTTTGCAAAATCACGGTTCCGAACGTAGCCGGATACCTTAACCAATTAGATCACCTTGAATTATTAATATTAACAATTTCTCATTCTTATACTTATCTTACATGTTGAACAGATTATCTATAATAATTATACCTCTAAACAATTACGTTTACTAAGTTTTAAAGTGCCTGAAATAAGTATTATTTTGTCGATGTCTGAAAATTATACGCGGTGTCTCCAAACTTAATGATAATAGGGCACAAGGTGAAAGATAGAATTACATCCATTGTGCAAAAAAAATATTTTTAAAAAATTGTCATGCACTTGGTTAAGTAAGGACCAGCACATTTTTAAAAATGTGGAAAATTGACACCTTCCATCACATCATTAGCTACTGTAGTCCAAAATTTCTTATTTGTGTGATGATTTTTCTCTATCATCTTACGTAGCCATATTATTAATCGCAGTCACAAGTAGATCAAAAAACTATGCTGGTTCAATTAAAATTAACATAATTTGTGTGAGTCTAGGTTTGAGGAAAAATATGTCACCTAACTCTGACTCTCCATAAAAAGAAAATTATTAGACAAACAACCCCACTATTACAAGTTCCCAAAAATTTGCTATTCAGTTAAGATTCCAAAATGGTGCATAATTTATTCTTTTCTGTGCATAACAATCACAGAATTTGTTTTTATTTGCAGAACATCTTCATTTTAAAAATATCTCTGTTAATACCTTCCATCACATCTTCTCATTAGGTATTATGACCTCAAATTCCACAATTTCACTGTGATTTGTTCACTAACGTGATCTTCCATAACCGTGCTATGCTCGACTCATACAAATTACATTATTTTTAAACGAACCCGCAAAAGTTTTTTGTCCAACTTGTGACTGAGATTGATAATACGGCTATGTAAGGTGATGTTAGTGAAAAATCATCGTAAAATTGCAAAATTTGTGTCCACAGTAGTTAATGATGTGATGGAGGATGTCAATATTTAAAAATGTGCTCGTAGTGATTTAACCAAGGGCAAAAGGTAATATTTTTTTTACATATTTTTCTCAGAACAGATATGACCTCGTCCTGATTATTGTTCAGTGTCCTGACCCCCTGTATATTTTGATAGATTATTAATTGAATTGATCCAGTATCCTAGTACTGATAGTATAAAAATCAACCATTGCTTTCTTCCCTTCCTTTTGTATTTTATTTACAAACAAATTACTTTCAAAGTAGGAGTTTTATATATATATATATATATATATATATATATATATATATATATATATATATATACACACATATATATATATATATGCATACACACACACATATATATATTTCTTTAATACTACAATAAGGATTTTTCAGAAAATGTTAATTTTTTTTGTAATGCGAGTCTCATTTTGCATTTAGGCTTCTTACTATAAGCTTTAAATAAATCATAGCTTTTTCATCAAAAATAATTTAAATCAGTTTTAAAATACAACACAATTATTGTAATTATTTTTAAGTGTGTCCCCTGTTTACATTTTTTAAGTAATAAGAAAATGCTTCTAATTATCTCTTAACCAGGCGTTAAGAAGTCATATTTTGTTATTATATTAAATTTTAGCATTTCAGTACGAATAACAATCATTTGAAACAAATTAACAGAGCTTGTAAGCAATCTCTACAAATCTTTTTTTCTATATAATAATCAAATATCCCAACAAACTTTTTAAAAAAAATCAAACATCACGAGATTGAATTTGAAGGTAGTACAGCTCAAATAAAAAAAGGCCATTCCTATGTAGGATTGTAAGAGTGTAAGTAACACTTAAAGACACAAACAATTAATGAAAAAACGTTTTAAAAGAAACATTATTTATTTACAGCTGAGTCACAAATGATTCAATTAATGTTTGGAACTATGACCACCATCACCATTGCAAAAATGATTGCTGAACTTTTTCATAAAGTCAGGAGATTCCAAACCACTCACAGCTTCCTTGGATAATTTAGAGATGAATTTTTAAGCAGTCAACCGAAATCTCATGAGCAATCCTTTATATGCTCTCATCTGAAGTTCAATAAATCTTGCGATCGAGCCAGCAAAAGAACGGATCTAGTACGCCCAACCCATTTAACACCAAAAATACCTTCCATGCAATACTTGCGAATAAAATCCCAATCTGCCTTATTGACATTTGTTTAATCTCCTATCAGGGTCAAAAACATAGAACCAAAAGGCATTTCCCAGAAGATGCATCAGATCTTGAGAAGCACTTTAATTATTGTCCGTTAAAGTTATATAATATGTCATTCCTCCACTCCATTGTATCTTCTAAGGTTGTAATATTGATAAAGGCAATAATTTTGAGTATTTTTGAAAAATTTCTGTAACGAAGACTTTCACGACAAAGTGAGTTTAGAAAAAAAAAAAACCTCATACTTTTTTTTTTTGGTGTTTGTACCCTTATACTTTGCTTCTGTCCAAAGTTTGTTTATGTGAAATGAACTCCCTCCCAAAGTTTGTCTCATGCTTTTAGAATCCTGCTGTACATGACTATATGACTGGCTTTGACTATAACTCTTGCCATTATTTTATTTTTAAAATGTAAAAATTACAGAAAAATATGATCTGCTTATTTTGTGACATTCTTGTCCAATTACTACAGTAATTTTAGTTTATTTACTAAGTTATTTTAAAGCCATTTGTTTTGATTAAAAGAAAATTTTATGCTTAAAAAAACCGTATAAAATTCTTAATAATTACTTCTGAGTACTTTCGTTCGTTTTTAGATATAGCCTTATACTTTAAATTAAACCAATCATAATATTGAAACCGATTTAAATAAAGTAAATGCAACTTAACATTTTTTGTTATACATCGTAAGAATAAAGGAATGATAAATCATATTCCACTTTTGACCTTAGATTTATTTTAAAAAATCAAGAATACTGTATCCTATATTCAAAAAAGCTCTTTCATTGTTTTATTGAAATGTTGCGTCGTGACATTACTTCAAGATGCGCTTTAATTTTCCAAAATCTTGTAACAGTATCGACGACTGTCATCATTTCAGTATCGACGTATGCTGATACAAATATGACATCCTCAGGTAAAAGATAAAGCTGAAGTTATGCATCATCTATTCAAAATATTAAACATTCTGTATTTAAATATCTTAAGAGCTTCGCGTATTTACATTTACATGTAACCGGGAAAACTTTTAATGGTAACACACTGAAGCTTTTAACTATCATTTACTGTGCCCCTCTCGTTAGAGTTAATTCTTTTAAGAATTATTCAAGTTTTACCATGTACCAACGCAGTTTTGGTTCTAGTTGTTATGGAGTGTAAGAATTCGTTTGTTAAATCTATTTTTGAAATACAAAAAAAATTATTATTATACTCAGGAATTTTTTAACAATTATTAGAATATGTAAGGGAGCGAAGGCAATGTCATGAAAACATGATTGTTACCAGAGCGAAATATGTTTTGTCACAGTGATATTACGAATTTTTCTGAGCAGATAAGTTATTATTTCAATGTGAATAACGTCTTATAAATATTTCAATAGATTATTGATTTTTATATTCAATAGCACATGTGTGTGCATTAAGTCTTTATTCACCTGAGTTAACCACTTCCCATTTTTAACCGAATGCCGCTTTGGCACTTGAAACGGCACTTCCTTGATTTGCCCGTGCGCCACGCAGCCAACACTTTTCCTACTCCAATCTTCTGATTTGCCCCATTTTTTTGCTCATTTAGTGTACAATGTTTCTAACAGATGCCTGTAATAGTAGAGTAAAGTTAGGATTACAAAAAATGTCTAAACCGGTTTCAAGATTAGGTTCTACTGCATTCTTTTAGAGTAGATAAGGCGGGGATTTTTTTACTAGATCGGTGTACCGCAAGCTGTGACCACTGTTTATTTTAAATTTGGAGCTTAAAGTAGAAGAAAAATAAGTTTATGAGAGAATCATAACAGAAAATAATTCTGATACTGACTCGGATATTGAGTCTGAAATTCCTGTGAATGATTCTTGAAGTAATGAAATTTGAATCTGATGTAGATAGAATGGATCAACACCTCAAAAATTACCCAATAACAAAAAGAGGCAAGAAATAATACAAAAAAAATATTCTTCCGTCTGTTAGGTATATTATTGTACAATGCTTTCGTTTCATGTCAAAAATTGGGAGGAAAATTATATCATTTGAATTTCAGGCTTGATAATATAAATCACCTTATTAAAAGACATGGGGCGGTAAATGAAAAAAAGGACTACCAGGAATTTTACCCAGTTTTTTACGATTGTTGAAGTGATTCCTCTCTCGGACACAAAAAATTGAGACCAACAAGAACAATGTTTTCAGTGTAGTTCGAAAAGAAACGATTTTGAAAAACGGGTGAAAAAAGAAAAGTGATATTTTTGTCCCGATTGCGATGTTGAACTATGCTTGTCTCCCTGTTTTGAAATTTACCACACAAAAAGGGAAATTTTTTAAGAGAATAATTAACTAATATACATTTTGGTAAGGTGTTCTTTTGAGTTCGCTTATTTCTTCGGAAAAAGACAACATTATGGAAAAATTTTGTCTTTTCAATGAAAATAAAATTAGCATAATTCTATAAATTCAATATTCATTAACCCCTCTGACTGCTTATTTGAGTTTATATTATGATTTCATCTTAAAATGTTCACAAAAACATGCCTATTTTTGACAATATTTTTGGAAAAAAGAAATTGCTGTTGAGTAAAAACGCATAATATATGTGAAACACGTTTTTTTGAAAGGAGAAAAATAAAATTTTTTGTTGCAGTTGTAAGAAAAGAAACTGTAACTTGAAATAACGATCCTGCATCAAAAATATTCATACGTCTTAACTAATTCTGAATTAAGCTGTCTTTATGTAACTTTGCTATTTTACCATTCTTACCTCGCAATTTAGTTCAATTTATATTTAACAGGTGAATTACTCTTTAAAAAATTATTTATAAATTTCCCTTCTGACGAAAAGAAAAAAAATATTTGATAATATATTTGTAATAATTTGTACTTTTTAAGAAACACTATTAAAATTTGAAAATAAATTTCGAATTAAAATACTCCAAGTACACCCATTTTTGAGTAAATTGCATCTGTGCAAAGTTAATCTAATTCATGTGAATAAAATAAGTAATTTAATTTTCCACGCCAGAAGATACTTCCACAGCATATAAAATTTAGAATAATAATTTATAAATATTTAATTAACCTAATTTAATAGGAATTTCTGAACATTTTTTTGCTTTCATTAAGGTATCCGACTACGTTCGGAACTATGATTTTAAAAAAGCGCATAAATGTATAATTTTCATGATATTTAGTGTCACTTAGATTAGAATACATGCATAAAATGGTTTTAAGGACATTATGACAAAAATAATTATTTAAATACAATATTTTGACAAAAAATTAACTTAGAATAACCGTTTTTCCAAATGTTCTCCTTTTGTAAAAAATGCTTCTATTGTAATACTATTTTGCCTGTATATAGCTCAGACCTCTGTACAAAGGCTCAACTATGATTTTTGAAAAATTCACATTATTTTCAGAGTTACAGCCATTTAAAATAATTATCGGCGTATTTTCTTAAAACTTCTCCCTTCTATTTTCGTAAAACATGGATAAACCGACTTCCAAGTTATGCGTTTCAAAAATTCTAGTTGATCCTCTGTACAGAGGTCTGAGCTATATGCAGGCAAAATATTAATACAATAGAAGCATTTTTTACAAAAGGAGAGCATTTGGAAAAAAAGGTTATTCTAAGTTAATTTTTTGTCAAAATATTGTATTTAAATAATTTTTTTTGTCATAATGTCCTTATAAAACAATTTTATGCATGTATTCTAATCTAAGTGACACTAAATATCATAAATATTATCCATTTACACTCTTTTGCAAAATCACGGTTCGAACGTAGTCGGATACCTTAAGCTTTATTAATGTTTATGGACAACACTTTAAGAACATATAATCCTTGTTACAGATTATACAGGGCGTTGCTGAATTCGACCGACAACTTGAGAGGGTTGATATTAGGCAGCATGGGGACGACAAATCTCCATAGAAAGTGGGGGTCGCAAACCACGTTTAGTAGGAGTAATTCGCAAAAAAAGTTATGAAATGTGCGAAATAGAGTGAAATGAAAAAGATTCAATAGAGTGTAAGAAAACATTTATTAGACAAAAAGTATGTTCATAATGCTAACAATGCATTACAGCTTGACGTCAGAAATGCAACAACGAGTGTTTGTCACAAAATTTTTCGAAGTTGCGGCCGCGTTGGTCGAGTTTAAACGGGCGATGTGCTGGCGATCCGTGTTGTGAGATCCTCTACTGTAGGCTCCAGTGTCTCAAACATGAGTGATTCCAGGTGGCTCCAGAAGAAGAAATCCAAGATATTAAGATCTAGGGAGCGTAAAGGCCAGGCAACAGATCCGCAGTGCCCAATTCCCTCCCCCCCCGGGGATATGTAGCATGGAGGTGGCTACGCACCGCAATCGAAGCAGATGCTAGTGCCCCATCGTGCATGAACCACACGTTCTGGTGCGCAGTGACTGGTACTCACTGCAGCAACTCCAGGAGAAGTGGGAAATTTGCATACGTGCAGGTTTCTTCAACCCTACCATGGCGCTCTAAATCTCCGCATTCGCTTAGCTACCTCCTCATCTGGCTCATCGTAACTGTTACTCAACGGCTATTATTATTGTGATTTTGAACGACTAAAAGGGCTTTACGACCCCCTGTTCTAAGATGATCTATCCCCAAGCTGCCTACT
Organism: Trichonephila inaurata madagascariensis; assembly: GCA_019973955.1. Taxonomy (NCBI): domain Eukaryota; kingdom Metazoa; phylum Arthropoda; class Arachnida; order Araneae; family Nephilidae; genus Trichonephila; species Trichonephila inaurata. The sequence goes on along the minus strand of BMAV01020420.1, from coordinate 425,198 downwards.
GTCACTCCTCAAAGTTTGTCGGTCGAATATGGCAACACCCTGTATAGTCATAAGATTTCAAATATCAGATATATCAGATCATTGCCAATTTCAAAAATTTATAGTAAACTTAGGAGAACAGAACTATTTTTACCTCTATATACGGTGACTTTCTTACCATATAGTCATTGTGCTTAAGGTCATTATTTTCTTTTTTGTAGAAGAATTGTAACTAATGAGGATTTTTGCAAATCACAACTACTTTAGAAAAGCATCATTTTCATAATATTCTATTGCATATATAAATTCGGCAATAAGCGTAACAAAAGAATTATTTCTTAACTTTCTTAAGCTAAAAAACATTTTCTTAACTACGAGATCTGTAAATCCATGAAATTTTAATACAGCGAAATAATCACAGCACCATAACAAGAGTCCACATTCAATCTTAACAAATCATAAGCCATCTAATGTATGCCCTCTTGTGAAAATTATGTTAAGCTACGTAAGGAGATAAATGCTTTGCTTGAAGTGTTGACCGAAGCTTCAGCAATGAATACTTACTGATTGAAGCCTTGTTGATTCAGCACATTTGCAGGAAGAGCTTAACTGTCACTGATGATGGAATATTTGAACAAAGTTATCAACTGGAATAATTTGTTAAATGATGGAATCAGTTAAGCAAGATAAACTGTGATTATTTAGTTGATTTTGGTAATTTCAGTATTTGTGTCACTAAGTACTAAAGATTCAGACTGGATTCATTTAACACTTCCTATTAAAATTCTAAGTCCAATGTTCGCTTACATTTTTCATTCGGTAATAGTAAAAGTTTTCAGTTTTTACGTTTGATATATTTTAATCTTTAATAATGCTTGATTGTTGAATGTGATGCGTTTCTTAAAATTATTATTATTATTGTTCTGTCAAATGTAAGCGTTAAATTAATTCGACATTTAATAAGAATTTCTATTTTTATTCGTCATGTATAACGAAATTTCAGTTCTTCGCCAATAAACTTACCTGCGTTTGATTAATCTGCAAAAGGGAGATTTTAATGCATTTTGTACTTTTTGAATAGCTGTTCAATAAATAAATAATATATATTACTTAAAATTTTACAATAGAAAAAATACAATTTACATATATACCGGATTTACTCGAAACTAAGCCGTACTATTTTTCCAGTGTTAATGCTACTGAAAATCAGGTGTGGCTTGGAACCGAAAACAAAACATGTGTTGGATCGTGGAAATTGAGCTTCCACCCATTTTAAAAGGAAAAATGCAACTGTCCATTCTGTCCACTTGCATTGATGATTTATCTCATTAAGCAGTTTATCTCCAGTATTCAGTGTATCCTAAACATCATTGTTTGTTCGTATTTAGGATATTTTTTTATGTACAAATTATTTTAATCACCTTAACTTCAAAGATATCGGCAATAGTTTCAAGACGAGTTCACTATGATGCAAGTATGGAAAAGGAGGCAATTTTATATGCAGAAAAAAAAAGAAACACACCAGCAGTTACTGATAATTTGACACGGATGAAGCAAATGTACATCTATGGCGTAAACAAACTGCTATAATGTTTGCTTGCAAATGTTCAACAGTCTAGAAAATTATTTTAAAAAATGTTACGTAACAAATCCAATGAATTACACAGAAGGAAACATGATAATGATGGTTAGAGTAATTTTAATTTTATAAATTTTTGTATGTATTTGGAAGTTATTTAGTATTGGTAAAATAAATAAATCTTTAACTTCTTATTATTTATCATTAAAGTTTTTTTTAAAATTTCTTAAGTATTGGTTATTAAAGAATCTTTTACACATTTTTAAAAAATATTTTTCTTAAACACATGTAGAGAATTGGTTGCGCGGCTTAGAATCGACAACAACATTTTTTCACAAAAACGTTTTGAGATTTTGGGGTATGTCTTGGAATCAATGGTGCTTAAACTCGAGTAAATGCGTTAGGTATACAGTCTTACCTCCATTTTACGAACCTCTATTTTGCAAATTCCTCTATTTAGCATACATTTTCCTGGAACCAAGAACAAAAGAATATTGAAAAGCGAATCGCTATTTAATGAATTTTTTTCTTAGCGATTTCGTTAAATAGAGGTGTCCAAGAGGTATATATATATCTTTAAAAGATTCAAGAATAAAATAAGATTTCCTTAAACTTCGTTAACAGTAAAATTCGTCATTTCAAAATATGATCGGGAGAGGCCTGATCTGCCTTGCACCAATTACTCTTTGGAATGATTTTCCGACCTTGTTCAAAAGGAGACTTCATGTAGCCACTAAAAAACCGACTGCTGATTCCTAGTGATACGGAGCCATAAATGGACGTTCTAATTAATTGCGAAACCCGGTTCTATTAAAAAAGACTACGAATAAATTAGAAATAAATAATTCCATTCTTTTCAGAAGAGGTGATATAGGTAAACGTTAGACAAGCTTTTCCTTGCAATGTGTAGGTTCAAATTATCAGCTGTCTCGATATCATTCAATCCAATGTGGGAGAAGACCCATTGAAATTATATAGAGCAGGGGTACTCAACCTTTTTTTCTGCTGGGCCGCATACATATGTCAGCCATTTCACGCGGGCCGCAACATGAGTTTAAACGGGGGTGGGGATAGAAGTGTTTAAGACCAAGATAACATTGGAAATTTAAAATATGGAAAATTGATCAAAATATTATAGCTCCTGTTTTACTTTTTAATGTGTAACACTTTTCCTCTCACTTACCGAATATTTGTCGGGGTGATTTTTGTGAAAAGGGACGGAAATTCATAACAGGAAGTGACGTAAGTGCGGGCTATTTGATTTGACCAATGAGCACGCGTTGTGGTATGCTTTCGCTACCCTCGCTTAGGTTCCAATTTGCTTGATGTTGCCTTTTTCCTACCCTCGCATAGGGTCCAAATGTAGTAGATGTTTCCTTTTTTTATATTGTTAAAGATAGCATTTCAAAAGATTCGAATTCTTATTCAGGATGAACTTACTTAAACAATTATATTTACTGTTAAGCGTCTGACAAAGTTCAACATTCTTAAGAAAATACAAGTAAGTAATGTAGAATTATTCAAATAAATATTTTAGTGCGTATCTTTTTCATGCTTAAAGATTAATTCCTGTCGCTGTCAATATAATTTTTTTAATTGTGATGAAAAAAAGTTTTCTTGACTAAAAATTAAACATTTACCAAGATAATTAAATTTTCATGATTTTGTGATTTGCAGAGATGGGTAAATCCAGAGCAGAATATATGCAAAATCCAACTCTAGTAGCTGTTTTTTTTTATATATTGTTAAAGTTAGCAATTCAAAAGATTCGAATTCTAAAACTCGATTTCGTTTTCTTACTCCACTTCGCATATACCAGCAAGTCTTATTCAGGATAAACTTAGATCTTTAAGCTCAGTTGTCAAAGTCTCTGGACTCGTTGTGTATGAAATTTTAGGGTTGTTTTTATGTGTAAACTATATTAATAATTATATTTACTGTTAAGCATCTGACAAAGTTCAACATTATAAGAAAATACGAGTAAGTAATTTGGAATTATTCGAATAAATATTTTAGTGCGTATTTTTTTCATACTTTGAGGTTAATTCCTGTCGCTGTCAATATAATTATTTTAATTCTGATGAAAAAGTTTTCTCGACTAAAAAAACTAATTAATTACACAGGAAATTTTGATTTTATCTAATATTTCTAACTTTTAAACATTTACCAAGCTAATTTCGAAGACGATATTTCACAAAATTGTACGTTACTCATATTAGCCTAGACGTGGTTAGGTAATGACGAACGTCTTTCGATACCCAACTTCGATTGCTACGTACAATTTAAACGACCGGGTCACAGAGCAGCTGGTGTTGCGATGTATCGCAAACATAACAACTAACATGTTGTGACTCCTCACATGGACATTATTTATTGTCAAACAAGTGTACTGGGTATTGTTAGTCAAGATATTGGGGACATATGTGCGGCAGAATGCATATTTGAAAATGGACAAACAGTGATTTTGGTGGCCATATACATTTCTCCGAATCAAACGGTTAAAAAAAATTACAGATTTTCTGCATTTTGTACTTTTACCATTTACCGAAGATGTGTGCGTGTTTTTGTGTTTCTGCTCTTTTAAAAACAAACTATCACTCGTTTCCCATGATTTTGAGTGGCGATTTCAACGTTAACTTAAGTTTGTCAGAATTTGAGCCGCTTATAGCTTTTTTGACTGATGAACCAAAGCTCAAAATGAGTACAAATCGAAATACTTTGACAGCTAACAGTGGTACTGCTATTGATGCTGTTTTTCAAGGTTTTTAAATACTTTGAAATCACAAGTACATGTGTCATATTTTACATATCATAAGTCTATTGTATCCACTCTTCCCCAAATTTAACAAGAATAAATATTTTTGACTAAAAATAGCATTATTTCTAAATAAAATTTTCATTAATGATATAATTATTTGATAGAAAATTATTTCCAATCATACTCGATTCAAAACTCAATTCAGTCTCACTCAATTCAATCACACTCAAAATCATGGGAAGCGAGTGATAGTTTGTTTTTAAAAGAGCAGAACCACACACACACACAACACACATCTTCGGTATTTGGTAAAAGTACAAAATGCGGGAAATCTGTAATTTTTTTAACCGTTTGATTAGGAGAAATATATATGGCCACCGAAATTTCTGTTTGTCCATTTTCAAGTCTATTGTATCCCCTCTTCCCCAAATTGAACAAGAATAAATATTTTTGATAAACAAATTGCATTACTACTTGTGTTAAATAAATACAATTTTCATTGAAGATATAATTATTCGATAAAAATTATTTCCAATCATACTTAATTCATTTTTTTCTGGATTAAGTTATTATTGCGTATTTACCACGATAACATGTTAGGTGTTAAACATCATATGCGACTACTGTAAGACTCGTTTCTTTTTTAATTATTATTTTTTATATTTTGTAATTTTTGTCACTAACACTAAATTAAAGAATTTACGAAAAACTACTTCATAATTTTTGCATCAGTAAACGATTTCATATGATTACCAATAATTTAACAAACTTCTTAGGATGTCGTTGTTACTTACTGGGACATTACCATTAACGAAACACTTTGTTGCTATTGCAAACAATATTCAATAAAGCCTATTTATCACCACTTGAAAGAGAAACAATGTCATTAAATAATTCCTGTTTATAGAAATTTTTAAATACAGCACTTTCGTGACAAATCAAACAAGTACTGATCCATGTTTGTTTTTCACTACAAAATAGTCAACTTCCTAATTATTCGAACTTTTTTCGCTTGCAAGGTATGAAAGATTGTTCTAAACTAATTCCACTCATAAAGTTGTCGCAAATTCACTGTTGTTTGTTATCACTAACCGTGACCGTTACAAATAGAAAAAATATCAATTCGCAGCCGCACGGCATCGACAGCAAAATGCAAAATTGATATATTTGATTTCTTGTCAAAGAATTTCCCACCAAATTTTTAATACATTGTCTTAAATAAAAGAATTTCTCGAAGCATTAAGGTCATGACCGGGCCAATTACAAAGGCTCGGTGGGCCGCAGGCTCATTATCGCTGATATAGAGTGTCCAGAAGAAAGCCGAACCGCAAGGTCTGGTACATCTAGGGTTATCTTATCCCAAACAGTCATCCAATGAGAAAAGTACTGTATTGAAGCCCGACTGTCCATTAGTATCCAAATGTTTGTGAAGAAAAATTCAGAAGCCCTAATGGATTACAATATGTTCAGACCTAAAAACATAATAGCAGTTATTATTTTGAATCTTTATGTCAAATACACCATCAGGTGTCTCAATGAATGTCTCAGTGAATGAAGTGCATATATATAGACAATTCCCTGAAATTCATTTAAAAAAACAAAATAAGGCGTTTTTATTACAAAAAATTATATTTAAATTCATTAATCATCATAAGTATAGTAAGCATAAAATAATTTCATAATAAGCGTAGCATAACTTTGGGATTTTCTGTTTCAGTAAACATGGCATGAATATTAGTAAACTACCGTCAATCAAAAATGTATAATTCAAATTAGTACACCACAAGTATACACACACAAGTGTTATAGAAATTAGTAAAACAAACAAATAAAGTAAAACAAATAAAGGATACATAATAAAGCAAAGGTTACAAAACAAATGAATTTACAAAATTAAACATAATTACGTAACAAAACCAAACAATTAAGTTACAAAGCTAATTAAGTATATTAGAAAAATAAGCAACTAAGTACCAAAACTAAGACAGTGAAGAAACGCAAACCAAATAAGGAAGTTATAAAATCAGAACAGCAAAGAAATTATAAAATTGATTCGATGAAACTACAAAGTAATTCAATTTCACTTAACTCGAAACAAGCTCAAAAGGATTAGACCAGTTTATTTTAAGAGAGTATGTAATTTACACTGAAGATATTTTCCTTTCTTTAATTTTAAAAATGAAGGATGTCATACACTTCTCTCACCACCATCACTACAATCACACAGATTGGATGTGCACAGTTTACACCTGTTAAGAAAGAATGACTAATAAGAAGTTGATTACGTAAAAAATTAATTTCTAAAACACATTTGATGCCTTATGGATTAAGAATCTGCGAATTAAAATAACCTTTAGATAACCTAATTTTTAAAAATCTCAAATATTATTTCTTAAATTTACAAGTTCAAGAATTACAATACATTTAAGTAAAAGATAAACTGAACAATTTTTTTTCTTAAGGTATCCGACTACGTTCGGAACAGTGATTTTGCAAAAGCGTACAAAAGAATAATTTGTTTTGATATTTGGTGTCACTTAGATTAGAATACACGTTTAAAATTGATTAAAGTGTATTATTACAGTAAAAAATTATTTTAATGCAATATTTTGGCAAAAAATTGACTTAGAATTAGACATTTTCAAAGCATTCTCCTATTTTGAACATAGCATATATAATAATAGTTTGTGTGCTTATATATAGCTAAGACTTCTCCAGAGAGTCTTAACTAGGAGTTTTGAAAAATAATCATTATTTTGTGGGTTATTAACAATTTAAATAATTATCGGTATTTTTTTTTGTTAAAATTTATCCTCTCTGATGCATTAAAATATGGATAAATCCACTTCTAAGTTATATATTTCAAAAATTCTTGTTGAACCTCTGTACAGAGGTCTGAGCTATACATATAGCCAAAATATTATTACTATAGAAGCATTTTTCATAAAAAGGGAATGTTTTCAAAACATTAAATTCTATATTCATTTTTTGCCAAAATATTGCTTTAAAATAATTTTTTATTGTAATAATATTCTTAAAACAATTTTGTACCTGTATTCTAATGTAAGGGACAGTAAGTATTTTAAAAAATATTCGTTTTTAGGCTTTTAGCAAAATCACAGTTACGAACGCAGTCGGATACCTTAACGGAAGACAAACAATGTAAAACAATCCGAACAATGTTATCCTAACATGAAATTAAAGCCTATAAACTAAGTGCAAATACTTCCATAAGATGGAAGCATAGACTCATGTGTCGTAAAAATCCGGAATCGTTTACACATCGACACTAAGTTTACCTTCGAAGATAAATGTGTCTGTTCAATGGGCAATGATTTATGAGGCCTGTAAACTACCTGAGCTCTACGCATCGTAAAAACTGTCCAGTGAATTATAGAAGGCATAAAAGTATCTTCTTTTTGATGGGCAGTAAAAATACCATTGTAATGAAAACATTTGGTATTAATATATATTTTTGTAAATAAAAATAAACAAAATAGATTCATTCCTTTTATAAAAAAAAGGTTTAATTTTTAAAAATTCTTATTTATTTAAACTATGAGAAAAGATTAATAATATTTCTTCAACATTAAAAAATTATCCGTAGAAAAATTAATTATTGTATTTTCTAATCTCTCTCTGGCGCAAAAGATTTACAAATAAGTATATTTTTATTATTATCTTCTTTTGAGTTTTGTGATGTCTTCATGTACTTGAATTCGCGTGCTTTGAAATTTTTCGATGCGCATGACGAATGCACAAATGGGAAAAATACATTTTTTGAGATAAGGAAGAAAAAAGTATTCCGTATTATTATTTGCAGCTTCAGATAATTTGTAGATTTTAGCTTACGGTGACCTCTTCGTAAACCTGAGTTTGTGGGTTCAATCCCGTCTGCAAAACTTCAACTTTTGGATGAGAAATCGTAAATATGCATGTCATATAATTATGTGGCATGGGAAAAAAAATGTCCCTTGAGTATCAAATTGTCTGTGTGGTACACATAACAAAATTGAATCATGGCAATATTTAGTATCCGACTAGAGCTTGAAATAAAATTAATTCAATAATCGAAATTTGACAGCAAATCACGCCTCTAGATGGGGCAACCTTTAAATGGATATCACATTTTGGGACTTGCCACGTTTTCAAAGGCTTAGGGCCTTATCACACGTACACGTTTCGCATAATTTGTCATCCGATTCGTGCAATTTTTACTCAGTTGCCAGAGCAACGGCTTTCGAGCAATTTTTTGTTAGTGAGCTCAAAAAGTTATTCCAAATAAAAATTGCTTGAAATTCCAGTCAATGGGGTTCTTCGGCACCCTAAGTCATAAACAAGATGGCGGCTTCGATTTCGTCAAATGCATCAGATATGGAGCATAATATTTTAACGGCGTATAATATTTTAAATATAATGGTGCTCCATTTCTATTTACGCCCATCAACAAAAGCGTGAGGGAAATAAAAGAAATAATTTTGGATGGTCGTTTTCTGAAGCAGAAAAATCAGCGAGTAATTTTTTCATTGTGGAGATAGAGTGTGGCTGACATCAGATCATGTCATTTTGCTTACGGCAGCCTTTCCCCGTTAGATTAGGAAAAAATTGGATGAAAAAGTTGCATGGAAAATGTGCGTGTGATACGGCCTTTAGTTGTCAATATGCAGCCTATTAAGAAAAAAAAAGAATTCACTTCACTAATATATCACCTTACATATAAAAAAACATATACGTTTTACTTTGAAAAATTGTAAAAACTGAACAAATTAAGAATCTAGTATCTAGTTACAAGTGATTTCTTAACTTCAAAGACAATGTTTAATGTTCTTTTAAATAATGCATATTTTGGTACTGCAATTAAAATAAAAATTACAAGAAAAAATACCAAAAAGAAAAGAGATTATAGTTTTTTTTATTTAAAATAGAGCTAAAAAGAGATAAAACACTAATTAAAAATAAAAATAAAAAGTACAGTAAAACTTTTAGCTGAAAAGAAATTTTTAAATAAAAATAAAAAGAGAAACATTGTAGAGAAAAAATAAATCACGGGGAAGGGAAGGAGTAATTAAGATCAAATATGATATAAAACAAAATTTTAAGTGATAAAAAAATTTAAACTAAAAACTATATAAACTTCAAAAATTTAAATATATAAATTTATAAGTTAAAGAAATCAAATTAGAAAATTAAAATGATTTAAAAATAAACGAAATTATAAATTAAAAAGAAAGCGAATTAGAAATCAAGAAACGAATAAAAATTTGGAAAATAATAATCTTTAGAAAAATATATCAAAATAAATAAATAAAATTAATGAAATAAAATACAGAAACAAAATTTGGGTTTTTCTTATATTGTGAAAAAAATGTTTCAAAAAAGCAACGGTTAAGGAAAGAGTTAATTAAAAAAGATCACACACACATACACACAGACAATAATTTTAAAAAAATTGATTATTTAAAAAAGATTTACAATGAAATGGAAAGAATTTTTACATTTAAAAACAACCCATAAACTAAATAAAAAAAAACAATTTCAAAAAAAATTGCTAAATTTAAAAAATATAAGAATGAATAAAATAGAAAAAGAATGAATACAAAATAAAAGAAAGAATGAATATTAAAAATTAGTGAAACATTTTTTTTTAATATTCATTGCTCTATACGCAATAGAGACATATTTGAACAAAGGAAGGCCACACACTTGTCAATTTACGGGGGGATTGTGATCCTAATCTGTATCTGGAAGTAAAGAAAAAAAATTACAATCTATATTTCGACACATACCGTAAAGATCGGATTGATTCTGATTTTAATTTACAGCGCAATGTAAAGCAACACGAGGGCTAATGGTGACGGACTTCGTAATTTTAAACCACATCAAATGATGAGGACGGTACTTGAACTGTGTGTGTGAATGGCAACTCCTTTTCAAACTTTCCACCATGTCAATAGAAGGAATTTGATCCTCCATAGATTGAACGGGCCTCAAGCCCTCCACATGGTAAGTCTTCAGGGGAACTAACATTTGCATCCGTGACTCAACAATACCAATCATGAGTTCGCGAACCTGACTTCTCCCGGCTATCTCAACCTTTATAAAAGAAGGAAAATAAAATTTAAAAATTACATAGTTTCATATGAATTACCATATGGGACTAGAATGAAATACCCTCTTAAACTTTGCCCCCATAAAATTATACCCCTTACAATTTTTATAGTATTGGTTACCTATATATCAGTCTGCGAATTAAGAAACTGAGAATATTCCCCTTGTTACACTTCTTGGTAAACTAACCCAAGCTTTGGCAAAGCAAGCAGTGAATTTTTTTGTGCTGAGGAGGCATAAAGATGAAAGCAGTTTCTTAAAAATGACTTTTATTAATAATCAAGGATAAAGTCAATGTGCTCGTAACTGGAGAGATCAAAAACAATAAGTTGACTAATAAAATCTTAGTTAAAAAAATCAACTTTACCAGACATCCGATTTAAACCGTCTTCTTACAGTCTAATGTTTAAAACGAATTTATCATCTTAAAATGGTGATGCAACATACAGTTGCATAGTCAACCAGCCGATCTCTATTTAATAGCTAAAACTCACTTCTTATAGTTCCTTTCCTTCTCTTTTTCCCTAAAAAAACTAACACGAGCCAAGTTTAAACAGTCATTCGATTTGCATTGGAGTTGCTGCCAACATCAAATCACGAAACTTGCAAAATGTTCGGGTTTTTGAATCGGTTTATATTTACTTTCATTGAGATCATGAAACGGGATTGGAAAAACAACACAGGGAGACCATAAAAATTCGAATCCGAAAAATAATATTTCGCATGGGTTTTTTTATTTTAAATGTCTAACACACCTTTTGTAACTTGCATGCATTTTTTTACTTGAAAAGCCCTATTTTTGGTAGTAAAATGTAGTTGGTCATATCCAATGGAATTCCTTAACCCTATTCACAATGATGTTGGACCAACGGATGAAAGAGCAGGAGTTATCAGAACCTTAATGTGTCTCATAGTGTGGACGAAAAGACCTTAAAATCAAATTGAATTCAACATAAAGAAGATTTTTTCCATGTTGTCCATGAATGATAAACCTTACTGAAGACAATTTTCTACCGCTTTCCTTCAAAAGAGGAAGAACATTTAAGTAACTCTAATATTTATACAACATTTTACTCCAACAGCAATGACGGAAAACAGGCAGTTTTCATAATCAAGACTCAGATGCCAGATGAACCTTTCTGTATCATTTTTTCAATCGTTGACACGTAAGCGTTTGCTTTCTTTGGGAAAGTGACCATAATACTAGAACATGCAACACAGAAAATAGGCTGCCCTACTAAAGAATCCGAGTAGGTCAGTGCTTCATAAACTGTGGGGCGTGATAACCCTAGAGAGTAGGGCGCTAGCGTATTGAAAGTATAAAACAAAAGATTATTTTTAAAAATTATTATTTTATTGAAAATAAACAGACAAAGTACATTCTGACATAACGAAATAATTTACACTGGTATAATACACTTATAAATGTATCAGCACTGAACAATGTACTTTATAATTAATTTAACAATACTAAGTTAAGAACAAGTTTCATAATCATCAATGACCTCACAGGCTTGTCATTTATAAAATTATTTGCAAAAAGGAGCACTTATCTTGATAATTTGTACAGTTTATAATTAATCTCTTAACTAAGGATTAAGTTACGCAATTCACTCCCCAATACCATCGTTTTGCACGTATGCATGGGTATGTGGCGTATTTGGGGGGAAAAGAATAAACAGGAAATCATCTGGAATAAGTAAATCCTTCACAAAAAAATGTAAATGTCCTTTTATTGTATTCCAAAGCCTTCTGAATAATTTTACGGATAGCAGTGAACAGAAAAGATCGTATTTCGGATGGATTATATATACGTCCAGGACAATTTATGCACTGGCTAAGCAAGAACGTTTATATATACGCTGGCGGTGGAGAGGTTAAAGTCGTATTGTAGCTTAGGCGTCAAAGTATAGTATTATCGAATTCAATACATGGTTTTGTATATACCGAGGAAAATTGTAATTGAATATTGGTCGCAAGTATTGAAAGTTTGAGAAGCACTGGAGTAGGTTGAAAAGGTTTTTTTTAATTGTTTGATTTTATCGCTATCAGAAAGAAAAAAGAAATATAAGTATTGAGGAAGAAGAAAGAATAATATATAAAACTGTGGAGAATTTTATGTTATTTTTCTAACGTTTACTTTATCTAACTTACAAAATTAATTTCAAATATACTTTCTGAAGAATGATATTTTTGCGATAACTTGTGCATGAAAAAGGAGATATCTCCGAAACAATCACATAAATGAAATTTGTAACACTTATGTTATGGGCCATTTAGAGTTCAACAAACCGCAGGTTTTTTTAAAGATAGTTACATTTAATCACATTTTGCAGCTATTTTTAGCTTAGAACGTAATATTAAAAAAATATCCTTAACATCAAATTTGAATGTTTAGTAATTATTTAATTCTTAAAATATTTTTCACCCTGCTGTTGTGACACTTCAGATGAATAAGAAAAAGTATGCATTTTTATTTATATTGCCTTTCCTAACATTAAACATTTTTCTAAAATTCTATAAGAATAATATTTTTTTTCCAAAACAAGGGATGTGATATATATGTTATTTATTTAATAAATTAGACTCTTTAAACCTATTTATGTTCTTTAAAGCAATATAGTTTTCCTGAAAGTCCATTTTTGAAAAACTTCCTTAAAGATGAATACAGTTTTTGCTTTGGATTATTCAGGCAAAATGTGCTCACAAAAAAACAAGCACCTGATACTACAAATATAGAATCACTGAGAGTCACAGATATAAAAGAGGTGGAATAATATTTTCGGTCAAAATCTCTATGGATGGTTACATTTACTTGCATGTGTTCCATTAAAAAAATCTGAATGCCTCAAAATTACAAGATAATATAATCTTGTAGAAGTTCTTGGTAATATCTGTGATAAATTCACACATCCTAACAGCTGATAATTATCCTCAAGGAGCGAAAAGAATGACAAACGAACTCGTAACCTTAATCTGATATTGCATATTTTTGGAACTGCTTCGAAAAACAGGTGGCTGGGTCAAATATTCTTCAGAAATCATTAAATAGGCTGGAATAAGGATTGTTCTGGCTCATGGGTGGATTTTCAGGGATGTCTTAAGACATGGGCCAACTGGGCCCAGGGCATTGCTCTCGGCGGGGCCTCGTTTCGTTCTCGACTCTAATTTAATAAGATCATGATCCCGATAATTAATGGTCAAATATTATTCGCATACAGACTTTCCAAAAAAGGAATTTCAAACTGCATGCCAACTGACAAAAATTGGTAAGACTGCATTGTTATGGAATAAAGGTTGTCCATGTCTACGCCTCGGCTAATACCATAAACAATCATTCAGTTCACGTGATCTAAATACGGCAATCGGTCGTCTTTTGGCCTAAGGAGATCGTGAATCGTTTTATTTGTTTAAAAATTTCATTTAACGTATTTGACAATGCATGCTATCTAAAGTCATTTTTAAGATCTCCAAAAGGAGAGGGCCCCCAAGGAAATTCATTTCAGGTCGAGACTTGGGTAATAGTAGTCCCCTTTTGGGTGTTAAACCCTTTTAAGAATTTTAATCCTAATTTCGGAAAAAACCTTAAATTTTAGCAGCTTTTATCTTAATTTCACTTTTTTTAGGAAGGGTATTGGGAAAATGCTGTTAATGGGGGGGTTTCGAATTACCAAAAAATTTTTTTTCTTTCAATTTCCCTTTTTAATTATTTTTTAAAATTAAAAAAATTTTATTTACTAAGGTTTATTAAATATTGAAAATGGTATTTATTAATTATTTTGTATTTTATAAATTAAAAACAAGTAAAAAAATTTTATTCTTTAAAATTATTATTAAAAAGTATTTAAAATTTAAATTTGTTGATTAAAATTATTTAAAATTAATTGTTAATTAAAATTAATTAAATTAAAATAATTTAAAAATTTTTTTAAATTTAAAAAATAATTTAAAAATTTAAATTTTTAATTTAAAAAATAACTTAAAATTATTTTTAAATTAAAAAAATTTAAAAATTTTTTAATTAAAATTGATTATTAATTAAAATAACTTAAAATTATTATTAATTGAAATAACTTAAAAGTATTATTGATTAAAATTACTTAAAATTGTTAGTAATTAAAATTATTTAAAAGTATAAATTTTAAAGTAATTAAAATTAATTATTCATGAAAAGTAATTAATTAATGTTAATTTAAAACGTGTAATTAATATTAATTAAAATAATTAATTAATATTAATTACAATTTATTGATTACTATAGATTAAAAATATTAAAATTATTTAAATACAATTATTAAAATTATTAAATTTTTTTTTTAAAATTTAAATAGATTTATTTTATACACTTTTTTAAATATTTCATTTAATTACGAAATAGTTAATTTAATAATATTTAATAATAAATTTTATAAATTATTTTATATATATATATATATATATATATATATATATATATATAATATTTCATATTTATAGTATATTGTATTTCACATTATAAAACTATTTATATATATTTTTTATGTAAAATATAATTTAATATTTACTATATATTTTATTATAAGTATTATTTAATTATATATTCAAAAATTTATTTATTAAACATTATATAAATATACATATAATTACAGTAAATTTTTTTACTGTATAAAATGCAAAATAATTAAGTAGAATATCATTTAATATTTAATAAAACTTTCATAAATAAATTTGTTTATTTAAAAAAATAATTAAGGGAATTGAAAGAAAAAAGTTTTTCGCGTAATTCGAACTCGGATCCTACCACATTGAAGGCAGACGATTTACCAATCGAGCCATTGGGCCGGTGAAAAAAAGTGAAATTTAATTGTATAAAAGCTAAGCATGAATTTCGAACAATTGTTTTCTCCGAATTGACTGGCCATTCGACGGAATTACATTAAGGGTTGAACACTATACAGGAGGACTTCTATTACACCAAGTCTCGACCCGAAATGAATTTCCTTAGTCGTGCCCTCTCCTTGTCAGATAGGGCCTACTTTTGTATGGAGTTACGGGGCCTCAGAGACAAGACGTCCTTGTGGGTGTTAGCCCTTTTGAAGTACCTTCGGCATATATATTCGTCTCTTGGAATGATGCGTTTTGCACCCGGACGTATATATCCGTCCACACGAAATACGATTCTTTTCTCTGTGGTGCTATCAGTGAAACTATTCCGAAGGCTTTGAAATGCAATAAAATGACCTTAAAAGTGTTTGCGAAGTATTTGCTTATTTCAGAGAAAAATTTGCTTACTTGTACCTTTTCTTTCCCCCTCCCAATACACCCCCTACACGAGCCTGTGTGAAAAATGGTAGCACTGCGGAGAGAATCGGTAGTTAAGGGATTACTTCAGTGCTTCTCAAACTTTCAATACTGGCGCCTCTTTCAATCACAATTTTTTATCGGTGCCCCTTATACACAAATTACGGAATGCAATAATAATGCACTTTGACGCTAAAGTTACACAATAAAACGATCTTAATTATAAACCGTACAAATTAATAAATATAAGTATTAAATTTTGTATGCGCCATGCTTGCCAAAAAAAAAATTAAGCACAGGGATAATTATGATGTTATTTTCCTCTAATTCTTTTTTAAATTGGAACATATTGCAAAATGCGGTACGCCAGAAGACAAAAATATTGATATCAGCTAAATATGTATTAGAACCTTGCAGGGTCAATTTCTAAAAAACTTTGCTCTGCAAGACAAGTCCAGGAAGTCGCTAATACCTCATTAAACTTGTTCTAAATCAGTATTAATATAAGATAAGTATTAAATTTTTTATATATGTTACTCTTAAGTAATATATATTTCAAGTAAATTACTTTTAAGTAATAGGTTAATTATGTTATTTTTCTTGTTCTAATTTTTAAATTGAAACAGATTGGAGAAATAATATTTAATTAAAGATTTATTTCCTTCAAGATCCATTTCTAAAAAGTACAAAATGTCATTATAAAATAGCCTAATCTATGTTGCTCTTAATCATATCCATTACGTCTGGCATTCTGCGAACGTTCACGTGAGTCTAGGCAACCTAACAGACGTCTGCACAAAACATTTAAAAATGCTGTACCTCGTACAATTCTAGTCAGTCTTGGCCGAATCTGATTAGCTACCGAATCTCTTGAAATACATATTCATAATTCACGCGTTAATTATAATTCACGGTATTAAGTATTTACGGCAGTGGATTAAACAAAAAATCATAGATATATTTTTTAAATCACAGCGAAAGCCCGACGATAATATAACATCAACAAGTACACAGACGAGGGCAAATTGATAGTAAGTTACGAATGTGTTAGGAATCCATTTCAGCCACTTCAGAAGGCCTCAACCGCCGAAAAGAGATATTATTCATAGATTTCACATTCAGTGACGAAATTAAAGGGCAATTTTGTAATAAATCACCTTTTGAATTTGGATAGAGGTGGAAATGCTGAATTTTCGCACTGAAAACAAAAGCATTTCGTATACTATTACTATTTTAACATCATACCTTTAAGTCAATCCGATTTTCTGCAATGGCTACTTTGAAGACAAAATATAGATCTGATAAATATAAAAAATAACTCTTGAGTGTCAATTTCTAATTTTAGCCTTCCTTGAAAAAAAACTTAGCTCTGCAAGACAAGCCCATGGAAGTCACTGATACAGTAATTATTAAACTTGTTCTTATACTGGCTGAAGTACCCACCTTAACACGAGTTTATTTTTTAAAAAAAATGATAATACATTATTCTGATATAAATAGCTTAATTGTAAGGAGAGTAAAACCAAGTGCATGGCAATGTATACAAAATGTAAATGATTTATTGAAATGAATACCATATTATAAACGGTTTTGAATGAAATGTAATTTTAAGCCTCGCAGAATTAGCATTTAGAATAAATAAAGCAGTAATAAAAGAATATAAAATTGTAATGAATAACAATTGTGATATTTTTTAATATTTAAAGCGAGAAAAGCCAGGGATCAGGTACACTGGATACCAACGTTAATGGTCGGGAGTGATGCACCCCAATTCTTTTATAATTATTTTCAATATACAAGATAAAAATCAATTTCAGCGAATAATTTAACTAAGAGAAAATATACTTACCTATTTCATGATTTTTCTATTTGTCTTCATAATTTGAGAAAATAACCAATAAACTGAACTAAATTGTTCCTAAAATGTGCGTGACCCTAATAAAGGACATAAATCACAGACAATTTTTAAGCGTCATTACAGGAAAAGCTATTTGCAAGCAAAGCTGTCACATTTTGTTCACGTTATTGTAATTTTAATGTCCTTGGATGATCGACAAATATCCTGTTGAACTTTTTCTTGCTTGTGTCTTTTGACAGGGTGAAGTGCATTTGCAGTACACTTATGGCTTCATATTTTCTTGATAAAGTTCTTAATGTAGCTATTGAAAATTTTCCCTTTCATTTCATGTTTATTACTTTTCTCAAAATTCTTACTTTCACAACATGATTAATATGCATTATTTCAGCAAGTGTTTCCCTAGTTTGATCAGCTTCAATTTCATAGAGATCACAGATGCCCAATTTTTATATTCTTGCTCATTTACATTGATAAACCATAATCAGTCGTACAACATCACAATTAAAACCACTAGTTATTCATGGGGAAAGAGCATATTCAAAAAATATTTTTAAAAAAAATAGTGGTCTGCGGGAACTCGGTTAAACAAGTCCCTTTGATTCTAAAAACGTTTCCACTCCAAAAAAGGAATATGTTATAAATTTCATTTTAGCCCCCCATTAAGACTGTCATATTAGAGGATTCTTTTCCCAAGGTCATTGGTAACAAAAAAAACAGTTTTCCCAGACTTAACGATTTTGTATTATATGTTTCATTATCCTCAAAAAAAATAAATCCGGGCCCAATTAATTCTTCAAAGTGCTCAAATGCTTATCCATGTATCATAAAACTTTTTCACATTGTGAAAAAAAACCAACAAAATTATATAATTTACAAACTTCCCAAAAAAAAAAGGGATGCGGTAACGCTACCAAAAGTTCGAAAGCTAGCAAAGTAATTTTTTTAGATTAAAAAAAACGTAAAAAAAAAAATTCTCATCGTAGGTTATAAAAAACAAACAAAATTTTTTTTTAATTTAGTTATGGATCAGAAGCAAGAGGTTAAAAGTAAATCTTTTATTTTTGATGACCTTTTTCACCAGATGATATATATAATATATCAATGAAATCTGTATTTTTCTTATACAAAAAAGTATTTTTTTCATTCCGAAAATTAAATTTTAACCTTTTATTTTCGATATGCCCCCCCCTTAAGGGGTTATCCGCCCCCAGGGGCCCCCCCAGTTTGGAAACACTGGATTACTTCCATTTCGATTATCTAACGACCTAATTGGCAGCTTAGGAATGAGTGTCTTGAATATATTACAAGTAGAAGCGTACGTATTATACATTAAAATTCGTTAATTTCATATCTTACACAAATTTAGAAATTTATTTCTTAGTCAAGTAGTAATACTTTCCGAAAGACGCAATTACTTGAGTCTTTCTTGATACAAGTACCTAAAGATTTCAATTAAACAGTTGCTTAAAACACAACTAATCCAATTTGATCAGCGTAGATAAACTAATTAAATTACGAAAGAAAACCCCAAAACCAAAGCGGAATGGAGTGAAAATTAGAAGGATTCAAAACAATAAATGATAATTATTACATTCTTTGGATGCATCACTCTTCACTGATGTGAAATGGGAAAGGAAATGAATGAATGTGAGAAAGGAAATAAATTTTGAACACTTCGGAATCACCATTTCTGAACTTAATCTAAAAAAAATTTAGTTTAAAATTAGTTAAAAGAGAACATAATTATATCAAAGTTTAGGAAATAAAACAAATAATTAAAATTTGAATTTTAAAAATTGAAATTAAAAACTGACTTGTGTTACAAATTTTTTTGGTTGTGATTTATTTGCATTTGAAGGTATCTCTGTATACAATTTTTGCTGTAAAGAGAAATTGTTATTACACCTAATTGCAGTCTTTTCAAAGGAATTTTGAATATTAACCCCTTAACTGCTTTCAGTCGTATATATATGTCTAGCACAAACTGCGCATTAAATATTCTGTGCGTACATTAAAATATGGTCTTATTCTTTGTGCTGCTATCAGTAAAGTATTCCAAAGGAATGCCATAAGATTATCTGTACTTGCTATAAAATTACCTGTATTTACTTAATTGAGAGAGAAAAAATTTCTTATTTATACCTCTTTTTCTTTTCCCTACAATTCACCTCGTACTCGTGCTTATGTAAAAAACGATGGCACTGAGGAGCGAATCGCGTATGTTTTAATCGCGGAAGTTAAGGGTTTTAATAAACTATTCTTTCCTGTATGAGTTGCGAATAATTTTCTTTTCGATACAAGTTTCGTACATTCGAAAATAAATTCATTGCTCCATATAAAACCTCAAATATTGCTTTTAATATGTAATCCCTATCCCATTCTTCCCTAATTTTTACTTGTAAAAAAAAATGAAGGTCAGTAACTAAGATTTGCTAAAAATGAAAAAGAAAACCCGCATCCTGAAATTAATAATTGTTCCGATAACATATTTCAACCATTCAGTTTTAATTAAAATGCAGACCGAGTTATAAATCAAAACACAGATATATTTAAAACCTCTGATAGATGATTTACATACTATAATGCTGATATTTGAAAATTCAAAGTTCCATGATTTATCTGTTACATTGTATTTCGAAACATATTTTGACCAAAAATGTTATAACAATTTATTTTTAGAATACAAGGCCATTTATTTTCGTTTGTAGTGAAAAAGTAAACTGCAGAAGGAATAAATTGTGACCTTCAAAGAAAAAACATGCTTTAAAATATATAAATGATACCGAAGATATGAGAGTGAAAAAAATTTCCACTGTTTCAGATTCAAAGATGTACGATTCTGGCATGTTATATACCTCTATAAAAGAAAGCCTCTTTAGACTTTAAATGATTGCTTATTGTCTCATATTCATAATTGTCCTATCCATTTCCGAAAAATGACATTCCGTGCTTTTATATGCGCATATTCGTGCTCATGGGTCATACATCATCGCGAGAAACATAGGACTTTTTCCGTTTAATAGATGACAATTTTTCTTTAAAAAGTCTTTATTGTTTGTAAAAATGATAAATATTTATCCTTAGCAAACAAATTTATGTTTTAAAAATATATGTCTCAAAATATAAAGTTGTTTTATTTGTTATTTTTTTGAAATGCATGCTACAGCTTATTTATAAAAATACGTTGGGGAAATAGAAACAATATAAATATTTCCAAAAATGGGAAAAAATTTTTTGCAAAGCAAGAATTAAAATTTTAAAATGTAGGACAACAGTTGCTAATCCTCTTTCTTTGGTTTTCTGTTATCATAAATTTGTTCATATTTTCGTGATTCGTTCATTTTTACCTAAAAATACAATGCTGAAAACTCGCTGAATTATATTCGAACAAATATACTGCTTCCTGAGGCATTATGAAATTGATGAATTTAAATTTGAGATATCCCCTTATGGCCCATAATTCTAATTAACCACTATTATCACAAACATGTAATTTGCATAAATGGGCTATTATACTGCAGTGTTGATAAAAGAGAGTTAAGTTAGTGTAAAACAAAAGATGAGTCTGGGAGACACTACGTGAAATTAAGTACATGGGAATATACAGGAAATAACATAATTTGTGTTCAATTTTGAAAGTGAGGTGACAGTAAGAGCTCTCTGATGCTTGAATCTTTTAACAATCTCCTCCCCTCCCCTCTATTTGAGAAATTTTCACAAGAAGTTTTATTGGAAGTGCGCCAAGAATGGTATGTGAGCAAAATATTAGATTTGAAAAAACAGTTTGAGATTGTGAATGATTGGATGGAACGGAGAATCTCCCAAACTGTGAAAGAAAACATAATGATCACAATGCAGCAAACTGCAGGTCATTTTGAGCCAGGATTGTCTCAAAGTATCTCTGGGTTCAGTGTTCCTTTGTGTATTCTAAAAGCTATGGAAACCAAAACCTAGCGCTAATGCGGTTGCTAACTGCAGAAAATAAAATAAAACGTCCCAAATTCACTCAAGCGCCCAAGGAATGAAAGATGAATCGTTAGTAAAGGTAATGGGTACCAATGTATATTCCGTTTTAAATTATATCATGCAGCTAGAGTTTGACAGAAATAGCAGGAAAACATTAACCCTTAATACGTTGTTGCAACACTTTAACAGTGGAGCAAATGTGATGCTTTCGGGAATGTTTTCCTGACATATTTTGGACACTTTTCCTGTATCTAACTCCTCATATTTAAACATCTTTGCCAACCAGGCGTATTCTTTAATGATGATGAATTATACCAATGACAATGGGTATTTGCAATAAAACAATGCTTTCTGACATAATACTGGTATTGTAAATAACTGTTTTGACAAAAATGGCTAAAGCTTTACTTTTTAGAGTCGCCCACCGTCCCCATATCTCTATACTGTAGAGAAGTAATGGAATAAATTTGAACGATTCACAACACCCATCCAATTACATTCAATATTGACCTTTATTTATCTTATCTTCTATTTTTCTTCCTCCATAAGGCATTTCTTTTAAAAAAGCGGTATTAGAGGAAACGGCTTTTTACCCCAGAAACGCTGAGCTTAGTTCCTGTGAAAGTAAATCGTTGTGAAGTTTCTGAAATATTCTCAGGGATTGAAGACAATCTCATCCATTTTTGTACCTCATTCCAACTATCTGATTCATTCTCATTCTCTGAATTTATTGTAGAAAATGATTCCTCGTCCCTATCAATGATTCTGTCATCAAAAATATCAGAATAATCACTATCCGCGAATCACTTAACATTTCATTTGTCTTTAGCTTTCAAAAGCCTGAAACTCACTTCCTTTCCCACATAAAAACGAAGTACTAATTCTCGTAAAATATTGTATTCGAATCTCTATCACTAAGTCTTGCTACCGTTTTTTTGATAGATTTAAAAACTACTTTAGAATGAGATATAGAAGTTTTAATATCCTTTGAAACATAGGAAAATCTAGATGGACGCATGCAGAGCGTCCGTAGCGTTGAGAGACAGATTGAAGGTCCGTAGCGACCTGAGGGTTAAGATGCTATTCTTCAAGTATGCGGTGAGTGAGTGAATATTAACTTAGTACTGTTCAGCTACACGAGGGCTTTTGGTGACGGACCTCGTTGTTTTGAACCACGGTCAAGTCACGAGGACGACACCTGAGCTGGTGCACTTCTCCTAACAACCGCACCACACCAACGGGAGGATGTTTGAGCTCTCTACTGATTTAACGTGCATCGCTTCCCTACACAGCGGGTACTGGGCTCGAACTCATGACACGCCAGCCTTGACCCCCTCTAAGTATGTAGTGTCAGATTGCACAAGCAATTTACGAACATTTTGTAGAACCCATGATAGGAAGAATCAATATCATAATACACTATAAATTAAAAATAGATCAATGAGATTTTGTGGTAGGGTGTAATAAAATGGTTCCTTAATATAAAATATATGTTAGGGTTGGGAATAAAAAGCAATCACAAATGTGAAATATTTAAGTACTTCTCGATTCTCAATTAGCTAAATTTTTCATCAAATTTGCAGATATTTTCTAGCGGTTATACATTAACATAACATAAAAAAAAAAAGGAATTTTACATAAAAAGTTCATGTTTGTTTGTAAAGAGGATTGATTTAGAATTCTTTACAATACGCATTATTTTTAATACATGCATACCACCATAAAATATAACGTATAATAATATAATGTATAATGTAACGTATAATAATATAATGCATAATAACAATTAAGAAAAATTTAAAAGATAATAAAATCAACATTCGTAAATAAAATGACAATCATAAAAGTATATAATTTTTGCATAAATTTTTAAGATTGTATAAAATTGCGTGTACATATACCGTTGTAAATTTTGTAAACTTTGCAAAAAATAATAAGTAAAGCAACAAGGAAAAGACAGCATAATACAGCAGGGTTTCTTAAATAAAAAAATTAAAGCTTATTTTAAATTAAACTTAAAACTTTCTAAATTACACATCCGAAAAGATTCATTTTTGATTTAAAACTACGAAACACATTAAAATGATACATGCATTTACAATATTGTAATTTTTTAAAAAAACTACTAAAATTACTAAGACACAATTATTTTTTTTAAAAAAAAAACATTACAGCGTATTTTCGTAAGAAAAAAAATTAACTAAAAATGCACTTTAAACTTTCTAGCTTACATAATTTAACAAGTTGTAAAAATTTTCAAAAAATAAAATAATAATAAATAAATAATCTTATGAGCCACCACACTTTTTTGTTAAAACTGAAGTATGAGCGCAAAGAATAGAAAACTATTTATTGTATAATGCATTTTTTCTTTCTTTTGTGTTTGTGTGTAATTTCTTAGAAATTTTTCTACTAACATTTGATACATATTATTCTGAAATAAAAGAAAGAAAAAAAACTGCTTTAAAGAAACTTTTATAAAATTTAGATTACATTTTTGATGAAGTAGACTATTTTATTTTTGAATATATAACATTAAATTACTTTGAAGTATAATTTAAGAAAGAAAAAACATTTTTCTTAAATTGTTGATAGCTTAGGAAGAAACACAAGGGATATTAACAAGAGCCCTTGTAATTTTGAACCATAAGCAAATGGCAAAAGTAATATTTGTGCTTCTGCTTTCTTTCCGTAAGTTCAACGCCACACACGGGAGGACTTATTAATTTGGTATTATTTAATATGAAGTAACCATCTTTATTCTGTACAACAAAGTAGCTGTGGTAGCTTAATGGTCACAAGCTTGCCGCCGGCGTGTCAGGAGTTCGAGCCCTAGTGCCTGAAAGATCCACCGTGAGGAGAGACAAATGCTTGTTAAAGTCACTCAAAGTCTTCATACTAGTGTCGTGTGGAATCTAGGAGAGTGTGGTTACTAGCTCAGGTGTGTGATGTCCTCGTCCCTTGACCGTGATTCAAAATTTCGAGGTATCGCCAATTTGCCATAAGGTTTACTGAGAGAGTGCTACATTAATAAGCACTATAACTCCTGCTGTGATTAACTTAACTGATAATATATATAAGTACAGTTATGTAAAACATACATCACCAACTCAAATTCATATTAAATCAGCTTTTGACTGATTGACATGGAATTGACTTACTGACATGGAATGGTGAATATTTCCTTTTAAGGTATCCGACTACGTACGGAACCGTGATTTTAAAAAGGCGCATAAATGGATAATTTTCATGATATTTAGTGTCACTTAGATTAGACTACATGTATAAAACGTTTTTAAGGGCATGTTGACAAAAAAGAAAATAATGATTTAAATACAATATTGCGGCAAAAAATTATCTTATAATAACCTTTTTTTCAAAATGTTCTCCTTTTGTGAAAAATTCTTCTATTATAATAATATTTTGCCTGTATATAGCTCAAACCTCTGTACAGAGGCTCAACTATGATTTTTGAAAAATTCACATTTTCAGAGTTACCACCAATTGAAATAATTATCGGCGTTTTTCTCTTAAAATTGCTCCTCTTTGTTGTCGTAAAACATGGATAAACCATTCTAATTATTTTTTTTAAAAAATTCTAGTTGAGCCTCTAACAGAGTCATCTATACACGGGTAAAATATTATTAAAATAACGTTTTTAAAAAAGGAAATATTTTAAAATGGGTGTTTCTATGTTCTTTTTGTCAAAATGTATTTAAAAATTTTTTTATTTAATCTATTTTTAAAAACAATTTCATATACATTTCTAATGTAAGTGACACTAAATATCATAAATATTATCCATTTATAAGTTTTTGCAAAATCACGCTTCCGAACGTAGTCGGATACCTTAAATTTAATTACTATAATAATATCAAATTTAAATGAAAACTGAGACATTGAGTTTTAATTCAGATGTCATTTGGTCATGGATCGAAATTATGAAGTATATTTCCTGTAGCCCTTTCTTAGCTACTAATACGACTTAAAATCAAATTAAAACAAACCTTAATAAATAATTGCTGTGGTTTCCTACAAAAAAAACTACCTTTGGCAGGAAGTCATTAGATGAAATAGTAAGGAATTAAGGATAATGATGTATACATGATCAGAATTTATCCATGTGGTTTTGATAAATGTTAGAAAAAAAAAAAACTTAATGCATTCTTCATAAAGGTTCTTGTGCATTTGTATAAAGACATTATTTATAAACTAATTTAACCTAATGTGCTTTGCAATGAGAACTGCATTATCAGTAGAATATGACTCTGGACCATGTAAGGACAATAAAGCTATAAACTTCAATAGGACTGCATTGATACTTGAAAATAGAGCTTAAAATTTAAAATCAATCTACTCCATAACAAAAAGTACTTGGTTTACATGTTACATTCAGTAACAAGGGTGAGGTCGGGGTCTCAAAATCTTCCCGTAGACCAATATTTTTTTGGATTTTTATCTAAGAGATTACATTTCGGGTCATTTGACTACGTAAAAAATGTAACCTCTCCATGAAATTAGTCTGTGTACGGTACTGTTTACCTGAACCATATATTACATACTAATTGTTTTTATAAATGTTAATAGGTAATGATTTTTTTCTGGAGAGTAAAAGTGGCTCATATTTATATGTATTAAGATCTCGTTGAAGGGGTAGAAGAGATTGAATATGGTTATAACATCCGAGTATTTACACAAAATATTATGATTTTTCAAAAGTTGTATAAAGTATCTTAAACTAATAAGTAATAAAGAGGCTCACTTACTGCAGATATTTCGGGATACATTTCATTTCACTTACAATCAGGGCCAGCTACCGCCGTATCAGCCGTATGAATGATACGGGGTTTCCAACTACAGGAGGCGCAACATGTTTAACTACAATCCCTCTAACAGGGCTTGCATTTCTAAAAAAAACCCCAAAGGAATTTTGATACAAGGACCCCCTCAAAGCTAGTTACGAAAGTGCTTACATTATAGTTTTGTTATATACACTGCTGGCCACCGTAAATGCAACACCAAGAAAGACAAGAGATAGCACAACAAAATTTATTTTGTAGATAACATGTTGTCCAAGTATCAAATGATTAAATTTATAGACTTTGAAGTGTGGTTCCTGCCAGAATCATAGAGAGTAGCCGCCATTGTTGGAGATCACAGCTGCCACACGCCTCGGCATTGATTCAAAGAGATTTTGGGATGTTTTTGGGTAAAGCAGGCCAAACAGCTTCACACTTGCCAAAGTTGGTCTGGTGTGGCAGCTGGGGTTAATCCCGGGTCAATCATTGAGCAACCATGACCACGTGTTTTCTATCTGAGAAAAATCTGGAGAGCGAGCCGGACAGGAAAGAACCTTTGGACAATGCGTGCCACGTGTGGTCGCGCAGTATCCTGTTGAAATATGGCTGGCCCTGAAGGTAAAAAAAACAACTGGCTCCAACACCTCGGAGATGTATTGCTGGCTGCTTAAAGTACCGGCAATGCGTACTAGAAAAGGGGTGCTAGAGTGATATCCCAAAACCACTCCATATCATAATACCCGGTGCAGGACTAGTGTGGCGGTGCATAACGGCACTGTTCAGATCCTCTCACCACGGTGTTTTCCAGACTCGGGAATCCGACCATCGTGGTGTTGCAGACTACCAATTTCCCCGAAAGATAATCCACAATCTCGGTAGGCCTCTCCTTCCTCTGTCGAACTCCCGGGTACTTGATCAAAGCTGATCGCTGTTTTCTACGGGACATAATTGATTGTTTTTTAAAAACCACAAAGAAAACCACAATTGCCGAACTTGAAATCGTCGAAATCTCCAACCTTAAATAGCGTTTTGGGTAGCCCACAGGCGGGGTGATTTTTCTGCACTTAAATTCTAATCATTTGCATATCTCACCTGCTAATGCATATTGAAACTTAATTTTTGATGCTTCCTTCAGGGGGTTGCATTTACGGTGGCCAGCAGTATATTTTGTTTCGGTATGCTGTTTCATTTTTGTCAAGCCAACAGGTATTTGATCCTAGAACAAAAAGTTCTAATTTCCAATACTACATTAAACAAAAAAGGAAACTACACCCCATCGGGTCCAGGGACTGGGGGACTCAAAGTTGATGAGTAAAGTGCTATTTGGGCGGGAAAAACCCCGTTTTTGCAGGGGGGCCTTTATGTCCTTTACCCCCCCGAGTTGAATATATTTTACGCTATTGATTGATTATTAACGTCACACTCTACGGCAACACGAGGGCTATTGAAGATGGACTTTGCTATTTTAAATCAGTTTCGAGTGAGGAGGATGACACCTGAGCATGATATTCATGGAATACCAATAAGAAGTAAGAAAGAGGCATCTAAGAAATTCTAGATTATTTATAGCTAAGAATTTTTAGTATAACAATTTTCCAACACATAGGAACTTCAATTAACTTTTCGTTATTCTGAAAGTTTTCGTAATTATTATGTCTTCTTATGAATTTGTGTTTTTATTTCATTGCAAACATTTCATGCAAAATAATGAAGAATACAGCACAAGAAATGAGTCCTAACATCTTTCAAAATCTACTATTTGCAAAACTCTTTGAAGAAAATTGCAAACAAAAAGGACGTTCCTTGAATGATAAATAATTCAATTTGTTTATTTATGTATTAATTTTTTAGCCGACTTTTTCTTTGCTTTTGTTTTTGTTATGTGTTTTTTCTCCCTTAAGTAGTATTTAAATAATATTACAGGGCGATAATTTCATTAGCATGTAATTAACTCTCTGAAAATCCTTATTTTCATTAACACTCGTCGTTTGCTAATACTACCTGTAAACTAAAAAGGAAATAAAAAAATCATGGGGGTTGACCCCTTTGTTTTTGAACTTTTGCCTTAGAATCCTTTTTAATTTAATGTAAAGCATTTTAAGGACATATTGAAAGTGATTTTAAAAAAGGGATTAATGGGTAATTGTCTGATATTTTTGGGCACTTAATTAGAATACACTTAAAATTATTTTAAAAAATTTTGGAAAAAAATTTTTAAATAAATATTTTTCAAAAATTACTTAGAATAATTTTTTTTTAAAATTTTTTTGGAAAAAAGCTTCTATTATAAATTAAAATTTTTCCTGTATATACCCCAGACTCCCTACAGAGGTCAACTAGAATTGTTGAAAAATTCACATTATTTTCAGAGTTACACCAAAAAATAATAATTACGGCGTTTTTCTTAAAGTTGCTCCATTCTGTTGTCGTAAAATATGGATAAACCCACTTCTAAGTTATATATTTCAAAAATTCCAATTGAGCCTCTGTACAGAGGTCTGAGCTATATACAGGCAAAATATTATTATAATAGAATCATTTTTCACAAAAGGAGAACATTTGGAAAAAAATTTCTTCTAAGTTAAATTTTTGCCGAAATATTGTATTTAAATATTTTTTTTGTCAAAATGTCCTTAAAACAATTTTATACATGTATTCTAATCTAAGTGACACTAAATATCATAAAAATTATCCATGTATGCGCTTTTTTAAAATCACGGTTCCGAACGTAGTCGGATACGAACAGTTTTAATTTGCAGTCTGAAATAGTCAGACATAGATTGTAAGAATTATTATTGATATACCTTTTTAAAAAATGCGACAACACAAGATTCTCACATATATATAATGATATTTTCTAGAGTTACTTGTTATGCAGTTAGGAAACGTCTACTTTTATAATGAAAGTTGTGTATCAATTATGTAAGGCTCCCCATATTAAGGAGTTCATAGACTTTATGTATTTTTGAAAAGAGTTTTAAGAATGAATGGCAATTCTTTAGATTCAAAATATGAAACTTATATAAAATGTGATGAAATTCAAATCAAATTTCACAGTAGATGAACAAACGATGACGGAATTTTTATTGCCCTACTACGATAGTTTTCTAAATTTTGCTGCTTAATTTATTAGACACACACACACACACAAATTATCTTCTTATGTTAATTAAATTCTTAGAAATGATAATCTCATCTTTTATTTCTTGATTTCTACCCAAAATATACTGTTTTATTAAATAAAGTATAAGTTTTCCATATAAGTGACTCTGTTAAATAATTAAATTACTTTATAAAAACTTCTAAATCTTACGATATTTAAGTTTTAACTTTATGGCCTTTCAGTTTAAAATCTAGTCTTTCAAATTTATTTACCATTCAACTTTGCTAAGTGAAATCTAAGGGTTTTTGCCTGTCTAGAATGAAAACGATTACGTTCACCAAACTTAAAACATCATGAAACAGATTTGTAGTCATTTTAAATTTCTATAACAGATATTGTTATTGTAAAAAAATTCTTTTAAAAACAACTCTAACTTATCCCCTGTTTATTTTCATTGCTTTACATGCAGGGTGGGAGGCCCAGCCAGTATGGTGGATATGACCTTCGCCTAGTAACCGAGTAAGTTCGGGTTCGAATCCCGAGTAAAGCATGGTTGTATCTTCTTCGGGGAAAGAACTCGGACTTTCGCCTGCAATGGATTCCCGTCTCGAAAGGAAAGCAGCGCCCCCCTTCTGATATATGCCTGGGATCATCTTTGCAATAATGCCTATATTCTCCTGTTTGTATTGTATATTTCTGTTCTTCCCTCGTATTTATATGTATCCCAGGACAAAAATACACAACAATAACATAAAGGGCGTCAAAGGCTAACTTGGACCGAGCAGACAAAGTTTAACTCCAGGTGGCCTAAAAAAAATATTTGTAGAAAAGTAGTATTATTTCGAATAATACATTACAATAAACATATATAAAAGAAAAAAAAAAAAATTGTTTGCGCCCTGAAACTGATATTTCTTTTCCGCTACCATTTTTCCTATTTCGGGAGAATTTTTTAATTTTATTAATTTCTATTGTGTGTGCCGATATCTTGGCTGGGCAGCAATAATTGTCCCTTGTGGGCCACTTGCGGCCTGCGGGCTGCGAGGTTGACTACATTGTTTTACATCAGGCATGTCAAACTCATTTGATGTCACGGGCCACATGAACAATTTTATATTAAGTTGAGAATCACATGTTTTTAATGTTCAAAGAATTTATAAAGCAGGATTTTTAGAATGATTATATTCTATATTAAGAGAACTTAATGTATTATATATTATACATATATAATTGTTTAATATTTCATTTTATTTTTTTAAACTATTTATGTTTTATAAAAATAAATAAATAAAAATTATAATACGAAATACAAATTAATATTACTTTTAGAAGATAGTTGATACCGTTGGTTTTTTTTTCAAAGAAAGTCATAAAAATTTGGTTGAACATATTGAGCTGATGTCGCTTTTAAGAAATGATGATAAATGCTGATGATTTAATCTTAACCTTTCTGTGAATTTTTGTTATTTTTCATTAAAGAAAAAAGTTTCTCGCATAAAAGTAAAGCTTCTAAATATAGCCATTCACTATATGCGTAATAAATGATAACATTTTGAGAAACCGATCTACAAATGAATATGTATAAAACCTAGATTTTCAACTTTCAAACATTTTTGCTTCAGCGAAAAATCACAATAGATTTCAATTAATTCCATTTGTAAGATTTTATCAATCATTTCAATATCGAAAAGGTGAAGTTAATAAACGAAATTATAATTCAAAACTTTTAAAATCAGAAAATATTTGATCGAATTCCATTTCGCACAACTTAATTTGGTAAGAATATTCTGTAAATTTTAACTTAAGGGATTTAATCAACAGATTTTGAAAGCTTTCAAAGCGAGACAAGTTTTCTCTTTTTGTTTGTAATAATTTGTCTATAATAATTTTTACTTGAAAGCGTTAACATTATTACATAGCATTGTAACAAAGTGATTTTTGCCTAGAAGATTAAGTTAAGTTGACTTGTAATATCAACTGAGAAATCCAAGGGCTGAGAAATCCAATGTTCATCATTCAATTCAACACATTCAAAAATTTTTTGTTTCCAAGAAAATGATGATTTAACAGAAAAAAAAATCTTTAAAAATTTTATGATGAAACTTTAAAATTTTCCTTTAAAGGGGGAAAATTTAAAAGTTACTTTATTTTGAAAATTAAAGAAAATAACGTTAAAAACTAATGAAAATAATTTTCAATTTTTTTTTTTTTAAAAAATTTAAATTGAAATTTATTAAGAACATTTGTTTTGGGTAAAAAAAATTTTTAAAAATTATTATTACTGTTTTAGTATTTAGAGGAGGATTTTATTTAAGAAATCCAATTTTTTCCCAAAACACTTCATCAAAATTTAAAATGCATAAAAAAAGTGTATTTTTCAAATACGTATTCAGTCATGACTATTTTTGACTATATTTTATCACCCTGTTGGTTACAGAATTTGACTTTAACTTCACTTTTAAAACTTTTTTTCTTTGCTGGGCATAAAAACCGGTTTTTTTTGAATATAAACCACCTTGATTCTAAGCCAATCAAATTCCTCAACTTTTTTTGAAAATGAAAAAAATATGAAAAAAGGTTTATATTTAAAAATTAAAAAAAATTTAAAAAAGAACAATAAGTAAAAAAAAGTTATTTTATGTAGTATTGTAAACTTTTTTTTCCAAAAAACAAATTTCTTTTTCCCCTTTTAATTCTAAGCCCATCCGATTTTTTTACATTAAAATTGGGGGAAAAGGGCCCAGCTTCAGTAAAATATACGGGAATTCCTTTATTTAAAAGCTTCTAAAAATTCTTTTTCAGTAAATGGATCATTCTACTTGATTAAGAGTGAGTTTTAATAGTTCTTTTCTTCAACACATTTAGGTGGCCCCGGAAACCAGAGGTCAAGGTACGGATTCGAGGGATGAGTTCGAGCCTCGACCTCTAAAAAAACCCCCCATGCAAAGGGGGCCGATGCACGTAAAAAAAGTCGAAGCTAAATCTCCTCCCTTGGGGGGGTGTGGAAATTAGGGAAAGGAGGGTGACAGCTCAGGTTTCCTCGCACTTGACCGAAATCCCCCCCAACGTTCCGAGTAGCTAACAGTGTGATGTAAAACATTTTATAACAAATTTATGAATACATTTTATAATTTTGAAGAGTCATTTAACCGGCAACTTTTTTTGAAAAAATTCCACAAATTTGGTCTGGTTTTTTTTCTGTTTTGTGTCATATGCCTTTTAAAATTTTTAATTTTTAGCAATTGAAGTACAAAATTTTTTAAAATCCGAAATATTTTATTCTTATTTTGGGATAAAAATATTGAGTTCCCATTTTTTTTGAAAATTACGATGCTCATCTTAGTTCATCTTTTTTTTACTTTCTTACTCTGTTTAAGTTTGATTTTATTTTTTTTTAAATAACTTTTAGTTTTTGTATGAATAGAAACCAAAATCCCCTTTCATTCACAAAAATTGAGTAAACACTGCACTTTGTCGATCATCGAAAATTTTTAATTAAAAAAAAACTGCAACTGCCTCTGACGTCACGCATTCGACTCTCTCTATTGACATTTCAAAGGGAATTTGAAAAAGAGGGAACGTTGTGCGATCTATGTAAACAATATTCATAAATGCATTTAAAAATTTAATACATTTTATTTACTATAGTAAAATTAAATGAAAAAAATAAAGTATTAAAAATAATTTACATATTTACATTTAAACTTCTGTTATTTAATAGGATTTTTTTAAAATCAAGAAAAAGATAACAGGTTAATATGTTGTGAATTTTAAAAAAAGTTTACCAGAAAAAAAAATTTTTTAATGAAAAAATTCTTAAAGATTGATCCTTAGAATTTTGTAAAATGTCTTTTTTTGCGGGCCGCGTGTTTGACATGCTTGTTTTATATCATTTGCAGATGAGCCATCTATCGTTCAAATATGTAACTAAAATTTGTTATAGAATTTCATTTGATTTCGAGGAAGCACATTTTTATTTGAGTATTTTTGCATTGATTATGTTATTTCTGATGTTAGAATCAAATTTAATCAATGTGTAACATTATTTTTTTCTTTTAATTATAAAGTTTTTAAGGTTAATAAGGTTTTGAGTTTTCAGTCCATCATCTGCCTTGGTAACAAAAAGTAATCCTTCCCGCATGCTTTTATGGCTGAATATTTTTTAATAAATTCCTTTATCAATGCATTTTAAAATGTAAAATATTTTTCTTTTATTCAATTAGCAATTCTTTTTTGATTTTTTTATAATAGTGGGTTTTTGCATTGAATATTTTTAACTAACATGTTAAATTGCTATGACAGTTTACCTATGTACTAAGAAATCATTATGCAACAAAAATAAATTTATTATAGGATTTTTTTGATACTAAAACATAGCATAAAAAGATTATATTTCATTTTTAAAGTCTTCCGCTAATTATTACATTTAATAACACCCCGCTGTAACTTTTTATTGAAAATAGTTTTTTTGATATGTTCGATTCTTGTGATATGAACTATATTCAGTTATGTAGAAATAAAAAAAAAGTTTTCGAGAAATAGTGAAAGAAAATTTAATGCTCATTGTTTTGATTATTACTGTAATGAATAATATGTATTTCTACACACACACACACACACATGAAGTCATTGCTGTAAAGATGTTGCATAGTTTTATTTTTCTTTTTTCCTAAGAGATGGCAGCACCAGTTCAGATATAATTTTGAAAAGGAAAGAGAAACTTCGAAAAGTTAACCTAAAATAGTCTGAATATATAACTGAACGATTCAATTAATAACATTACAAACACATACGATTGTGTCGCACAGTAGTTACTACATTAATTATATAAAATAATTAGCATCATTGTTTAGTTTCCTTTTTAGCTATTGTTATATCAGTTTTATTTTATGTAAATGGAATTAAAGTTTAAAATTTCAAGTGTGTTTGTTTTATGATTGTACATGCTTTATAATTAATTCAAATAATTTCTACTAGTGTTGTTTCAAATAAACTATTTAAATTGTTTCAATAAGGAGAAGCTTTATAATGATTTCGTTTTACATCAGAATTTAAGAAATCACTAATAAAATTCAGGTTTCTACGCAATTTTTCATTAGACAATTACATAGTTTTGGCTACTTTTCCAACTTTCAAAAGTGCCTATTTAAATTAAAGTATATTTTATATAGGAATTATATCATTGAGAACAGAATTACTTAGTGTGTTGTGGTTAGATTTTCTACATCATTAATAAATTAAAGTTTATTTCAATTTTGTCATTAGTAACGTTTCAGCTAGTAGCGAATTTTTTTTTAAATTATTTTTTCCAGGAAGCCAAGTGGCTGAGTGGTAATGTCTCTTCCACGCCGCAGGTCCGGGGTCAAATCCCGTGCTGGCAAAAGACACCTCAGCCTTTCATCCCTTCAGTGAGTCGATAAATGAGTACCAAGCTTGCTTGGGAACTTGACACTGGGGGTTTCGCATCTGATTGATCATCTGACCGGAACATCTGCTCATGCACCTCAAGGCCCAAGGTCACGTATATTGATATGGGTACAGTAGGCCTAGGCCCTCACTTTGCTTTCAATAACTTAAAAGATTTTTTTCACGACGCAGAAATTAGTGATGCTTCATTTTACAAGCATTAAACAATCGTTTTGATTTTATTTGAATTGAATATTTAACGTTAACAGCTGAATATTTGACATTCAAACAAAGGGTGGGTTTCTTTTCTTTTTTCAATTCCTTCTATTAGCTTACAATCTCTATATATTTATATATTTATTTATTTATCTTGGTGAAATTTTCAATCGTTAATAAAATACATTTTAAAGCGCTCAATTGAGCTGAAATTTTATATACAGGATTATTTTGGATATGAAATACAATAATATAATAATAATTAATTAAAATTAATTGATTAAAACTAATTATTTAAAGAATTACAAATACAATCACGTTGGCATTATTTTTGGCAACTTAGCAACCTTTTTGGCTACTTGTGGCAAAACTTAAAAAGGTTTTATTCTCACGTGTTAATGTATTCAGTTAAACTGAAATTTTATATAGGCGATTGTTTTGGATGACAATACGATACTTTAATGATAATTTAATAAAAATTAATTACCACTTAATGTTGTGATTCTGTCCTATGTATATACATATTTATATTAATTGTAATTATTCAACAAAAAGTAGCTAAAACAAAACTTCCCTTTGTTGATCTAAGTAGGAATTGACTTAATTTTTTTTCTTATATATTACTTGTTTCGCATAGATCACACAAACTACCAACAAGTAGATTCAGCAGAATCATTTTATTGCAAAGAAGTTGAAAGTAAGAAATAGACTTTAGAGCATGAGGCGTAGAGCAGTGAGACACAGAAAGGGATTTAATTTGATATCATAACTTTGTTGAGAGCCACTGAGAATTGCTCCGCGTGCCAAACGTGGCACTCATGCCAAAGGTTACCAACCCCTGATTTATACTGTTTATCACATTTGTGTGAATTCGTTGATATTTAAAAAATACCTGGAAACAAAATTTCTCACTCAATGCACTATACGTGCCAGCAAAAATACTTTACCCTAAAAAGAGAGTGAGAGAATTCACAACTACGAAATTCTGCCAAAGGGGAAAAAAATATGTGTAAATAAAACAATTGTAAAAGGGAGAGAGAATAAATTATACATATATATATAAATAATATAGTCGAACATTATAGATTAGAAATAGAAATTTGATGATAAACAGACATTTTGATGAAAATTTCAGTTTTCCCTATATTTATTAATTCGGTATAGCTCCTTCTTAAATAAAAAAGAAAAATATATATCTCAGACTACCCCTTATTTTTATCAATTCCACACACAATTAAAAAAAATATTTATTCGTCTATATAATTTTACTGTTTTTTCTTCTTTAATAAGATATATATACAACCAACTATTTTTTACACGATTTTGAAATAACACGGTACACAAAATTGATAATTTTTTTTTTAAGTGAAACTTTTTTGCGCTCGAGAGTGAATGAGAAAATTGTCCAATTTTGGTAACAGTGAAAAAGCGAACGAAAGTAGTCTTCTACCCATCCCCCGAATCGTCACCATGGTAAGGAGAGCGAGAGGAGGAAAAGGTGTGGGGGGAACGGGGACGCCACGTGACTTGCGTCACATCGGTGAAAAAATAGGATAATTGCCCACGTCTCCGACTGGTCATCTTGCCCATCTTCCGATTAGGAGTCCTTTTCCCTCAGACAAGGGAACATTATCAAAGGTCTTCTCAGTTGCAGTGTGAGCATTACGATGTAAACAAAATAGCTCTCGCAGCAAAAGCGTGCTTTTTTAAAATTTTCTTTAAATTGTTGGTTACATGGCGATGTGTTCTGTGGCTAATTTATTTCCTTAATTTTCATTTGCGTTGAATTATTATTAATTCTAGTCAGAATGTCTAAATCAAATGCACAAAGAGGAAAAGAGTTTCGTGAAAGAAAAAAAAAAAACTAGCAGCAAGTCCAGTCGAAAAAGTGACAAAAAACCCCCAGAAAAATAGTACAAATTCATCAAGTGCTACTGCCAAATCTCCATCAGAGTACACATGAGAGAATATCGAGCATGGAAAAAAACATTGCGAAATATTCTCTTAATGCCGAGTTTCAGGGATAGGAATGCTATTGAGACTCTTCTAATGACAGCACAGATTAATACGGACTTTGGGAACCACCCTGTGACGTCAACTACAGAATCCCCAACAAGTCTAATGAGACTTGGAACTGATGCATGTGAATCGATAATAAATTCTATCTTACGTTACAAAGACTATGATTTCCATAAAAATGCGTAGCCACGGTAGCATAGTGGTCAAGGTGTCATGAAGTGTTGTCATGAGTTCGAACCGAGTACCACTTAAGACCTGCCGTGTAGGGGAGCGATGCAAGTTAAATCTATTGAGAGCTCAAACTTAATCCCGTTGGTGTGGTGTGGTAATTAGGAGAGGGGGAGTGGGAGCTCAGGTTACGTCCTCGTCACTTGACCATGATTTAAAATTACGAAGTCCGTTGCCAAAAGCCCTCGTGTAGCTGAACAGTGCACCGTTAATATTCACTCACCCATAAAAATGCTCACAAAAATTTTCAAAAGCTATTCGTTGATAATCCTTTCGGCCACTGGTGTTCGATTTGTGACAGATTATGGCTTAGAGATGTTTTGAGAACGCTTGTTGCTGGGCAGAAAATATTTTACCGGAAATTAATTTAGAAGACATTAAAGAATGTAAAAATTGCCGATAAAGTTTAAGAAGGAATAGTATACCAAATTTATCAAAATGTAATAGTTTTTTATACCCAGAAATTCCAGCATATCTTCCTACTTTGGATTTGGTATTGGAAAGACTCAATTCGCCACGAATACTTTTCATGCAAATTACTGCGATTGAGACATGTACGAGGTCAGTTTCGAATATTAGAGCAAATAATCAATGTTCCAACGTCGCCAAAAAAGTTTCACTTCTATCGCGAGGCGTTCCATGCACCATTTTTTTTTACTTGATTTTTTTAAAAAAAATTGGGGATTTATGCCATTTGGATGAGGACGATTTGATCGAATTTAAAACAATTTATGATAGAAAAGAAATTAGTAATTATGAAATCAAAAGTAAAGTTCAGCTATTAACAGCTGGTTTAATTCGCGAGGACTTTGAATTTGCTACATGTATGTAACAACATTTTCTTATTCATGATCCTGACAAAAAGCGTGCATTATAATTTCAACATAATAATCATAATCTTTGTGTAGCTGGAAATCAAGAATTATATAAGCAACTTGAGAAACCAAAAAAAACACCTCATAACATATTTTGTAGCAAACACAAAACTGAGCCCATTAATTTTTAATTTGAATCAAAAACGACAGTTGCTGGACACACTATCTGAAACATCTACTGATGACGGCATCTTTGATCCAATTCGTAATAAACATACATGTTTGTCATTAAATAGCAATGAGTAACTGTTTGTGAGTAGTTTTTTTTTTTTTTCCTAATTTCAGTTTGAATTTTGTTATGTTGCTTGTACTTATTGACTTAATTTTCACTGTACACTAATTATTATTTCTTTGTAAAAAAAATTAGCTGTTTTTATTTTATAAAATGTAAAATAGATTTCATTATTACTTTTTTTTGCACAGTTCTATGGGAAAAATTTAGATATTTTCATCTTACACGAAGTTTTAGAGTTGCGGAACATATCACCAAATTTGGCATAGCGTCGGATGTATTTTTTGCACGGTTTTCTGAGGAACGTATCTACCGTGTAAACAAAGAGTTGGGTGAACTGTCGAAGTTTAATACCATTTTCAGCGAAAAGGATTATTGAAAATGTAGTGTTTAATCGAGATGAAAAACGTACATCAGCTCCAATACAAATATAAATTTAAAAGTTAAAAAGAAAGCTAGAAGTTAGTTAGAAAATGGCAAATAAAATTTTCTTATAAAAATAATTCAAGGATTTGAAGTAATCTAAAGATATTAACAAGTAATTATTTTTGGTGAGATAATGAAAAGATCTGAAGCATTATTTGATATTTCTTTGAAACATTCTTAAAACCTATAATCCCCTTATATTTCTAATGAAGTTGTTTTAAAATAAAATATTACTCCCCTTCGGACATATCTAATAATAGTTTTAAGATAATTTTTATTAAAATTATAATGGGATAGTCAATTATTTTTTTTAAATCTGTCAAAACATTTGCAGATAATAGGAATGGATCAACTTAAGAGGGAATTTGCGTATTAATTTTTAATTTGTTGAATGCTTCGTAAATTAATGTTGGAAGTTAATTCCTTCCAAGTTATTCCTATAAATAAATAGTATGTTAAGTATTTTAAAGACACTTTATGGAATACTTTTTAATACTCCCCAAGTACTAAATCGAAAAGTAGAAAAAATTTGCAATCCTACATATTTTTTATTTAGTTTTCTAAATAAATAATGATTATATTGTACAAGGCCATCAAAATGGCTGCTCTTTGTTTTAATGAGTATCTTAAAATGCGAGGGTATGCGATAGAAAATTATTTTACCACTGACACATTGTTTAAATTTACTAACTCTAGGTTGCCCTAGGAAGTCATTTTGACTGATTTTAATTTCAATTAGAAAAGCAATTATGTATATAATGACACAATTTCTTAGGATTTTTTAGAATATATTTTTTCCCAGTGCAGTAATTTTTTCTTATTGTTAAAATTTACTAATAACTTGTTATATGACTGTAAATAACATAAAAATATATTAACAATCAATTTTAAACAAATTTTATTACACATTAGTTATTCTTTCACAATGCAATCATTTGGACTGCTGTTGGGCAATATAGGTCTATACTAAGTTTCAGTCTTTCTAGTGGTAATGTGTGTGTGCAAATACTATAAGTATTGCAATAATTACAATCACAAATATACTTTAATGTCAGCTGTATATGGTATTTGAAAAAAAACACAGACATCAATGGATTCAATGTTTATTAGAAAATAATGATTTAACAAAGACAATTTGACGCATTGTTACATTGTCTCGGGAATGCTGAAATTGTAAAAATTATTGGTCACATCCCAATGGTAATCTCGGATCACATATTCGTGTTCCACAAACAAAAAGTGAGCGATGCAGGTGTGATTAATTTACTGTACACTTTATTTGTGTTTCTATCGGAACTATATACATTAAAAAGGTAAGTAAAGATAATAGATTTTTAAAATTAATTCGAGAAAACATGCCAAATGATAATGTAATTGTGTAAATATATGAATTAGCCCATTTCATCACGTACTTGATATTTGGTTTACAATGTTTGTAAGTATTCATATTTTCTGGTAAAATACAAAGCTGAACAAACCCCTCATAATTATTCCAAAAGTAAACAATTTGTTTATTTATTTATTATTATCATTATTGTAAGTTTAATAATATTTGGAATATTTCGTTGCAATTACAAAACTCTTTTTTTGTGAAAATCTTTGCCTTTAACTTTATTATTTAGATAAATATAATTAAATACATATTTTTGTCATGAAAAAGATGCATTAAAATTATGCTGGTTTTCAATGTAGCGAAAATTAAAAAGGCGAGCATAGAGCAAAAATTTGTGTTTTAATATTGCATTTTTATTTATTTATTGACTTTAAAAATATACAATTTTGAAACTGTAGAAAATGTCTATTTTTACAATGTTAAAATTACTGATGAATTAAGACTGAATTTTTTTTTCTACTCAATTATCCAACATTTGATCGCATCAGCCCATGCTAAAACTGTACAAAAGTATATTGAAATTAACCAAGGTTTCTGTTCGATCAATAATTATTAAGAAAATCTAAATGTTGTGAATATTTTTTAAAAAGAAAATGTTCTGTATCAATGTTGAAAGCTTTAAAGTTTTATCTTAACATTAATTCTTTTAAAACGTCAAAAGCTTCAACACTTTTCTTCTAGGAAAAAAAGGCTTAAATTACTCAGTTTAAAAAGTTAGTGCATAGCTCCGATAGAAAAACAAAATATTCATTAATATTTATATATGTATATTATATACATAGTAATGATATCCCAATTGTTAATTATATACACATTAAATATACAGATTTCGGCCAGTTCGGTGTTAGTGCAGTTTGCTGACTACTTGTATAGGCACGTCATATGAATGTTCATTTCCTGCTAGAGATACAGAATGGTGGACGCCGTCAGGGTCAGCATCTACTGAGAACTGTGAGAGTCGGGCTGTAGCATATGGACAGGGTAAGTAAAGAGATTCTCTGCATTGGGAACCTCTATGTGATGAATCAGCTCGTGGACGTTTCTCCCAAGCACTAAGAGCAACTGTTTCAGATTTCTGGATTTCTCCTGTACTTCTACGGTCAGCTATAATAAGTGAAGTAAAAATATTTGAATCAAATAGTAATTGTATGTTTCATATTGTATTTACATAAAATCATTTTGAAGTTATAAATATATAAAAATTCCTTTGCAATGTTTCAAATTATTTAGCGAGTTTACCCATGTGATGGGTTCAAATAAATTAAATTTTTTTTCTCATAAATTGCTTCCTTAGCATGTCTAGAATGCGGTGGTAAAGTGATTTTTTTTTAAATCCGAAGTCGTTATAAAGAATCGGAGCGCTGAGTCGACAATCGAAGGCTAGGTCTGTTGTGTACAGTCGGATTGATACCATTGACCCTTTTATGCAAATATACGTCCATACAAGTATAGACAAGTTTGCAGCGGTTTAAAAGAAAATATCTGTAATTATTGAATATTTCATCGAACTTATTTTAGTCTTGGCTTAGCATCGAAGAGCATCGGCGATTAAGGATAAGTTAAGATTTTCATTGTTTTAATCGTCCCTTGAAACCTTTTAAAGCGTTTTCCCAAAACTATTTTTTTAAATTTTCCCTCCTTTCTCAAAACGGTTTGACCGAATGATTTTTAAATTTATGGGGAGACTAAAGGGCTATATATACGCATCAAAGGGAACTACGTTTATTCCAAAAATTAAAAAATATTTCTATTTTTATAACAGGAACATAAAAAAAAAAAACCCCCAAATTTAAGAAATTTTTTTAGAGGTCTATTAAAAACCCATTTTTTATAATTTTCAAAATACCCTTTAAGCTTATCGATTAAAACACCCGGGTTTTTATTATTTTTTTTGTTTTTTTTCAGATTCCCAATCGTGGAGAAGGCCATTTTTTTAGGCGGGGTGTTCAGAGGCTTAATTCACTTTTTTGGGTTGGGTATTTTTTTGCTAAAAATTTAAATACAACTCTTAAAATACATATAAATAAATGATAAATAACTTAAAGTTCTATCTTTTTACAGGTCTTAAAAAAAATTTCCCCCCAAAAAGCTTAAAAAAGGCCTCAACATTTGGGGGAACCTCCTTAATCTTTTCTAAAATTTTTTTTATTTCTGAAGGGGGGAAATTTTTAGAAAGTTTTGTTAAGGGTTTTGGAAAGTGGTAAATGTTACCAAAAAGAATTGGAAATGTTATTGAAAAGCTCAAATTCCATTTTTAATATTTATTTACAACATGCACAACATTCCCTACAGTGGGACAATAATTTACCCACAATATGCAAAAGAAGAATTAAAATATCATCAATAAATGTGAACATTAATATTATGTACACGAGACGTCTTGCGAGATTATATTCACAAGAATCTATATTCACAAGTCTCGAGATGTGATATCGTATGTATGTCGAGATGTTGATTTATGTATGCAGATTTTACAGTTCTTTACATATAATATTATATGATATTATATTTTACAGCCTATTTATTAGGATAGATGCAAGATGCTTCTCTATGTATAGCTATACAAAAGAGTCTGCATTTTAAATTGCGTTCAATGTATAAGTGTAAGATCAAGAATTAGTTTATTAGTATAAAAATTATATTTCTTCCATTATTAATCTTACAGATACATAATTTCAGAAAAAATAATTTTTTTTCATGTATACATAAAATTTACTCCAGAAATATGTATGAGTAAGAATTTCTTTTGTCTATTAACGTCACATATCATAGAGCAGGGACGGCGAACCTTTATGGATCCACGTGCCATTTTTTTCTAAAGAAGTGTTTAATGAGGTATAGACGTGCCCTCAAATAATTTTGAGTTGTGATTATTGAAAAAAGAGTAAAACTAAATACTAACAACTCAAAATTCTTTATTTACTACGATAAAATACCTTTTGCACTGTATAGTTGTAAATGTTTTAGTTATACGTGTGTTTCAAATTAAAATAACTTTAGCGTGACTTATGTTGTTGGAGATTGAAGGACAAATAACTTTTTTTAGGATTATAAGATGTTACTTTTAGTAGAATGCATGCTGAGTTCTTCCAAATGGTTTCTAAGCAATTAATTATTTTTGCTGTGGTTCACTTTTTGGACAAGAGGATTTATGATTTATTTCAAACTGCCACTTTACAGATGATGTTCTGCATACCACTGTTCTAGAACGCAAAACACACGCTACTTTGTTGCCATTACTAATAATACCATATTTCTAGATTCGCCAAGTTTGAAGTTCTCTGTTACACTTACTATCTTGCGCTTTTTGTTCTTTTGCTGAACTAGCCATGTTAAAAAACAGTTAATAATCGTAAATATAACACAAAATTTAAAATACACTTGTGTCAATAACAAAAGAGTGTGTTCCCTGCCACCCCGCGACCGATCATTCAAGTTTGTTCGTAATACTTTATAGTTAACTTTCTTACTTTGAAATGAAATGCAAACCATTTTGATCGCTGGCGTGCACAAAAGATTGTGTCGCGTGCCTTTGAAGGCACGCGTACCACTGGTTCGCCATCCCTGTCATAGAGCAACACGATAGCTTTTGATGATGCGCCTGGTAATTTTGAACCATTATCTCCTGAGCTGACCAACATCTCTCCGAACTTCCAAAACACGACAAAGGAAAGCTTTCAGCATCGAGAGATTTAATGTGCATTAGCCTACCTACATAGTGGGTCTTCAGAGGCACTAGGCTTGAATTCGTGATACACCGGTCATGACCATTAAGCTACCTCGGGAAGAAACATGTTTTAAAATTATTATCATATTACTCTCTTTGAACTCACCACCAGAATCATGACCCTCTGGTCTTTGTCTTCTTCTCCTTGTAAGCACAGCACACGCTGCTATTAAAATGACAACAAGAACAACTGCAGAGCACACTGCGGAAGTTATGACAGCAACTCGTCTTTGGAGCTCCATGGCAGATGATTCAGCCACCACAGGAGGTGCATGCCCTATTCCTAAAACAAAAATGATCAATGTATATCCTGCATGAAATTGGGCAATACACATGTTTAAAACTGTTATGAGTATAAGTTTATAAGATATTTTAAATTTTATAATACAGATATTGTTATTTTGTTTTGATATAGAAACACATGTTTGTATTTTGCATGTATACTTTTGCTTAAATCTCGCTCTTAATTACATATGATAAGAATTACTATAGCTAGGGACTTTAATGAAACTGTTTTTAAATGAAATAAATTACCATAAATAGGGGTATGTTTAACACATTTTTAAAACTATTATTAAAAATATTGTAATTTGTTTTATATAAGTTTTTTTTCCAATGAAAAATAAATCTGAAGTTGACTATTTATTAATTATAGAATTGTGCTTATTTTCATAGAAGGAAGCTAATATGATTTCGTTGAAAATTCAA
Source organism: Trichonephila inaurata madagascariensis (assembly GCA_019973955.1). NCBI lineage: Eukaryota > Metazoa > Arthropoda > Arachnida > Araneae > Nephilidae > Trichonephila > Trichonephila inaurata. Next base: position 380,538 of record BMAV01020420.1, on the reverse strand, counting down.
GAAAAATTGTTAAAATTTTACGTGAATAAATGTTTTAATTGATAATTTTAAAAACAGCACAGATATTTACAAAAGTTTCTAGGAAATGCTTTAAATTTATTTACAACTATGCTTGAAATTATGTATTGAAAATATGATTTTTTTTTTAAAAAGAAAACACCAAACATATCAATTTTAAAAAATATTCTACAAAAAAAAGAGAGAGAGAGAAAAATTTATTGACTTGAAGAAACACAGTATTGCATGAATACATAAGCCCTCATTTGTGCTAAGGTATCTCAATATAAATCAAATAACTGCATAATTTCATCAAAGTCAACAAGTTAATATATAATATTCATTTTATAGTTATTTATAAATTTGAACTTTTAATTTTCATGGTTCTGTGTTTACTTGCAAAATATTCTTTGCCTTATTTCCAAATTACGATAGTAAAAATCTTCAAATAAATAATTTTCGAGATTTTATCATTAGAAATTTCACTTACTTTCCTCTCAAGTGTATAATGTAAATTTTTTAATGAATTCATGTCGGGTAAGCAAGATATGTGCGTGTGTTTTATTTAAACTTAAATACGTAACTTGTATTAATGAGTCTAATATGACAATATAAACTTAAATGAAAGTTTCTTACAATATAAAAACTCATTTTTTATTTGTAAAATATACGTTTACCATTTTGTATAAATATTTTTCTTTATAAAAAGTTTTTTGTAAAAAACCAACGCTAATACAAAACTTTCAATTATTTTTTTTTTAAAATAATTTTAAAACAATATTTTTCTTTCAATAAATGCTTATTAAGAGTAAATGAGATGGAATTCACTTAAAAAATCTTTCGATCAATATATATATTTAATGGAGCATAGGGTCAAATCCGAACTCAGCTCATTTTTTTACATATTGGATTTTTATCGATAATGACGATAATAATTCTCCAAGTTTGAGATAAAGGTGATTGCTAAAATGAAATCAATGATACCATAAAGAATACTCGTACTGATTACTGTAAATCATAATTGTGTAATGAGTTGCAATATGATCTTTTGTGCCAACGCAATTTCTCCAAAAAGTTTGACCTTTCAGAGCAGTGGTTCCCAAAGATGGTCCTTACGAGCCCCATGAGTCCCCGATATTATTCAGGGGTTCCGAGCAAAATTAAAATTGATTTGAGGGTCCCTGAACAACGTCAGGGGGTCAGCGCAAGATTTAATATAAAATTAAAAAATTTTGATCCACTTTTATTTTTATGGAAATTTCAATAAGTAACAATAATTCACTTGGATATACCCGACTGGGTGTTAAACCCTTTTGCGCATGGACTGATTCAGATCATAAACATAGATGAGTTCATACTAATACAGGAGCACCTTATTGAAATTTCTACAAATGAAGGACTTAAACCAATGTTTGAACAAGAATACCAAAAATTCTGGTAACAAAAAAGATCTCAATTTTATATCCTTCATTATGGTTTATTCTACAAAAGTGGTTGACTATTTTTCTGTCTTCCAATTTGGTACAATGTGGATTCAGTGCCGCAAAAACCTCATCACTAAAAAAACCGACTAAAAACTAGTGCTAGGGGGTATTTGCAGTTGCTACTCACAAACATTGAGACGGACAATACACTCATAACATTCCATCAAGTTCATCCAAGTCATTAACTTTTTTAAACAAAAGTTATTACTTCAATAAATAATTCTTCATCAAATTTTTTTTTAATTTGTTATTTTTTTGCTATGCATTTATGTATCTTTTTCATTTAGAGGTCCTTCGGTAAGTTTTGACTATAAAATTGGGTCCATGAGTTTAAAAGTTTGGGAACCATTGTTTTACAGGATGCTTATTATATAGAGAATCCCCCGAGGCATCGTTAAACATTTTATTTTACTACTAAGTTCAACGCTAGCATTTCTGAAATTTTTAAAAGCGCTGGCAAAAAATTGCCATATTACGAATAATCTCTCTCGAAACTTGTTATTCAGGTAATTTTTTATTATTCGGTATATGTGTAAGTCTTCTCTAATGTGTCTTAAATTCTCAATTATAATATTTTTTATAAATATGTTTTGTCATTGATCATGATATGTCTTTAGATACCCTTGTCTATTTCTACCCTTTTTCAATGCCTCATGAACAGCGGATGATTTACCTTGTGATTTTCCAATATCCATTCTCCTCGTTAAGAAATCAAACTCCACTTCCTTGTTCCAGCACTGTTTCGAGCCCCAGCAACCAACTTGTACCATTGTCCTGGATTCAAGCCTGTGATAAAGGCTCGAGGTCTGTGACTTAATACTGGTATTTCTGTCCACTGTTGCTCATTTTGAGCTTTATATCGCAGGAAAATAGTGCAGAATGGGACATTCACCATCGTCCCAGGCAGAAAGGAAGACCGTCACCGAGGTAGAATTCACTTGTAAAAATTGGTCTTTTTGAGGAGCAGAAGGACCTGACAACATTGTTCATTTAATAGTCATTTTTTTTTATGAAAAATAAGTTTAAAGGTAAAATAATAGTAAATACAAATTGAACAAGATGTTAGTTACACATGCATGTTAAAAAAGAAAAAAAAAAGGCAGAAATAAAGTCCAAGTCATGTTTTGTGTAAATGGATTCACAAAATAAATAAATAAATTTATATTCAAAAAAGCAGTTCTTTAAAAATACAATATTTATTCCTATACAATACTTATTTAATTTTAGGAAAATTTTGTTTTATTGTTGTAAGTAGTATTTTGTCACAGAAATAACAATCTATCTCACTTTTAAATATTAAATTACGTCTAGAAACAGAACTTATATTAAATATATTCCTCTGGTGATTATATATTTTTACAGAAAATACATAAATTAAATGTTCCTCTTTGATATGCCCTTTTTCGTCAAAAAAGATAATTAATTGTGATTTTAAGTCACAAATACATAAAATTTAATAATTAATCTTAAAAATAATTAAGACAAAAACTGGAGCCGATTTTTATTGTAAAAGTAAAAGTATAAAATCTAGTCAATTAAAAACATTTTTGTACTTCTTTAATTAGATAACTGTAAAACCTTTTTATAAAACATAGGACCAACGCTATAATTGCTTCCAAAATTTTAATGTCATTAATTTGTTGAAATTTGGATGATCTCTACATCTAGATATGTTGATCTTTTAAGGGTCATCCAGTTTTTTCATAGAAATAAATTAATAGTTTTTTGAATTTACTTAATTTTTTTTTCTTCTTATGTGGTTTTATCTCTCTGAAAAAACTCGCTGATCTAAGAGGATATAATATTGCATTAAAATCAGATTAAATCATAATATTACAAATAATGGAAGCTATTTTTATTATATAATATAACTCATTTGTTCTTAAGTCAGCTTTTGGTATCGAAAGTTATCTTATGATGGCTTTTATGTATCTAATTCATGATAGCTTATACAATTTACTCTGCACATAAAATTGGTATATCATACAAAAAGTGATACTGTGAAAACTAAATTTAATAATTTTTATTCTTCCTCTACTACAATACGTTACAAATTTTAAAATATTTTTTTTTAAAAAAAATAAACTACATATACTTTGAAGATGAAACCTTTAAATTAACAAACTTCTTACTTTTCATGGAAAATTTTAAGCAACAAATTATTTATTAATAATTGTGAAAATAAATGGAACATTGAATATAATTCAATTCAATTTTAATAAAATATTTTTATAATATGATCAAATGCAATAAATCACTTTGAAACAGTCAAAAAATATTTTAGGAAACTTGGAAAAGGGCAAATGTTACCTCTTCCATCTGTTTTAACCGACAAAATCTGGCTTCTTTCACCTTTTCCACCTGAAGCAAAAGGAACCATGTAAATTTGATAGGCATTACCACACTTTAGGTTTTCAAAATTGTATGTCAGAACATCTGGCGATAATGTTGCCTCTTTCCATTCTCCGTTCTCTTCTCTTATGTATGCTAAATAACCTTAAAAAAATAAACGATACAATTAAAAAAACAAATTAAGATATATAAAAGGTGCAATAAGGTTTCAAGCTGTTTATTTTATAACGATACCACACATAAGGATTCTAAAAAAAAGTTGCACAATAACAGCATTATTATTAAAGAATAATACATTAAAAAGCCATATCGATTCATATAAATCATAGTATCATTTTTGTTTTTATTAACTAAATTAAAACTATTCAGTTAAAGTATTCTGTTTTTATATCATGTCTCCAATATTTTCATGCGACTGTTCTTTTTCAAATAAAATTTCGACTATCTAAAATGGATGCATTTTTACAATCTAACACAAAACATACTTATAGCGGAATACATAAATATTATATATTTAAAACCGGTTTTAAGTATTTAACAAGATAGAGAATATTTATGATTATTTTTATATCAGCCTCACCCTTGATTACTTTTATATAAATCTCACCCTAAAACAATTACGAGCAAATACTGTATATGCATTCAATTGAACATCTATGCCAGACAAAATTTCGTTTGCTAAGCATTGTAACCAAAGGTTCAGTTTCTTTTTTTTTTTAATCAATTAAATTGTGCTTTGTAAAAACTGGAATTGTAAAATTATCTAACAGGTAAATTATAAAGACTCATTAAAAATTATAGAAACATCCTTGCCTAATTTTATACGGAATATCGAAAAACTCTTGAAACTATTATTGAAAATATCATTGATAATTATAAGATATATTTGTAAACATGATGTTTTAATGCTAATTAGATCATCTTATGATTAACTTTTTTGCACACATGTGATCATTTACGTGTGTTTAAGTCAAGGGAATTTTTCTAAAATAATATTTATCTAATTATTAATTTTACACTTGGTATGTCTGTGAGATACGAATTTGTCCCAAAGGTCAGGAACACGCATGCTTCTTATAAAGGGAGGACATGTAATAATTCACGTCAATTTCACCTTTCAATCTTTTTAATTTGTAATAATTAACTGCTAGCTACCCGTCTAACGGAAATAACAGTAACTTTAACATTGCGAGATTATGTACTTAGCGTTTTTTCGACTATTCGTTATACAACCACATTGTTCGGTATATGTCTATCAATCAAAAGAGACGTCTTCGGAGGTCATGTGAGTTTTGTTTCTGCGCTGTTTTGTATAAAAAGAGAGATTCCCTGGAATATTGTCCAGCTTTTTATCCTCGTTGTGTAGTTCACGCGTGTCTTGTGTGTGCTATTTGTTAAGTGTCTGTCGCCTAGATATTTATTTGTGTTTGTATTTAAATGTACAATAAACTTAACTACCATCTAACAAAACGAACTTCTACACTTATTTCTGCTCTCAGCAACATGATTAATAATTAAATAAATAAATCATATTACTTGCCACGACATTTCACACACACGCACGCACACGCATATACATATATATGGTGTTCAAATTAAGAGAACTTTTAGATTTTGTCGATTACCTCTTAAATTCCTGGACAGATTTTAATAAAATTTCGTATGTATATAGGGCTGATATAATGCAAATAATAAATAAATAAATAAAAACCATTCAACAGTTAAAATATACATGCATTATTGTCCGTAACATTCATCGAAGTCGGAAGGTATAAAACAGCAGTTGCAGAATATACAAAAAATATTTGTAAATAGCTCTTTCAAATATCACACCGTGATTTTATACCGTAAATAAGGTATTTTATGAGTTCGAGTGGCAATTAATCCCACTCATTCAGAAACTATGTTTTCAAGCCTTGAATGCTTCTAGCAGTGGATTTACTAGTTGCAATTACCCTCTCCGGAACATTCTAAGCTTGCTTTATTCGGATGAGGACAGGAGATCTAACTGGTCAAACTATTCGGCAAATAACCTCACTCTCCAGAAATTCACCGATTAGATAAGCTTTATGTGTCTCGGGTTATCATCAATTAATATAAAATCAGTGCAGTTGATTGAATATTAACGTTGCACTGTTCAGCTACTCGAGGGCTTTTGGCGACGGACCACGTAATTTTGAACTATGATCAAGTGACGTAGACGACACCTGAGGTGGCACCCCCCTCTCCAAAATGAGGGCAAAATGCACTAGTGAAAAGGTAACCATAGGGCTCCAAAACCACAGCCCTATGCCTCACAGTAGTCAGAGTGCATCTTGCAAAGATTTAGCGGTGTGAGCGGCTATCCAAAGTGTGATGCCTACCCAAACCATCAAACCTCCACTATTCTAATGGTCGATTTCTCGGACATTGGAGGACAGGAATCAGGTCCCTGGTCTGTCTATATGAAAGTATGGAGAGAATATATTGGGGAGAACTGGGAACTGAATAATTCCTTAGTATTTGAACAAAAAATAGCTGTTATAAATATATTTTACCTTCTACATCTTCAGATCCTTCCCACTGAATTTGTATCGAATTAGATGTTGATTTTGTAATTTTTACCGTTGGACTTTTTGGTGGATCTAGGAAGAAAATTAAATTCCGTTTAGACAAGCAGCACAGTACAACACATTTTATATTACATACATTATTGGACAACCAGGATAATTACAGAGAATTAAGCAAAAAGTCAGTTCAGAAAATCAAAGAAAAAATGCAATGAATTAAAAAAAAATTACCAAATTTAGAAGTTTGAGCAACAATTTCATCCGATTGGGGGCCTGGTCCTTTATCATTGAAAGCTTGTACAACTATATTGTATTCAGTTGAGCTTAATAAATTTGTGAGCAAGCATTCGTTCTCAAAATCATCTGTAACTTTCAATGTCTTAAATAGATACTGTCCTCCATTCTTTGAAGCCTTTATAACCAACATAATAACCAGTAATAGAGCCTCCACTCCATCACTTGCTTCTTCGGGTGGCTAATGAAAAGCAAATATAATAGTAAATGTTTCTTATATATTTAAATAAAGCAATCTGTGAAAAACTTTACTACTTTATTTTGGTAATTTTATTAAGGGGATAAAAAATATTTTTGAAAATATTTTCTTCATTGAACAGGATAATTATGAAAACAAATGCAATGTGTATACACGATAGAAATCATATTATTTCTTTATTACTATTATTTTTTAAAAATTAAATGATTAATATTAAAGAAATATGTAATATGAGAGCCTGAGTCTTTTGTAAGTTAAAATAATCATTCACGTATTCCTTTGGAAAGCCTTTTTTACAAAATGAAATTTTAGTACAATATTTTAATAAATATAATAAGTTAAAAGATAAATAATTGCAATAATCGATGCTTTAGAAAAATAATTTTTCAATTAAGCAAACAAAAATGTATATTTTGAATTTTTCAAGAGCAAATCAAACAGTTAAACTTACCAATTTGTTGAATATTTTCTTATATTTTATGCAAGTTTTCCCAAAGTTTTTTAATATATAGACTCTTAATAATCGTATTCAAACTATTTAGCTTTATACAGTATATTACTACAACATTGGCTTTTGCTATTCCTATTAGGAAGGAAATATTCAGCTTTCAAAACAATTTACTACAATAATACTGGGGATAACATATTTTTCTTATCTTTTTTATCATGTATAAATGCCTCTCATTTTTAAATGCTTGGCCTTAGTTATCTTTATTAAATTATTTACTTTAATCTATTCCTAACGGTATTTTAACTTTTAAATGTTTTGAAAAATGTAATACTACTATGGTTTAAGCTAACTTCATTTTTACCTGGAATAAATAATTATTTCTTCAATATTTTTATTTTTGAATTATTTCATGTATGTATAAATTACACATAATTTCATTGTAATTATTTTTACTTAATGCATTTTTTTTTCCCCAAAAGGACACGGTTTTAACAATTTTATATGCCAATGAAAATTTATTGAAAATTTGAACTCTAGGAAAAATATTTTCTAAGAATGCATTAATTTTGCTTGATTGATTGATGTACGTATTGAGCAATACCAACAAGTATGCATTTTTTCTTATCTCTACCATATTTATAAATAAAATAAAAGAATATCAGCAATATTAGACCGCTCTGTTAGGTGGCGTCATCTATATTCAGATACCTTAACTATAAACCCAATTCCAGAATTTATACCGACTACATACGTTCCTACTATCCAACAGGTGCAAAGAGAACTACGACTGAAGAAAAAAGTTATACAAATTTCAAAAACGATTTCTTAACCTAGAAAAACACATTAATCTTTTTTGCTTGGTATTGCTGCATGTATACTAAATGCAATCAAAAATATGTACGTACCATCCATGAAACTCTTAATGAGTTGGAACTGGTTGGAGCAACTCTAACTTGCAATGGAGGAGTGCGAGGAACTAATAAACGAAAGGGAAAAAAAAGAGAGAAAGAACGTTAGTTTTATAAAACAGTTTTAAAAAATACATAATTTTGCATAGAAATTTATTATTTTGTCATTTAGTTATTTAACTGTTTTCTCTCAAACACAGGTAATAACATGACATCAATAAAGACACTGACTACGTATATGCTGCCATCTGCTTGTCATTAAAAATGTAAGAAGTAACTTTATTTAGAAACTGAGAGAGGATTGTTTGAAAATAAAGATATTTGTTTCCTAATAATTGAAAAAAAATTATATAATTCAAAAGCAAAATGTCAAATAAAAATTGATGTAAGAATATGTATTACTTAACATCACAATTCAAACATTTCACATTTAACGAACACACAATAAAGCATAGCGCGTAATTTCTATTTAAAATATCCTAATAATCATGTATTTTAGTAAGGAACCTATTTCACGATAATTTTTTTCCTTCATTGTTTAACACTCTCAAAACAAACAAAACAAAAATTGTTTTGTTCAAATACAAAATTGCTCGCAGCTTAACAAAACAGCTGAGCAAAGAGTCGAGTTCAGACAGGGTAAAATATTCCAGTTTGTCATTCCGATTGGCCTCAATCCTGTGCAAAGTTCGTCAGTCGCAGGGACTGGTAATTGGTGGTGGGCCAATCGCGGTTGGTTTCAATGGATGACAGATATGAAACAGCAGGTTGAAAAGCAACAGCCTTTGTTCAAAGTATGTTAAATGAGGTAACTAAAATGTGTGTGTGTATACCCAAAGCATCCCATTCTATCACTCAGAGTTCTGAACCATATGAGGATGAAGAATGCCTGCTGGAAATATTTTCTCTTCTGTATTTTCACAGAGTGATATGACTCTTATGATGCTGATTCTCTGATTTTTTTAAAAAAAACCTTCGTTGGTAAAAACGACAATGCAGCAGCCCAATTCCTGTGACTGTTATGTATTGTATCACTGTAGAAGCGCCCACTTTTGCTGCAGTGTAAAATGACTACCGTGCTGACGATCTGTGGTATTGCAGCTGTTATTGCCCAAGGTGATTAATGTGGATGTATAAGTTTACAAGACCTCTTGGACTACATTTTTAACATTATAGGACGAGGGTCATTGAGACTCTGCATAAGGTTTTACGTGATTAGATTTTTTTAATTTGCATGACAAAGTATACAATATAGTAGAGAAACAAACTGGTAAGATAACAATCCTATCGGGCACGTATTGCTAGGAATTTCTCCTTCTTATGTATATTATAATATCAACGTTACGAAAGCCAACAAATTCAAATAGTACTTCAAAATGAGCAACCCAGGGCATGATCTTTGTTTTCATGCATTATATGTGGCAGTATCCTAACAATTTCTGTTCAAATAAGAGGAAATGCTAAACATTCACGTATCACTGCAAATTGTTCCTTAAGCACAAATCTTATGTTTATGAAGTACTGTCTCCATGGTGTAATATATTAATATCCTGTGTTGTAGATATTATAAAATAAAAGTAAGTAAAAAGATTCCAAAATGTTGAATTCCATATACTTTTCTTTTAAAAATATCCATACAAATTTTTTTTTTTGATTAATAAATGTTTATTCATTTAATGTGAAATTATAGATAACTAAAAATTTGTTTTTTATGTTTATCTTAAGTAAGCTTATATATTTTTTAATTGTTGTGAAATTTGTATTCATTATGCCAGTAAAATTATATAATACTCTAGCTGGGGTTATTATATTATAACATAAGTTAATTATACGATAAAGTAAATTAACAAAACTTGAATACTTTTTCTAATTAAAAGCTACTTATATACTCTATATATAATATATGATAATAGTTTAAAACGTATGAGCACGTTGCAAGAAATTTGCTGATTTGTTCTAGTGTGTTTCTTTTCTGAACAACAAACATGTTTAAGGTATCCCACTACGTTCGGAACCGTGATTTTGCAAAAGCGCATAAATGGATAATTTTCATGATATTTAGTGTCACATAGATTAGAATACATATATAAAACAGTTTTAAGAACATTTTGACAAACAAAAATATTTAAATACAATATTTTGTCAAAAAATTAACTTAGAATAATATTTTTTCAAAATGGTCTCTTTTTGTGAAAAATGCTTCTATTATAATAATATTTCGCCTGTATATAGCTCAGACCTCTCTACAGAAGCTCAGCTAGAATTTTTGAAATATATAACTTAGAAGTGGGTTTATCCGTATTTTACGACAACAGAGGGGAGCAATTTTAAGAAAAAACGCCAATAATTATTTCAATTGGTGGTAACTCTGAAAATAATGTGAATTTTTCAAAACCTATAGTTAAGCCTCTGTACAGATGTCTAAGCTTTATACAGGCAAAATATTATTATAATAGAAGCATTTTTTACAAAAGGAGAACATTTTGAAAAAAGATTATTCTAAGTTAATTTTTTGGCAAAATATTGTATTTAAATAATTTTTTTTTGTCAAAATGTCCTTAAAAATATTTTATGCATATATTCTAATCTGAGTGACACTAAATATCATGAAATATCCATTATGCGCTTTTCCCACGGTTCCGAGCATATCGATACAAATCAAGCTATGATAATTTTTATAAGGGCAACCGATTTTTTTAATCAACAGAATGACACAATATTCAATAAGTTTTAAGATTGATGACGCTATTTAGTGGATCAAATACAAATTGAAAAAGAAAATTGTAATCACATTCACAGAGATGCTGAAATTGTGTGCATAACATAAATATTTGAGCTCTGATACAACATGTTTACATAATTACCAGTTTGTTTACCTAATTTAAATCACCTTCTCTCTTTCTTAAGGAATATTTATCATCGAGAAATCCAGTCACATAAGAAATATATGCGACGATGCCATAATCATTATTTACTTGGAAGAGAAATAATTTCCTTTCAAGTGCTTCAAATATTATTTCTTAAACAATGATTAGATTATTTTGTTCATTAAGTTATTTAAAATTTAATGCAGCGTCTCATGACAGTGCATTAAGCTATAGTAATTTTATTGCTCATTTATGAAGAAAGCAATATTTTATAACTGTGCGCATATATTTTTATTTGCATGCGTGCATGCTTTTTATAGATATTTATAGATTTAAGAAAAATTTTTTTGATAGATTTCTACTAGCTTGCATACTCTTTTAATGTGTAATATAACTACAGTATCATATTTTAATAGACTTATGTATATTAACCCATTTATTACAAATATGCATAATTTATTTTCATTTTATAATTATGTTCATTATAAAGAATGATTCATTTTATGCCTGAATTATATTCTGTATATTTTATGTTATCAAAAATTTAAATACATACAATCATACAAATTTAGTTGTAAATTAAGGAATGTAAATCTAAACTACCTTCATCATCAGTAGTCACAGTTAATATTTTGCTTCTTGTGCTTCTCCCAATGGCATTTTCTGCTAAGACGTGGATGTTGTATAGTGTTCTTGGCTTTAATCCTCTTAAAGTCGTATCTGTCTGGCTTCCGGATATATCTGTTGTTACAATGTTTGAATCAGAATTCCTAAAAAAGTGAAATATTATTATTATGCTTAGCATTTTCAGCAACATATTTACTTTTTCAGTTTTCACATTAAGAGAAAAATCAACTCACCATATTAAAATCTCAAATGCTTATATCACTAGAAGAAATTCTCTATCAGTAATGAGCAATGTTTACTTGGAAAAATGTCCATTAATTTCTGAATTATTAAAATATGTTTCCGTTTTTCTAATTGATTTAAAATGTATATGGAGATTTAAAATTTAAAATAATGTTTTCTTAAAATCATTACTCCTCTTTAAGGCATAAAACAAACATTTCGCTAATACTTTCTACGCATTAAATAATAGGGAAGGAAAATATTGAAATTTGCCGTGCAGGTTTTTTTAATTAAAAAACACTTTAAGTACTGTTTTTAGAATAGGAAAATTTTAAATAAATTATGAAAATAATTTAACTATTATTTTATCAATCTTCCTATTTGAGATTTATTTTTTAAATTAAAATATAGAAAAACAAATTTAAATTATTGAAACTTTTAAATAAAATTAGAATTGAAAAATTTTTTTTTTGAGAGAGAATACAACAAAAAATCATTCTAATAAAATGAGATATATATAATCAAAACTGAAGTCCTCGATAAATTATCAAATCGTGTGGTACTATGTTCCTCTACATAAAAGTGTTTCTAATTGAAAAATGCCCTTTTGAAACAAATTATGTTGTCAATGATGCAAAATAGATTATTTAAATACATTACATTCACCCTAAGACACTGTTTTCTTAAATTTGGCTATACCTGTGTTTTATATCTCTCTATTTATTTTAAAAATGTATGCTATTTTTATTAACAGATTTTCATGCACGATTAATTAATGCTTTAAAAAGTAAATGACATTTCGAAAAAGAGACAGTAAAAGATATTTCAAGACGGAACAATTGACCTTATATGTATCTCTGCTGTCTTGGTACTAGAATTTCAACAAAAAGAGATGAAAATCTTTTTAATAGCAACATGTCGTTTTAAGTAACGTTTTATTTCCTCATTCTTAGTTACTGAGTGTAAGTTATACACCTTTGCTTTTCAAAAGCATCCTATCTATTGTATTTCATACGAAGATAACCATTATAAAAAATAATTTTAATTTTTATTAAAAAGTAGCGAGAGAAACATTACAGAATGATAGGTTATTATAATGATCTATTTCATCGCTTTAAAGCTTCGTTTGTGTAATGTCTTCTCTAAAATGTCCAGTGAAAAACGAAATTTAGAAAAAAATTGCTTTAAATGGCTTACTGGCTATTTCAAAGAAATGGGCCTTACGATAGTCTTAATATGTTTTTTCTTTCAATTTTTATATCATTTACTTAAATTTCGTGGAATTTTATTGCAGTATCAATTACGATATTGAAAATTGACAAAAAGACTTGGCTGAAATTTTATTTCAAGTTATCAGACGTTATTACGAAAACTTAAATTAAAAAAAAAATGTTTTAACGTTTGAGCTTAAAATATTCCATATTTTGCTTGTTATTCTTCAAATAAAGTTACATGTTGCATCCTATATTGTTACTTATTCATCTACAGTTGAGCTCAACAGTGACGTAACGTACACCCCGCATTGCGGGGGGGGGCAAGGGTTCTAGGGGACCAAAGCCTGACTGACACCAAGTTGCAATCCTTTGTAAGATCCGACATGGGACCCAAAGCTTGACTTTGCAAGAAAGCCCTAATATTTTCCATTACGCCCCTAGAGCTCAACATATCAGTGTACATTTTACCAGATTAATCTTCGAATACATTTCACATGTATATGATCTTCAAAGAAAGTAAACTAGAAAATAAACTTTTTTTTTAATAAAGCAAAATTACCTTCGTAAAATTTTAACTGAATAAGATGTTTTCAACTTCAATTACATTTTACAATCGTGCCATTTAATTACTGTTTTACTTTCCTCTGCTAAAATAATCCATGCTAATGGATCTCAAATTTGGTGGAAAAAATTGTAGAGATTCTGTCACATTATTTGAGATGAATCAACTGCCAACAAATTAAGAAAGGAATCATTGTAAGCCGAAATTAAGGAAATGAAATATTTTTGTCCTTTCTGTTCGTATGTTGTATCATACGAACGCAATTGATCGTTAACATCTGTAACCTTCACCATGGTGGCGAGTAATCAGTCCAATGCATGGCGAATAATTATGATCTGATGCTTCCCATGCTTTGAATTAACATTGATATATAACAGACAGGGAGTGACTGAGGACCGAAACACCATTAATGAATAACTAACTACATTAAACATGTTTCATTAATAAGTAGATTTACAATTCGAATTTTTAAGGGACAATATACGATTCTAGCAGCTAAATTACATTGTATCACGAAAATAATTTGATTTATTAAAATTCGAGTTTCATATGTGTTAATATTGTAATTATAATAAATTATTCTTACTTAAATAATCCATCTGTAATATTCGGAACTAATAATTTCCGGTCTGAATTGAATAAATTTTGAAATAAATAATGAATTTTGATTAGATATTAATTTGAATTATATTTAAAGTTTTGAAAACGGGGAAGTGTAACACTACTTCCTAGAATAGTATGTTCTAGGAAGCTTAATTAATTAAACTGATGATCATATTTTGCACTGAATAATTGAAAATGCCTGCGTTACTTGAACGTTTCTTTTTAATCTGTGCAGAGCATAGAAGTTTAATTTTCAGCGAATTATTTATTTAATAATATGTAATTATTATATCGTATTTACCCAAGTAATTATAATTAGCTATTGCCAAAGAATTGTCTGATACCTGCATTTGACTGATGCTAAAACAAAAGATCAAATTTTGGAAAACATTTTCAAGTAGAAAAAATATTTTGATACTTAAGACCTCTCTCTCTCTCTATTTGTACCCATAGAAAACTAAATATTTCTAACATTATATAAACTACATTTATTATGCGTTAAAATAATAAATATATAATTTATCTTTGATGTTAATTTGTGAAAAGTATTTGTATTTAGAGTACATTATATTATACCTCGATCAATTTCGTAAATCCAAAGACGTTGCCAAATGCCACGATATATAGCTAATGGTGGAAAACCATTCCAGTACATATTCATATATAATAATAAAACGATGGCAGGATTTGGCGACAGATTCTGAATTGGTGATATTTTTGACGATATAATGTATAAGTACTATACGTAGGCATACTTCTTTTAATTTCTTATTTCATTTTTTGAAAAAATACGCGTGAAAAAGATTAATTCAGAAAGTATGCAGTTTTTAAATTTGTGTCTTCCTGAATATTCAAAGAAATTGCATTTGTTCTATCATTTATGTTACGTGATACAAAGGGGTTATATATTGTCTTTTAATTATAATATATTTTACTACAAAAATAATGATTAGTATTAATCTAGTTTCTTTCTCATTTTCTTAACATTTTATTTTTCGATAACAATAAAAATAAAAAAAAAAAAGTATACTTAGATTTATAGTAATGAATTATCAATCTTCACAGGTACTTAAAGTATTTTATTTGATGAAAATATTCGAGATTATTTTCATTAAAATATGTTTGAACATTGTATGAACAAATATTGCAATCAAAGCATCAGAGAGTTAATTAAATAGAAGACACTTGAGTAATTTTTCTTACCTTTTGGATTCTCAGTCACCACAAGAAAACGAAGAATGGGACTATTTCCATTAAAAGGCATTGCCCATCGGATATGAACACTTCTGCTTGAAATATGGATGACTTCAAGTTGAGTCGGATGATCAGGAGTCTCTGAAATATTTAAAAACTTTCTTCACGATAAACCAATTTATACATGCACTCTCTAGAAAAGATCTTATTCGTGATTTGGCATGGCCCGAAAGTCAAAGAGAGATAAATTAATAAACTGCACATCAAAGGCGAGAGAGAAAAGAATGCCCGAAGACACAAACTTTCTGAGCGTCTGTCGAATATTTCATTTCTGATTTTATTTATTTGTTACCGCACTTACTATTTTTTCTTTAAAAAAATAAGAGAAGGGAAAAAAGAAAAGTGCTTGCGATAAAGATAAAACGTTTCAAATCCAACCGGCTTCTAAAAACCTTAAAGATCAAAAAGGGAAAATGTAAAATGGAAGAAGAGCAAGATATGAGTCTAGTGAACGTTACCGCGCTTCGTTGGTAACATTTTCCTGAAGATAACTGGAGCGGAGGCACACTATCTAATCGGGAAAAGCCTCAAAAATGCAATGTTTCGCACTCAAGCGGCCCTGAGGGGTGTAAAAGAAAGACAAATAAAGCAGAATGAGGCGAGGGTTGCTGAATGCGGATAAACTTAAGACCCGCGATGCGTGTTCTTTGTCCGCTTCGTCCCTCAGGGTAGGTCTCGACATGGATGAAGAGGTTTCTAACAAGGCACATAGCAAAATTAGAATGTTGCATGAACAATACTAGGTACAAAGGTTTCTTTTTGGAATTCCCATTTCGTAAAAGGGGACGTTGTCAAATGGAAAGATGAATTCTTATAATGATCAGGTAAATGTGCTCATTAGTATTAAATATACAAAGCATTATTTTGAAGACTTAACAGAAAAGTTTTTTTTGTCATTTTCTCTTGTACATAAGTATAAGTAGGAGAGGTTCTCAAATGTAATAATGATGATTAATTAAAATTAGCACGAATATCAATTTTTAAGCATGCAACTATTATCCAAAAGCATGATAAATGTATATAAAATATTATAATACTGTTGTGTAAATTCCAAGCAAGGACATCTTAAGACTTCTTGAAGCCATGGGCTCCTACACAAATTAGCCCCTCTGACCCTTAAAGATAGACAGTATATAGCATACGTTGTCAAATACTCTTATAAACAATAACCCGAAACAAATAAATGTGCATGATTTACAATGCACAAATCACCTTGACCGATTGCCGTCTTTTGATTAAATGAGTAATAATGGTGTATGAGTGTAGTAGGCCTATGACTATACAGAGAACGACGGTCATCGCATGAAACCTGTTATTCATCCCTGTTATTCGGAGAATACAACTGGAAATAAAATTGGAGAATAACACTGAGTCAAGAACGAGAAGTAGGGCCCTTATTATAACCGAGGCCCTGGGAACAGTTGGCCTTGCCTTAAGAGGATCCCTGATATTCCGAGTAGAATATGTTCATCAAAACTGGATACCCATCCGAGGGTGCCAAAATATGGATTCCTAAGAACCATGATTGATATCTGATTTAGTGAGAACCTCACATGAACTGACAGCAAGAAGTATTTTAAGTCAATTAACGTTTACTTACATATATTATTTAAAACTGTTTTCTTACAAAATCACCACGTAATATCTCATTGAAATCGCTCGCCTCGTTACATCTCTTTTCACTTTGCTTTCAGCAGCTCGCTTATATAGAGAGCGCAACTAACATATATACATAATTAATTTTATTCAACTTGTAGTTTATTTTTGTCAATATTTCGACTATAAAAATAACATGGGTTTCTTATTCACATTTTAATTAAATCAGAAGAATGTTTATGTTTCTGTAAATACCGATAAGGAATGTTTGATAACGAGTTTGTTTAATAGAATGTAATCGAACTCTTAATTATAACTGAGTTTATTCTTTTTTAAAAAATACCTATGTTACTGATACATATGCTACCGTTAAAGTGTGAAATCTGTTATTTCATAAAATAGCTAGGTACTTAATGAAATACCTAGTCTCAGTCAGTTAATGTATATAAAATTATTGAGTTATATGATATAACTGGGTATTATTCAAAAGAATAACAATTACTTGATCGTTAAGGTATCCGACTACGTTCGGAACCGTGATTTTAAAAGGAGCATAAATGGATAATTTTCATGATATTTAATGTCACTTAGATTAGAATACATATATAAAGTTGTTTTAAGGACATTTTGACAAAAAAAAATTATTTAAATACAATATTTCGGCAAAAATTAACTTAGAATAACCTTTTTTCAAAATGTTCTCCTTTTGTGAAAAATGTTTCTATTATAATGATATTTTGCTTGTATATAGCTCAGACCTCTGTACAGAGGCTCAACTAAGAATTTTTGAAAAAATCACATTATTTTCAGAGTTACAACCATTTGAAATAATTATAGGCGTTTTTTTCTTAAAATTTCTCTCCTCTGTTGTCGTAAGACATGGATAAATCCACTTCTAAGTTATATATTTCAAAAATTCTAGTTGAGCCTCTGTACAAGGTCTGAGCTATATACAGGCAAAATATCATTATATAGAAGCATTTTTCACAAGGAGAATATTTTGAAAAGGTCATTCTATGTTCATTTTTGTCAAAACATTGTACAAATAATTTTTATTGTAATAATATTCTTTAAACAATTTTATATACATTTTCTATAAGTGACACTAAATATCATAAATATTATCCAATTTATACACTTTTGTAAAATCACGGTTCGGAACGTAGTCGGATACCTTAATGTTTAATCTTTATTAAATAAGTGTGGGACAAGGGAAACCAGTGATGCACTTACTCATTAAAAATTATTTTAACTTTGATAGCAGATGTAAAAAGTACTAAATCAGCACAAAAAAGTACCACGTGACTTTTAATTACTCCAGCATTGTAATGCCTTGAAATTCAATAAGTAGAAAAGTTAATTGTGCCAATAACAGATGCAAACCCTGATGTGATATTTTATTGCTCTAGTGACATGCTCTTTGATATTTTGTATCAAACACATGCTTCTTTTGGATATGGTGGTAGAGACTGTGATAAAAGAACTGAATCGTCGATATAAAAACACTACTCAGAATGACGAGTTATTTTTGAGTGTTTGTGAACTTTGTCAGAAAAACATAAACTTGGGAAAGAAAGGCATTGTAGTTAAACCCATGGTGTTTTCATAACTGAATTCAAGAGTGTCAAAAGATCTCATAGATTTTCAGTCTCAACATGATGGACATTATACATTTATCTTTTGTTTTAATTTTCATTGATCATTTGACAAAGTTTGTGGTGATTAAGACCTCTCCAAACTAAAGGAGCAGAAGAGGTCGCAATGCAGTTCTTCGATATATTTTTATTATTTGGTGTCCCTTATGTACTACAATCCGACAATGGAATGGAGTTCCCCTATAAACTTATAGAGATGAAGAAAAAAAAAATTAACCAGAACTTAATATCGTACATGGCAAACCAGAGACAAGGCCAGCGTTGAGTGGGTCAATCAAGACGTCGAAAATAAGTTAACAACTTGAATGAAAGAAAATCGATCTACTTTATGAAGTCATGGACTAAACATTATACAGTTGAAGAATAACAGGGCCCTTCATTCTGGTATAAAGACGAGGCTATGTTTGGTTTTGCTCGTAGAATAAGACTATCAACAACTCCTATTCCAAAAGAGTGTTTGATACAGTAGAGAATGAACAACAGTTTGAAAAGGCCTACAGCTTTAACTTTATGTTTCGGACGTACGTAAAGATGATACTGTTTTTACTTAAGAAGCATCTTTGAATGCAACTGTAGAAGTGTCTATCGAGCATTATGAAGATACACCCCCGAATAACATTGTAAAACAATGTGTCACATGTTAAAAAATTTCAAAGACAGCTTGTTTTGCTATAAATACGAGCAGCCAAACTAGGTTTCAGGTTCAGAAGTCTGTTATATGAAAGATAAAATTGAGCAGAAAGTTTGTAACTTGTGTCTTGATAAAATAAAAATACCAATAACGAAAGCCAATGAGCTAAATAATGTTTGGAATTCCAAGCTACGAAACT
Source organism: Trichonephila inaurata madagascariensis (assembly GCA_019973955.1). NCBI lineage: Eukaryota > Metazoa > Arthropoda > Arachnida > Araneae > Nephilidae > Trichonephila > Trichonephila inaurata. The sequence goes on along the minus strand of BMAV01020420.1, from coordinate 360,874 downwards.
AAAATTATTGTCTGACAAATCTTTTACTGAGGCATCTGTTGGAAACATAGTTCGTTTCAATTCCTGAAGTTGGCAGAGGAAGAGGAGACCTGCTAGATCCGTTTTAGCTGTTGTTATTTAAAGTACTGAAGAAGGAATTTTTCGATTAGGAACAAAAAAAGGGCCGAATAAAACAATTGTACTCTAGATCTCACAATCAGTTCAGTATATGTGAGGGAGTATTAATTTCCTTTGAAAAAGCTCCAAATATTCACAACGCTTCGATCTATTGCAAAAGCTCAAAGTTGAGGCATTGGACAAGAATTTAAGCGTGTTCGTGTAAAAAATGTGTAATAGTAAAAAGTGTATTTGCTTAAAAAAGAAAGTGCAATGCATTTCAAAGTGTTACTACTGCAATCATTGATCTAATAAATAATGAAAAGTAAAATAAAGGTATTTCATAAAATTTAGATTAATATTCTCTTCAATTTTTGTGTTTTGAAAAAGTTCACACAATGTTCCTATAAAATAATAGTTTTTCTTTCCATCATGTATTTTCTTGATAATATTTAAATATAACAATTTCTGCAACATCTTTTTTCCTTTCTGCTACATTATCAATAAAAAATTATATCATCTGTTGTTTTTTTTATTATTATTATTTATGAATCATTCGTCCGCAATAGGTATAAAATGTATTTTTCGATAGATTTTATTTATTTATGATCAATTAATTTATAATAAAGATTTTAAAATTGTTTTTTTTTCCTCTCTAGCGGTCAATCATTATTTCATAGAATAATTTTAGTTATTTCATAGAATAACAGTTGTTTTAAAGAATAACTAGTTATTTCATAGAACAATTAGGTAAAGTACGAAATTTTTCATTAATTATATACTTTAACTGACTTGTCCAGTTAATCTATGAAATAACTGAACTATACACTATAATGCTAACATATATAAATAGAATTCATTTGAAGCCCTTCATTTCTCACAAGTCTTACGAACTTAAGTAAATAGCTCTATTAAGGTAGAAGGCACTTATATAAATACGGTATGAAACATATATTCAACATAAGATATAATATATAAATTATTTTAACTTAAGTAATTAAATTTAACTTTTTTTTCAATTTAAAAGGAATTTTTACCATTTAAATTACACATTTTACGAAAATGCTTACTGGAATATACACTTCTTTATTAAAAATATGCACCCCAAATATTTTTACTAATGTATTTGTTTAAACAAAAAGCATTTAAATCAAGATAATTACATTTTGAAATGCATGATTATTTCAAACTGCATTCACGTAATGAACTATTCCAAACTACCTTTACATAACAACATAATACTTATTTCAGTATTACTTGTCTAATAAATATCGCATATAACATAGAGGTGTTGTAGAATTTTAATGTTTTTTTTATTTGTTTCAAATGGGCTTCAATTTATCCTTAATCATTGTTACATTCCTCGGAAGCTGGTATCCCTTTTTAGTGCAGTGTCCTATAGGCGAATACTAATCGCCGCAGGTAACTTTGACGCCAAGTTTCCTCCCTAGAGGGAGGTACCTGAGCTCTGACGATGCGAACCTGTACCAGGCTTTAATTTTTCCTAAAACATCCAAGCCAACAGACACTCAGTGATTTTTACATGCCGTATAATCATACAACAATGCTGCTGTCGATTTTCTGCATCATGAAAATCCACCGACTTGGGCCGTGGTCGAACCCGCAACCTTGGGTACAGAAGGCCAGCGACAAACCAACCAAGCTAACCAGCCGGCAGAATTTCAATGTTCATGAAGGTATTCCATTATTATGTGTGCGTTTCATGGATGAATAATACATGATTATGCTATATTGTGATACAATGAAAAGATATAACATATGTATTTCTTAAGCTTTTACACAATTGTAGAGACTAAATTAATAAAGACAGAACACTCGGTGTGTGTGCAAAATCGTTACTTCCTTCAAAGAGAGTAAAATGTATCCAGTAAGATAAATCTGTGTATATTCTTACCTCGGATTACTTTATTTTTAAATTTCAAAAATTTCATTCTAATCCACATATTATAATAATAAAGGGCCTTCAATTATAGAAGCGTATTCAAAGCTCATTTTTGCTGCAAATTGTCATATGAAATAATGGGAGCTGATAACTGATATAACTAAAATTAAATTGAGCTTACATTTCTCTTTCTCTCTCCACGATTTTCAGACATTAAATAAATTTAATGATATTGGGCATCAACTCAACTATTAATTGCATGTCTCAAAATTACAAGATTTGTAACCAATGGCTTATTATACAGCTTTAAGAATAAATTGAAAATATACCAGAATCCAAATTCCCAATCGATACTTGTTTCTTTTTTCAAATTGCATGCTGCAATTTGGAGTATATATTGTACGATTTTATGGGGGAGATGCTTTCCTCATCTCCTTTTAAGTTCAAAAATAAATTAACACACTAAATTCATCTAATAAATATTACTCAGACAGTGAACAATAAGCATGAAATGGAAAGTGTAATGGATTCAATAAGTTTTGATAATTAGATGGAAGTTAGTAGATTGATTTAAAATATTTTTAAAAGAACATTTATACTGGAATTGTGCTGAAAGTTATTCATGTCCGTAGAGACGCCTGAAATCCTCAGAAATGAACGCCATTGTTATTTTATCCCATTTGCAAATCTTAAGAAGTAGTTAAAATAGCAAACTAACTTTCGCATTGTAATTACCTAATGAGAAAAGTTAAATACGATTCGAATTCTAAAATTAAAAGTTTGGAATAGTTAAAATATTTTGGTCTTCTTACTATTACCTTATTGGTAAAGACTTTTCTCAAGTAAAGATTAAATTCTCAAGTGCTAAAAAATTAACAGAAACATGTTTGAAGTTCGATTAGGTGTTAAATGTTTCATGGGTTATAACGTAAAATATACATTTTTAAAAACATTTAACGTACACGTTGTTTTCTAGTGATAAAATATAAAAATACACTTGTAATGTAATATTAAATATGTAAATATTAAATTCTCTAATTAATATGGGAACGAGATAACCCAGTTGACTGTATTATGGGTAAGTCCCCAATCGGTATATCACTGGGGTGGCCAAACAGCGGCCCCCAAGATTGCCAGAAAATCAGCTTTTACCAGGTGTATGCAAATGAAATGAGACGATTGTTTTAAAAAAAAGCACAATAAATTTGCGAAAACTGTTAATATTTCTTTATTCCAAATAATATCCTATAGCTAGCTACATATTTTTCCCATCTTTCAGGAAATTTGTGAATACCACCCCAAAAAAATGATCGGTCTTTTGAGGCCAGCCAGTCATCAAGCCAAGATTTGACGTTTTCGTAAGAAGTGAAGCACTGGTCAGCCAATGCGTGCCCCAATGATACAAATAGGTGGTAATCGGAAGGAGCCAAGTCTGGAGAATAAGTCGCCTGCGCTAAGGGCTCCCAGCCGAGTGCCTTAACGATGTCCTTGGCCGGTTTAGCACGGTGGCTAGGTGCGTTGTCCTCAAGGAAAAATCACTTTGTGCTGCCGTTTCTTGTATTGCTCGGGTTTTTCGAGTATAGCATCGTTCAAATTAAGTAATTGTTGCTTCTAGAGATCAGTATTAATGGTTTCGCTGGGTTTGAGATTGGTCCCTCCTGATCCCCAAAAATACACAGCATTGTCTTGCGGCCGAAGTGATTCGGCCTTGCGGTCGATTTGGACGGCTGCCCGGGGTCAACATATGATCGATTACGCTTGGGATTCTCAAAATAAATCCAAGTTTCATCGTCAGTCACAATACGATGGAGACATGACTTGCGTTTGTAGCGGGCAAGCAACATTTCGCACACGAGTTTTCGGTTTTCCTGTTGACGGTGCGTTAGCTCGTGTGGTACATATCTACCGACCTTTATTATCTTGCTCATTGCTTTGAGACGAAGGGAAACAATGCTCTGGTCAACATTCAATTATTCTGCAAGATTTTCTTGCGTTTGGCCATCATCTTCATCGAGTGATGCTTGCAATTCAGCATATACAAATTTTTTTGCTGGTCTGCCACGATCCTCGTTTCTCACATCGAAATCACCATTTTGAAACTTTTCAAACCACATGTAGCATTGTGCACGGCTCAGAGCATTGCTCCCGTATGCTTCTACGAGCATTTGATGCGATTCGGAAGAATTTTTCTTCAAATGATAACAAAAAATTAATGCTATCCGCAAATTGTGGTCGGAAGGCTTTAAATTCGACATTTTCAAAACAGTAAAATAAAAAATACAATGCACGCTGAAACTCGTCCAAATGTAAACTAAACATGAGTATCAAAGCTCAAACTATAAAAAAATCACGTGTCACGGTTTCGTATTGTTTGCCTATATGCGTAGCGACATCTGTTAGCAATCGTCTCATTTGATATGCATACACCTGGTAACTGAGATTTCTTTCCCGTACGCCATCAGAGATTCGTCTCGTATATTCAACTATTAGGAAAACACAATTCCTTTAATAGGAAAACCTGAAAGTGTTTCTGCTAAGATTAGAGATCTTCTACAGAGTTCGAGGTCACAAGAAGATTTTAGGATTTTAAGAAAATTGAGCCTAAATCCAATTTTCTGTCTTATCCCATTACTGCTGATATTAATACTGTACCTGAGGAGCTGAAGCTGGGGAACATTTTGAATTGCAGTCAGATTCCAGAGTGAAGGAAATCTTGAATGCTACGACATAAATTAACTTTTACAATTCATTGCTGAAAATGTTCCATGTATTAAGAAATTTGCTGGGAAAATGTTCTTTATATTTGGGCTGACATATATTTATAAGCAAAGTTTTTCGTGCATGAAGATTAACAAGAGGTGAAAGTTGGATGACGTTAACTTCCAGGATGTGATGAGAATTTCAACAAGCAATCTCATCCTGATTCCAAAAAAGAATAAAAACTGCGATTGAGTACATTTGTCTCATTAAGCTGGTTCTAAAATTAAATGAGCTTGCATCTGTGGATGATATTAGAACATTAAAAAATCGGATAAAACTGTCACTGTTTTATTTAACTTACACTTAATGATTTGTATATATATATATATATAGGATATATATCTTTTCTGTTATGCACAGTTAACTAATAAATGCAATAATTTTTGTAAATGTGTGGCCCTTCAGTATCCTCTGCTTCCACAAAGTGGTCTTCGAGCCAAAACAACTGTCCACCCCTGGTATAGTGCTGTTACTCATTGCTCTAAATACCGTAGTGTAGTGAGCCTCATACATGTTAAAACTTTCCAGGATCTAATTTCTTCATGTTGAAGAGGTGGAGAACTCTAACACAAGTTATCCTCTTCACTTGAATTAAAATTGCAAAATCTAATGTGTAAAGTCCTTCTTCAGTAGTTCTCGTTTAATTTTTGGTATCCAATGAGTGTCACAAATTTAATTAGCATTTATGCACAGCTAAACAAGGAACTATTTCTCATGGTCATGATATGTAATTGATAACTCTGATCTATCAGTTTTTACGTAATATAATGTAGAATTCATTCTCGTATAAATATACATTTCAGATAATTTTAACAAAAAAAAAATTCAACTAATAGGTTTGACATAAAATAAGTGAATGCCTCTGGAGTAATATGAATCTAAAATACAAGAATCTATCTACCAGCTTAGATACATTTCAAGAAGAGCATGGTTTAAACACATCCTTTGCTTCTTTTCAGAACTATTTCCCTCAAAGTAATGTAATATTTTGAAATGACACAAAATTTGCTTTTTTCTCATTATTTGGTGGACATTTAATGAAAGTAAGAGTATTTTATATATATATATATATATATATATATATAGAAATATATATATATAATATATAGTATATACTAGTATATAATAGTATAGTATATAATATATAGTAATATATAGTATATACAATATTAATGTTATATATATTCAAAGCAATAATCCAAAACAAATGTTTAATTTTATCAAAAAATTAACATATTTAAGTATTTTTATGATAAACATATTAACATAATATAAAAATAAATATTTGTTCTTAAGAAATAATTTTACTGTGCTTTTGATGGTTTTTTAAATTGTTCTTGTAATTCTATTTCAAAAAAAGATCTTTCTTCATTTTTAGGAACATATAAGCATTTATATCCAAGGAGCTTCGAGTATGTTTAAGAAAACCATATTTGTAGAATCTGTAGAAAAATAACGTAAAAAAAGAAGGTCAATTTTAATATTTTATGTTATCCTGCATGCCATGCACTACACAGACATTATAATGGAGGTATATTTATGCAGTTTTATGAAAGTAAAATATGAAACTGTCATACTAGAAACCGGCATTACTGATGTACTTGAGTTGCTTGTAGTAACATAACTCGTTTTAAGAAAACTCGAACTTTTTTTAAAAACTCGAACCAAAAAATTTTAAAGGGGGGTTTTACCCCTTAGTTTTTGGTTTCATAACATGTGTAGTACATTTTTATTTTTATTTTCAAGAAGTGTTACGACATTAAATTGCATCTCTTAATACCTTTTTTGAATATTACCTGACAAAAATATAACGGATGAGAAGAAGGTTATTCTGAAGAACGAAACGAAATGACGGCAGATTCACTTTCTGTGAGAAATATTCAGTATTAGTTATTTAGAGAAAGGGGTTTAGAGTAACATTAGAAGATTTTTAAAATAACATTTCTGAAAGAAAGAACATTTTTCAAATTTTGTTAAGATAACCTTTTTGTGTGTATTTATTCATAATGTATAAATATGAAAAACTGTATATAAATACTGTAATTAATCTTATCTGAGTGATAAATACTCTATTTTTAAATACTGTTCACATTTTGGTATGAATTCATTGCTTATAACTTTTTATAATTTGAAACTTTTATTGTGTTACTTTTATATGTTTACTTTTGATATAACTATTGATAAAATATGAAAATAAAGAGAAAAAATAATCTATGAATAACTTTTTAAATAAATCATACATAGGAGTTAAAGAAATATTAGTTACAATTTTACATAATATCTACTAAGCTCTCCTCTTAAAAATTATATAAATTTTTAAGGTTATATTAATAAAAACAAGGTAAAAATTAAACATGATCGTACAAATATCACTTAAGAACTTATCATATAATTTCAAAATGTCATAGTAAGAATCTTTGAATATAATGAATAATGATGAAGATTGATACATTGCTCATTTAAATAAAAATGTCTAAATTTATACAAGTTGTACAATCAATAAATTTACTAAATAAATATTTTTAATACTTTTTTTTAATCTTCATGCGGAACATCAGGTAAACCTTGAGTTTTTTTTTTTTTCTCTTCCATTTAATCAATTGTTAAAATATCCTATATTTTCCTTATTTACATTCATATTTTAAAGAATAATTTAAAAATTTAAATTTTTCCCCCAAAAAAAAGGAAATTTGGTTTAAAATAAACCTTAATTCTTTTGCCCCACTTGGGAAATTTCATACACGACATATTCCTGTCATTGAAGTATAAGTAGATAGTGGCGCTAATTTGCCTTTAATTTGCATAAAGTTTCACATAAAGTTTCTTTTTTCTATGGCATCAATTATTGCCAAACTATATCAAAGCATGCGATCTGCTTATCGAAAAGAATCCTTATTAAGACTGTTTTTTGGGGTTTTTAGGGGTTTTTTAAAATTTTGAAATTTTTTAAAAAAAATTTAACCAGTTAATGTTAACTATTAATAAATTTACTGTTTAAAGTTTTTAGACTTTGATTTATTCATAATACTGTAACGGTTCTTGAGTTCTTCAAAAAAATCGGGGTTAATTTAATTTTAATTCTTAAAACAACAATAACAGTTTGAACCCCATATTACGAACCCTCTTTTTGTGAATTTTTTTATACAGCAAACTTTTTTTCTGGGAAACCCAAAAACATTCCACTGTTTTTTCCCGTAAAAAAAACCTCCCTATAGTGGGAAATTAAAATTTTTTATATAACGAACTTTTTTTTTTGGGTTCAATTTTTTTTTCCCTATTTTTGAAAATTTTTAAAAATTTCAAGTTATTCCCTTTTAAAACCACTTTATGGTTTGGGTTTTAAATCTTGAACTGGTTTTGGTTGGGCCCGGGCCCGGGGAGTTTTAAAAATTTTTGTGTTTTATTCAAAAAAAGCAACCTAAGCCCCCCTTTTTCAAATTTTTCTGGCCAACTTCGATATCCCCTTCCACCCCCCAATGGAGCTGTTCCCCTTGTCCGTTCATTTGTAGTTTTGATCAGTCGTACAGGGCTTCTTTTTTCTTGTAGCTCGAAAATATTAAAACGAAATGCACGGATCTTTTTGTTCTTCGGAAGTGGATAAGGGACCAAAAAATTTCTACCGTTTTTCTTTTTTTTTTTTTTTCTTTGGGTTTGGGTAAAATTATAAAATAAATATATATTAATTTTCAAAAAAATTGAATAACTCATAATATGTTGTTTTGATTTAAAAATATGTTTTATGTGGTTCATGAGAAAATTTAAAAATGAACTTTATGTAACAATTTTCCATAAAAAAAATTTTTCGAATTTGCGAATCAATATATAGGTCCGACTGTAATTTAAAATAAATATTAAATCCATAACTCTTGTTGTTTCTAATACCAGATTGTCTAGCAATGCTAGACAATCTTCATGAATCCAACAAATTCTATAATTTCTAAAAACAGAAGACAGGTCAGAAGCACCTCGTACTTTTCAAAATCCAAACATGTCAAGATGAGGGTAGGAAAGACCAGCTCGGAATAACACCAGTGACCTCCCCTGAATTTCCCCGACCCTGACGAAAAGTGAGAGCTTTTACATGGCCGCTCACAAAGAGTGGGAAGGCAGTCTGGTATATCCTAGGCATAAGCCTGAACGAGCCCTTTATAATGAATCATTTTAATAAAACTAATAATATTAAATTGCAATTAAAACTCCCAATTAGGGAATGCAATACCGGTATCCCACCAATACCTATTTTGAGCCTTTGGTCAATTTTTAAAAACCGGTTTTCCCAAATTTAAATCCCGGTTAATGGTTTTTTTAAGATTTTTAAATTGTTTCCGCTATATGTTCATGGATCACCGACATAGCAAAATAGTATATGTTTTTGTTCTTGTTTTAAATTTTTAATTATTGCACCATGATTAAAATATATTATAAACTAAATAATTTTACATCTATTTCAGAAGGTGAAGATATTAAACGTCTATATTCCGTTCATTCTGTTGTTCTTATTTTTATTTTTCCTAACTGGTTCTACAGTTCTCAAGCAACTCATTAAATCCATCATTTGATTTTTTCATTGATAGATACAACAGAAAAAGAATACTAATCTGAACTCAAAAATTTTTGGAGATAAATTATTTCTCTGATAAATAGATCTGAATACACTACCCAAGTGCTCGTTAAAAGAAAAAAACTTTTAAAGCTCATCTACCTTCCTTCATCCGTCAATCCCCTTTTAAAACAATGTCCCCCCAAACGGCCGATATGAATTAGACTGTGAATAAAAAAGTAGTATCTACAATCAAGAGAGTTATAAAAATATGGGAATCACCCAAAGGGCCCAAAATATCTTATTACAGCTCAGAAGATCTGTTTCGCGGGGTTTCTAGGTCTGATATTCGTATCTGAGAAATAAAGGTTGTACTTGTGAAGAAAAGTAATATTTCAATATTTTTTTTTAAATTGATGAGTGTGTCATTTACATTTTTATTTGCATATCACACTTTAGTACTTTAGGTAATTTTTGCACAAAATTAAGTTCCAGGCTTAATGACCGTACATTTGATGCATTATGTTTTTTAAGATCCATTTCAAAAATTTGTAATAGTACCACAAATTGAACAGTGCTATTCACAGTTTTTTTGTGATTTAAATAAATAAGATGTTCCTTTACCTTTTTTTTTTATGATTCTTTATTTTTTTTTTATAAGTTACAAATTATTTGTTGTGATATTTACCCTCTCTATTAAAACTGGTAAGCAAAACAAAGAAACATCTGTTTTCTTTCTTTTTCTAAACTTTCTACTACCGGTATTAAAATCGGTATCCTGGTACTAAGTTCTAAAAAATGCCGAATACCGGTATTGAACTTTTGGTCCGATATTGCAATCCCTACTCCCAATATGTTTTTCATTTATCAAATATGACCAGTTCAACTATTAAGGTATCCGAAGTTGAAAATGACCAAATTCGGTCAAAACAGATATTTTTGCTTTTTATTTTATTGAAAAGAGGGGTATTTTGGTTTCCAAATCACACACAATACTTTTTTTGCTGTTTTCTTTCATAGAAACAAAATTAAAAAATTTTATAAATTAAAAAAACCGGAAGAAAGGTTTTGGTCTACCGTGGGATTTAAATAGTTTGTGCGCGGTCTGTTAACTCAAAATGTTATTAATGTACTTCTATAAAACCATGAACCTTTTAATTAAACGAAATGTACGAGGAAATTTTTTTTTGTATGAATATTTTTTTGGGGGGGGATTACGGTCTTTTATTTAAATAATGGTCTCATAAGCAATATCAGATTTCTTATATTGTTCACTCAATCAGTCCTAAAATTTTAATAAAAAATTAAAATGTAAGTACATTTTCTACATAAATGCATCTACTTTGTTTTATTAATACTTTTACTGATATATTACTTTTTTCTCTAATTGCTTTGAAGTTTTTTTAAAATACTTAAAAATTTATTAAAAATTTTTGAAAAATCTTGATTCTTTTTAAAAATATTGTTAGTTAAATATTTGCATTTATTGGTAATAATTCCTAAACAAGTAATATAAAAAATAGTTTTTAAGTCAATTTCCCACTTTGATAACAACGAAAATTTTTGTTTTTTAGCTACTTTTTATTAAATAGTTACAATTAATATAAATATGTATATACATAGGACAGAATCACAACATTAAGTGGTAATTAGTTTTTTTAACTATCATTAAAGTATAGTATTGTCCTTTTAATTTCAGTCCAACTGAATTTTTTAACACTTGAGAAAAAATCCTTTTCAAGTTTTGACACAAGTCGCCAAAATGGTCACTAAGTCGCCAACGTGCCTGAATTTGTAATTCTTTAAATAATTAGTTTTAATCAATTAGTTTTTATTAATTATAATTAAATTATTGTATATTCATCCAAAATGATCCTGTATATAAAATTACAGCTCAATTCAGCACTTTAAAATGTATTTCGTTAACAATTGAAAATTCCACCCAGATTATATAAGTATACAAATATATAAATAAATAAATATATAGACAGTGCGAGCTAATAGTAGGAATTGAAAAATCATTTATAATGTTTAAATATGATATTTTTAAAAAAAAAGTAATCCGAAAGTGTTTGGATACCTTAAAATATGAACCAAAGGAATAATGCTGCAAATATTTTCATTATTTCAAGAGAACACGTGTGTTCATATTTTTCGAACCCATCTCTTTTCTCTGAATGAGTGTTCTACACAAAACAAAAACAAAAGTCACTATCAATTTCGTTCTATAAAGGGAAGGAAATGAGCCACTTTTCCTGCTGCACTTGGAGTCATGCCCAAGAAAGCATTTCATACGTTTTTCGATAGAAACTTAACTACTCTTTCAGTAAAAGAGAAGTGGCTCATTATGCCCATACCCTCCATATAGTGAGATACATCTGCTGTCCCTGCAGCTGTTTTTGTTACAAAAAGGAGCATCCATGACTATTCTAAGAAGAAAACTCCAGTCTTGTTTTTTGGGGTATTTACAATGGTAATGTCTATTCTAAGCTACGATTTCCCTTTCGCATTTATGTCTACTCTGATCTTCTAAGACCTTATTATTATCTTTAATTCGTTGAAAAAATTCTTATATAGAACAAAAGCAGATTAATAAAACTATAGAAAAAGAGACTGATGCCCGCATATTTGACTGAAATTACTTTTAATTTGAAAAAGTAAGGTATATATATATCTAATTACGCTCGGAATCGTGATTTTGAAAGAGCGTATAAATGGATAATGCTTTGATGTTTAATATCACTTAGATTCGAATACATTTATAAAATTGTTTTAAGAATATTATTACAATATAAAATTATTTAAAGGTAATATTTTAAAAAGAAATCAACTTAGACGTATCTGTTTTCGAAACATTCTTCTTTTAAGAAAAGTGCTTTTATAATAATCAAAGACTTCTCCAAAGGGCCTGAACTAGGAGTTTTGAAAAATTCATAATATTTTTTGAGTTATTTACAATTGAAATAATTATCGGTGTTTCTTAAAAGTATTAAAAAATGGATAAATCCATCTCTAAGTTATATATTTCGAAAACCCTTGTTCAGACTCTGTACAAAGGTATGAACTATATATAGGCAAAATGTTATTGTTATAGAAGCATTTTTTTTTAAAAGGAGGATCTTTTGAAAATAGGTAATTCTATGTTCATTTTTTGCCAAAATATTACAAATATTTATTTTTTTAAGAACATTCCTTATATATAAAAAATTTTATACATAAATTCTATTCTAAGTGACACTAAATATTATGAAAAATATCCATTTATACGCTTTTGAAAAAATCACGGTTTCGAAGGTAGTTGGTTACCTTTAAAGCAATATATCAGTGTTATAGCAAACACATTTAAAGAATGATATAGCTATATTGGTTCTAATTTTATGATGTGTGCTTAATGTAAGTCCCCTTTTTTTTTTTTTCCTGAAAAACTACGTTACATTAATTAAACATATAAAAATAAATGAAGAATCTAGTTCTTATACAAAAATAGGACATTTTTTTATTCAAATCAATAAAGTTAAGTATTAAAAATTTTACACATTATATTATTTAATCACATATGTTTAACACACTTTTATAAGTTTCACTTGTATGTGACGGAGTTATGTGAACTCGATTTTTACCCTCTTTAAAAGGTCAGATTCATTCGAAATTTTGCACTCTTGTCAAGGACCGATGACAATACAATAATTTCACACTTTTGTTTTATTGCCCTGTTCAGGATCCTCATAAATAAGGATTTTAAAGATTTCGAGATTTGGCTACTAATTGCATGTATCCTTTCCAAATTTGGCGACTCTAAAGGATTAATGATTAATGTGCAACCCTTAAAATGAAAACGCTTGTAATTATTACAAATAAAACAAACAAACTGATGTTAAAATTAAAATCATCACACAAAATCATGGAAAGCGAGTGATAGATTTTTGTGGTTGTTGTTGTTTTTAAAAGAGCACAGAGAACCATCTTCGGTATATCCCTTTAAGATCCGAACCATTTTTATCTTCTAATATTAAATTCTTCTGGTTATTAATACTATATGGAACCCAATGACACTGGGAAAAATACTAAAAAATCCAACCCCCCCGGGAACGAAATTATTACGTTGATCGGGGTTCGAGGATTTTATGTAAAACAGTCACAAAGGAAAATAACAGTTCTTTAAGGGCGATGCGAATTTATTACCGGAAATCCAATTCTTTAAATATAGGATTCCGCAGCCATATTCACAGAGTAAATTTCCGAAGGTGTTCACACCTTCAACAGCAATCAAACACAATTATCAGAGTTTAAAATACACGTATTCAAAAGATTATTGACAAGCAAAGCCGAGCTAATCGGTAAACAAAACAATGCTCACTAATCGTGGATTGAATCAAGACTGACTCGTTGCGGATAGCACAGCTCTATATATAGATCCCGCGAAAATTCGGGAAAAATCCACACCCGTCACAGAGCGTAGAATTAGTATAGAAATTCACTAATTTCTAGAAGAATCCAGAAGATTCTGAACTCGTCAACACGGTCTCTAATGTCGTCGAAATAGTCACTAAGTTGGCGGCAAACTTGGTCGCCAAATATGATGCCAACTTGGCTCTATCTCCAAGATCTCGCCAAGTTTCCATTGTTCCCAAGTCTTGTTACCCATTTCCGTCCTTCTTCACGAAATCACTCCGACAAATATCCAACAACCGAGAGGAAAGGTGTTACACATCAAAAAGTGATCTTTAGGTTGGAGAGTTGGGTACTTGACCCAGTGTCTTCTTTGCCACTTTATTGAAGAGAAGTGCAAAATGAAGAATGACTTGAAATGTTGCAATGTTTAATACCTCCAACTTAAGACTTTGTGAATTAATGAGTAACAGGGTTAATTATTCTTTGTAATGCACGACTATCTTAAACAATATGGTTTTCACAATCACTGTTTATTGTCTACTTTTTATTTCTTAATCTTACCATAAGGAAATCATACACAATGCTAATCCAGGCATGTCGAAATTTTATCATTTTATCCCCAGCGTTTTCTATCAATTTCTTTTTGTTATTTAGTTGCACTTTTTATTTATTTTTCTATATATTTTATTTTGAGGAAAAGCTTTAAGGTATCCGATTACGTTCGGAACCGTGATCTTAACAAAGCGCATAAACGGATAATTTTCATGATATTTAGTGTCACTTACATTAGAATACATGTATAAAATTATTTTAAGGACATTTTGACAAAAAAAATTATTTAAATATAATATTTCGGCAAAAAATTAACTTAGAACAACCTTTTTTCAAAATGTTCTCTTTTTGTGAAAAATCCGTCTGTTATAATGATATTTTCATTGTATATAGCTCAGACCTCTGTACAGAGGCTCAACTATGATTTTTTTAAAAAATCACATTTTTTTCATAGTTACACAACCATTTTGAAATAATTATCGGTGTTTTTCTTAAAATTTCTCTCCCCTCTGTTGTCGTAAAAGATGGATAAACCCACTTTTTAAAGTTATATATTTCAAAATTCTAGTTGAGCTGCAGCGCAGAGGTCTGATCCCTCAAACAGAGCAACTATTATTACAATGAAACATTTTTCACAAAAGGCATTGACCTAACAAAAAGACATTATATTCATTTTGTCAAAACACTCTCTACTTAAATAATTCTTTTATTGGCAATACTATTCTTAAAACAATTTTATGTACATTTTCTAATCTAAGTGACACTAAATATGATAAATATTATCCATTTATACGCTTTTGCAAAATCACGATTCCAAACGTAGTCGGATAGATTAAAAACTAATGAAAATCAAGTTTGTACCACCCTTATGGTATCTCATCCAGGAAAAACTATTACTGACAAACAGATTAATGAACTGTTGAGTATTTCTCATTTCAAAGAAGAGAATGTCAGTGATACAGCAAATGAATTCAAAGAATCTTAAATCGAGCCTTATGTTTAACGAGCATACTTTGGCTGCAAGAAAAATTAAAGATCATGTTCTTATTACTGGCAAGTTGAAAGACGAAATTAAGGATCTATTATAAAAATCATGTAACTCTGTATAATATGAAACTGTTTAGTTGAGAAACTACAATGTAAGCATGTATCTGAAACTATAAGTGATGCAATATACTATTTTTTAATAATTCTTAAAGAAAACTTTCTAGTGTGGAATTGCAAACGTATGCATTGTGGCATGAGGATTATTCAAACTCTAAGAGAAAAAAAAATTGTGCATGAATTTCGTAGGAAAAATAACCGATTTTGACATACTATTAATTTATTTTGAATTAATTTTTTTTTGTGATATCGATGATTAATATTTGCACCAGCATTCAATCTATTTGATTTTATTTAAATATAGATAACATTTTAAGTTTATTTCTTCTATTTAGGACAACAAAAAAAGAAATAGATTGCGATAATTATGAGTTAAACGTTTTTTATAGTTACAAATAATATGCTAAATAATTTTAAAAAATATTTCATTAAGCTAATGTATTTCGTATAGTCTCTTTCCTCAAATATAATGGAATTTCGAATATTTATTATAAGAAATCGATAATAAACTCAGTCATACATACAAAACGGTTATTTAAAATAAACTTCTAATGAATAATTCATTTTAACATTATTCCCTTTCACTGTCTAAGACGAGTTCTTTCGTAAAATATCACGAATAAAAATAAATAATTTAATATAAATTGACTTCATTTAGTACTTATTATGTATAGAGTTTTAAATAAGATGTTTTAATTTTTCAAATTATATACAATACTATATTCCATTGAGTTACGCTATATTCCATTATTAAAGACATTTGGAAAAATTCAACGTGCCACTTCTAAAACAAGAGAAGTTGAATATGCGAAAATTGCATGCGCAATAATGGAATTGCTTCATAATGCAGAACGCTGTCATGCACGTGAAAAGGAAGCATGTTCTTACACTTCCAATTATAATAACTTATGAAGGGATGGAAATATCTAGACTTCCCTTATTTCTATAAATTATCCACCGAAGCATTAAATTTGCATACCTTTATATGACACTCTTTATTTCTTAGGAGGTCTAGAAAAAGAAAGGGATTTATATTTTAAGAAAGGATTTTCTTAAAAATCTCGGTATTTTGTGATTTATGTATTCAGCTTATTGTAGAATACGTATCATTTTTGTACTAACTTTTAGATTTTTAGAAGGCTTTTTTTTCTCATATTCTTATTATTCTTTTTTATTCAAAAAGTATACTTCTTATCAAAGTGAATGCCTTATTAAAGCTTTCCATTACCATAGAATGCTACAAATCATGTTAGTTAAACAAACCTGAGCATTCCATTGCTTTTCTGCATCGATAATGATTTAGTTAATTGGTTCGGAAACAAAACTATTGTTTCAGTGGATTTCTTTACTTTTGGAAAATTGAATGGATGAATTTCATTGCAGATTTTTTTTATTAACACTTCTTAAAAAAACTACATATTTCTTTAGAAATTAGAATTAAATATATTATCATAAAAATAATTTTTAAAAAAGGCAAACAAATGTACTTACAAGTAATTTGTAAGTCATTAAATTCCCTTCAGAAAAATAAGATTTAATAAAATTTCACAGTAACATATTTTATAAGAGAACAAAGTAGACTTTCAAGGTTATTTAATAAAGAAAGTATTTTGTGACACACACTTTTTTTTCATTTGTTCATAATCACTACAGTAATCAATATCAGACATGCTATCAATAAGGGACTGACAGATAAGAACTAAATGAATTCACATATACAGGGGGAGTTTTTTAAAACTGGCACTATTTGGAGCCACCTGTAGCTCGATCTAATAAGATACGTGGCACCAAACTTGGTATGGAGACAAATATAATAACACCAAAAGTAGAATAATGTAAAAAAAAAAAATAGTTCCAAAAATCACCGATAGGTGTATTTATGGCGCTGAACAATGCAAGAGGTGTTACAAAACAAAATAAAATGACACATAAAAAAACAATGGAATGTTAAGTTTTGTTCACTGTATTCATTTCCCCGGCTAGGACCACACTCAACATGATCGCAGTTCTCAGATACTACACTATATCTGCACAATATTTCTTAAGACGGCGTTTCTCAAACTGAGGGGCTGGTCTCCCTAGGGGTGCGCGAGTATATCGAAAAGTCGAAAACAAACATTATTTTAAAAAATTATTAATTTACTGAAAGGAAGCAAAATAAATAAATAAATAATATATTCTTGACATAATGAAAAATAAAATACATATTTATACTGATATAATACACTTATAAATGTATCAGTACTGAACCATGTTTTTCACAATTAATTTAACAGTACTAAGTCAAGAAAAGTTAAATCATTACCATTAACTCTATGGGCACGTCATGAAATTATATACAAATTTAGTACTTGTCTTGATAATTTGTACCGTTTAAAATTTAAAAATTTGGTAGATTTCATAAAAGTATTTATTATTGAATTCAATACATTATTATTGAGTAGGGGGCGCGATGAAAAATAAAAAAATAGGGGCGGAGTATAGAAAAATTTGAGAAGCAAGTCTTCGCCTAAGCAAATGTCACAAGGAATATTCCACATTGTGTGAGATTTGTGTACAAACAATGGTTAACTGTGGTCAGGTTTACCACCTCAGTCTTTGCGAATTGTCAATGATTCATTTTCTTCGAACTTCTTGATCATTCCTTTCAAAGCATTAAGAGATAAAGCCCCTTTAAATAGCTTCTTTCGAGTTTCAAACTTACGATTAGCTGTTAATGATTGAGATAATACAGCTTTGCCAATAATACCCGTTCCAGTAATCCAAGTCACATGTTCACTTGAGCTGGCTCCTTTCACCTCATTTTCCGAAGTTGTCGACATGTTTTCATTGCCCAAATTACTTGTGCAGTCAGTGCCGATTTTATCCGAAATTTGGAAGATGATTTAAAAAGTGCATAAATGGTAGTTTTAATGCTATTTAGTGTCACCTAGATTAGAATACATGTATAAAAAATTTTTTTAAGGACATTTTTTACAAAAGAAAATTATTTAAATACAATATTTCGGCAAAAATTAACTTAGAATAAACTTTTTTTAAAAAAAGTTCTCCCCTTTGGAAAAATGCTTCATTGTAATAATATTTTGCCTGTATACGCTCAAAACTCAGTACAGAGGCTCAACTATGATTTTTTAAAAAAAATTTACATTATTTTCAGAGTTACAACTCATTGAAATAATTATTTTGGTGTTTTTTTTTAAAAATTATCCCCCTTGTTGTCGAAAAAAATGGATAAACCTATTCTAAATTATATATTTCAAAAATTTAATTGAGACTCTGTACAGAGGTTCAAAACATGCAAAACATTATTATAATAGACGACACAAAAGGAGAAATTTTTTAAAAAAAAGGGTATTCTAATTTAAATTTTTTTAGCCGAAATATATTGTATTTAAAAAAAAGTATTTTTTTCAAAAAAATCCTTAAAAGAATTTTATGCATGTATTATAATCTAAGTGTCACTAAATACCATGAAAATTATCCATTTATGCGCCTTTTTAAAATCACGGTTTCGAACGTAGTCGGATACCTTAAGCTAATTTCGAGCCCTGGGAGCAGGAGATCTACAGGTCCCCTTGGCACTGGCGTATTGAAATTTATTACTAGAAAACTTGATAAAGTCCTGCTTATCTGGGCCCATCCCCAAGTGTCCAGTGGAAAAACCGGCACTTTGTGCAGTTGTCACATATGAAAGCATAAATTTGGATATTGCCTTTATGCCCATGTTTTGGCCTTTTATTCTCCGGGATAATCTTCAATAGTTCATTAATTTCCCCTATCGGTGATTTTGGGAACTTTCATTTTTTTTCTTACTGAACCTTGTTTTTTATGTCATTATTAATCTCCCACAAGAGTTTTGCCCCCTTCCAAAACCTTTGATTTTAACTTAAGGTATCTCTGAATAGCGTTCAGTTGTTTTTTTTTAAAAAACACTTTTCATGTATCTATATGTATGGTTTCCTTTAATTGTTTCCTAACAAAATGTGTATGTACATTTCCTTAGATAAATTTAATGTAACTTATATATTTCAAATCTTAATATTTAATTCTTCTTAATCTATCTTTGCATGAAGATGAATTAGTAATTTTTTTAAATATAAAATTTTGACAATACATTTTAAACCTCATTTTGTAAATATTTAGTAATTACAAGTCATTTAAACTCAGTCATTTTTTTTTCTTAATTTAAAGGAAACTCAGGGACTCTGAACAGCATTCAAATATATATATTTTTTTTAATCTCAAAGGATTCGAAACTCTGGAAATTCTTTTGAAATATTAACAGCAAAATAATATTAGAACATATTTCTACTTTCATTGATTCTGTTAATTTTAACTAAATTCACAAGATAAATACAGATTTAATAACGACATGTTAGAGAGAACATTTACATTTCTGAAAAATTTATGTGTTAAAAATGTATAAAAGTCAAATAGAATTAATATTTAAGATGCATACACAGATTCATCCGACAAGAAAAAATTTTCAAACATTTGTTACGTTTAAAGAAGGTTTTTTTTCTCAAAATAATGCATTATAATTTAGAAATAAATAAAATATTCAATTGGTTTAGATAAAGAAAATAATTACATTTGAAAATAAGTATCCTTGTATAAAAAAAATTCTTGCGCAGAATTTTTTAATTTGCTTAGTAGAATTTATTTTATATATAAATATGTAATAGAAATATACATATAATAGTTTCTAGTTTTCTTAAGTTAAATATTTGTAAAATGTCTGAGTAACTTTAAGAGTGTTTAATTTTCTCTCAAAACATGGAGATCTAAATTATTCTTATTTTCAAATATATTTAATTCATTGCATTTATTTTGTATGAGATAACTGTTTGGTTTATTTAAATTTCATAATATTTTGCAATTAAAAATGTAACTTTTATTGGGAAACGTCATTTTTTTTAAATATTTGTAACCTTTACAGGGGTTTTTAATGACGATCTCTTGTTTTAACTTTTAATAATTTTTTCTATCTAAGAATTTTGCTTTTTTTTACCCAACGATCCATGCGCTTACTCTTTCCTCTTTATATACTTGGAAAATACATCAGTAATAATTATTACATTTGTTTCACTGGATTAATAGTTACTTCATCCTTTAAATACTTGTACTTCATTTAATGGTTGTTTTCAACAAAGTACATCTAAATATTTTCTCATTAGGTGCGATAAAAATTACTTGATAGGAAAATAAGTACCTTACAATGGAACAATGTAATAAATGTCAAGAAATTCAGATGATTCATCGGGGTTTGACAGAATATAAAATGAAATTTTGAAAAATAAGATAGAAGTCAAACTTTTTCCATATCATTGAAGAGTCAGTTAGAATGATAAAATCATCTTCTATTATTAAGTACTTTTTAGGTTGAAATAGTTCGATATGAATCATTATTACGTCATTTTACAAACATGTTCTTTATGTAAGCTGAATTGATAAGCATTAATTCAAAATAAAGTATAAATCAAAATTACAATATTTTTTTCTAAAAAAAAAAATCGATTTTTATTTTTTACTTTCTGCAACAGTAGGGAATCAAATATATATTATACATAACGTAGACACATTAAAAATAAGCAAACTTTTTGAAACAGTTCTTAATCATTCTTTGTATTAATCACTATACCTTACTTTTATAGTACGCAAAAAACAGCTCATGGTTGTTTTAGTATTATAACAGAATCTATTAATCCATAGATTGCCAGTTCAAGTCACATGTTCGCATTATTACATAACGAGCATAATGAAAAATTCTACACGTTCAAAATTTAAATTTGAAATAAAGTCTTCGTCACAGGAAAATTAAATGTTTTAAAAAGAAATTGTCAGATGCTCGTCAGTTAAGCCGGTTTCTTAATTATAAAGTCCATTCTTACCTTCGAATCGGATGAAAGATATGTTAAAATAACTGAAGCTACTTTTTCGAAAACAATATATTTGTCATTTATATAAATATCTCATGTGGAATTATTGCGTATTCAAAAATGTTTTATACGTCATTTCCAACAACTCGGGGGAAAAAAAAGAGAAAACCCTAGCAAACAAAGATTTCAATATCGATGATTAATTGAAAATTTCGAATACATGAGGAAAAGTCAAAAAGTAAAGGAGCTTATGCAGTTTCTCTTTTCAAGTTTTGGGAACCTCGCTTGTATCTAGTGCTGAATGAGGAGTAATCGGTAGCATTTCTACACAACGTGTCACTCGTCTTCCCTCGTACTCGTTGTGTTGTAACTGACCGTTCAACATGGCAGCTTCATGGTCGATCTGCACCAAGGAGGGTAAAAGTAAAAGAACTTATGTTTTTCTTTTAAGGTTTGGCAACCTCGCTTGTATCTAGTGATGAATAGGGGAAAGGGAGATTTCTACACAACGTGTCACTTGTCTTCCCTCGTACTCGTTGTGTTGTAACTGACCATTCAACATGGCAGCTTCATGGTCGATCTGCACCAAGGAGGGGAAAAGTAAAAGAACTTATGCATTTTCTCTTTTCAAGTTTTGGGCAACCTCGCTTGCATCTAGTGCTGAATGAGGGGGAACGGAACACTTTCAAACGGTACTTGTCTTCCTCGTACCGTTTTGTTGTAACTAACCATTCAACATGGCAGTTAGGTCGATCTGCACCAAGGAGGGTAAAAAAATAAAAGAACTTTTGCATTTCTTTCTTTTTGGGCAACCTCGCTTGCATCTAGTGCTGAATTAGGGGTAATCGGTAGCATTTCTACACAACGTGTCACTTGTCTTCCCTCGTACTCGTTGTGTTGTAACTGACCATTCAACATGGCAGCTTCATGGTCGATCTGCACCAAGGAGGTTAAAAGTAATGGAACTTATGCATTTTCTCTTTTCAAGGTTTGGCAAGCTCGCTTGTTTCCAGTGCTGAATGAGGGGTAATCGGCAACATTTCTACACAACCTGTCACTTGTCTTCCCTCGTACTCGTTGTGGTGTATCTGACCATTCAACATGGCAGCTTCATGGTTGATCTGCACCAAGGAGAGAAGGAGGTCAATGATTCGCTTTTTGTTTGTGGAACATATGAAACCTGCTGGAATTATTCGTCGTATGCAAGCCCAGTATGGTGACAGCTGTTTAACGTGAAACAATATCTATAAATGGATAGAGCACTTCAAACAGGGAGGAACTATTTTATGTGACGACGAATGATCGGACAGTCCATCGACATCAACTACTGAGGGTCGTCGTTGCTGTGGGTTTAGTTATGGAAGAGGTGACTGGTAGTCATTGGAGCATACACTGCATATAATGTAGTATATAATGAAGTTACCTTATTGAACGGTCTGCTACACTTCAAAGGTTACGAGGCAAGACAAGTGACAAGTTGTATGGAAGTTTTGCCAAGTTCCCTTTGTTGTATGCTGGATACTAATGTTGTTGCCAAACCTTGTAAATGAAAATTGCAAAAGTCCCTTTACTTTTTGACTTTCCCTCGTATAACGAGGTTTTACATGTTTGTCTGAAAAACACTTTTTGTATTAAATAATTTTATATAAGTTTATGAATGTCACAAAAAAAACCCCACCTAATACATTTTTTGCTTTCTATTTTATTAAAAATGTTCTCATTTTTTTTATTCAAATTCATACACATGCCAAATAATTATAAAAAAAAAATATTTAAAAATAAATTATTCTTATTCATATTTCTTTTTAAGAGAACGTTCTATTATATTTCTCGTCCAATCGAATAATTTTACTCCATTTGACTTGAACATAAAATGAAAATACATAGGAATGTATTTCATAACTTATCCCACTCACATCAATGCAATTAACACAAATTTTGAGTTAAAGAAAATTCGCATAAAAGGCTAGTAGTGAAAATTCTGAATTAAGATAGATATATATATATAAAATGCAGGAGCCCAATTTAACGAATTCATTGAGATCGAACATTTTATTTGTTAATTTGGGATTATTCGTAATATCGAGGTAAAAAAAAATGTACAAATTTTTGGCACTTAACTTTTGGTACTTTTGTAATAAGCTTAAAATATATCCATAGTTATGCACCAGTTAATTGGAAATTTTAAAATATTGTCTAATAGATGTTGGATAATGTTTTTGACTCCTGACTTTTTGACTTTATTCAGAGAAGAAAATACTGCGTCATTTACATGCGTGAAGGATGTTTTCAAATTTTCCGAACGATGTAAAGCATTACAAAATTTAACAATTTTGATAGGAGATTCAGAAAGGAAATTTCTGTCTGCTTCAAAACTCACGTGATAGGTTATGACTCATCAACACCTTTAAAGTCTAATAATAAGTTGCAGCCTTTCCTGTCGAAAGATGCTTCCTTCAAGAAAATTCTTATTATTTTCCAGACAAAAAGGATATGTCATTTGGAAAGAAATCTAATTTTTCTAATCCAAACTAATAAAAAAATTTCTTTTTAAGCTTTTGAAATAATGTGTTATTTTGGGGCTTATTATACGCTAAATAGAGATTGTTTGCTTTCATTTTAATTAGAAAAGAGAAAAAAACTTATTAAGTCACAAAATTCGTTAAGTAGGGTTCGGTAAATCGGGATCCTACTGTATATCAAAATAGTCTTTATTCAACAAACAATTATACGCTAAATTGACGTCTGTGAAAATTTCCATGGGATTGCGTTCCACTTGGAATCCTTCCCTTCACTCGTCCCAAAAATATCACCTGCACAACCCCTCATGCGAATTGCACTACACCTCTTCTCTCTTCCAAGTGTTATCTTAGGCGGCGAGAATTTCGGCGAAATGAAGTTTTGCTCTTCCGCCTCAGAGAGTCGCTAGTCCACCCTTTTCTCCACCCCTCCACTGGTTTCCTTATGGATTTAATTAAATTTACTCGCTTTTAATTAGTTCTCCACTATTGGCTGGCATACTTTACCTCTTGTCTCTTAAAGCAATTCCGTCTCCCGCAAAAGATGCTTGTTTGGAACGAAGAGGGGTAGGGAGAATTTTAGCCGCAGGTGACAAGCCCTTCCCATTTGAAATGCATTTCCCGGTTGACACTGTGGTTACCGGAGATTCAAGCTGGTGCATCGGATTTAAATCGATAAATCGGAAGACTGTTCGGTTTGAGAATTCCACAAAAATCAGTCTTTGTTCCCAATTGAGTTGAGGCGACGCGACCGTGTTAGTATAAATTGATGGTTAATGAATTAAAGTTGGATTGCTTGTCTATACAGAGACTGGTATCTGTGACTCAGTATTAAAATGTATTTAAGTTTAGTTAAGTTAAGACTTTGAGGAACTTTGACGTCGCTGGTTTCTGAAATTATGCTTTAGGATATTTGAGAATAATAGTTTTGATAAAACTTTTATTGATATTGATGTGGTGATGATGTTGAAATGTGCAATCTATTTGTCAGTATAAAAACGGGAGTTTTTTAAAAGGCATATATAAAATTGGGAGTATATTATTTTATTTTTACCCGTTTAATTTTGTAGGTAAAAAAAGGGGTATTTTTTAACCCCGAACTACATCCACTTACATTACATGAAACACTTTAAAATATTTTATATTATTGGTAAATTCATATTTTTTTCATGTGCATTTTATATATCACACATTATTTTTATCACGCACAATATATATATGTTGCTTAGAAATTTTCTATTAATTTCATCTATATTCATTAATTTTTTTCTATTTACAGGTGCAGAAACTCGTTCATTCATAATGTGAATTTGAAGGGGTTTTTTTCCGTTTTTACAATATCACGTAATTAAATATTGTGAAATTGTAAATAATTGAGAAATTTTGTTCTGATTTGGAATCAAAAACTGAAAATATGCTTTTTCTTCTTTCAACTGTAATTTTTTTCGCTTTATGTATTTGCGGTAATTTTCAATAAAACTGATTGTTTGATAGAAAAATAAGATAAGAAATGGTATAAAAAAAAAATGTTTTTTTTATTAAGGAATTTGGAATAAATAATAAATACTACAAATCTGATTCCTACACATTCAGAATTTTCAATTTGTCTCTTTCAGCTTTCTCAAATATTTTCTAAAATGGCTATAAAAAATATGCTAGACCCAAAGTTTCTTCAGGCATTCCAAATATACATAAATTTTTTTACCTTCCCTTTTTTAAAATCGTACCAAAAATCTTTTACAGGTTATTTCAATAGTGGAACTTATATTCCCCAAAAATTTTATACAAAAGGAACCCCAAAAATTGGGATTTTATATTTTTTTATAAAACAGATTATTTCCCTACGTGAATTAAATCTAATAGTACAGTATTCTAATTAAAATAGACCAGGGGTCAGCAGCCTTAGAGCTGTGGAGTGCCAAAACAATCTACCAATATTATTCAATATGCTCCCCGGTAGCAAATATTTGAAATTATTCAATTCTCACTGTAATTCATACATAATTAAGGAACACATGCATAAATTAGAGATTTAATGTTTTATTATATGCATATTAATTTTGCATAACTTAAAGATGTTTATTAACAGAAAAATAAACAACACATTAAATGCAACTATTCCTTCATCATTTTTAAAAAAAATTCAAATTTTACATATATTAGGTGTGTGTTATGTATCTTTTAAAGATATTTATTAAAATAAGAAATAAATCACATAAAAAATATTTATTTCAATATGGCTAAATAAAGCATATTTTATTGAGAATCTTTTCACTGTATCCGCTCTACTTCATACTGCAATATCAAGGATATAATTTGTAACTTTCAGACACGGTTCTGAACATTTAGTTGTAAAACAACTTTGCGTATTAAACATATTTTTCAAACGAGAAAAGGTTTTTTCCCAATAATTAATAAAATAGCTGTCTATTTATCGTTAGAGCAGCGGTTCTCAAACTGAGGGACGATAATCTTACGAAGGGCGGAGCAACGAAAAGTCAAAATAAAACATCCTTAAAAAGAATTTTTTGAAAAAAGTAAAAAAAATAAATTTTGGCATAATAAAAACTAAAAAAAAAATTTTTCATTGATATAATATACTTATAAATGTATCAAAACTGCACAATTTTTTTGATAATTAATTAATCAACACTAAATTAAAAACAAGTATAATAAGTTGAAAGTGAATAATAGATAAATTATTTAGAGTTGAAAATGGTAATTGCATACGAAATATTTTTTTCTTTCAATGTAGAAAATTCATTACCCACTCCTGCCTAAAAGTTAAATAGTGATTTATTACTAAATTGTCTTTTGATTTCAACACTTGTTGTGAAATCTATGAAGATTTCTTCTTCGGCAATTAAGAGCCTTTTTGTATCAAGGTACCCGTGTACTTGGTATGTTCTATAATTAAAAATTATTTTGCAATCTGTTCCATTTAAATATTAGAAAGGGCAAATAACCCATGATACTTATCCTGTTACTTAAAAAATACTTACTTAAAATATCTATTAATTAAAAGTAACAAAAACAAAATTTAATGCTTGATTTAATAATTTATACAATTAACATAATCAAGGTCATTTTGTAGATTTAGTGTCAAAGCTCCTTATTATTGCATGCAATACATTTTTATTGTATAAAACGGGGAGGGGGAAGAGAAGGTGCGATGTAAATTATGATTGAAAATTGAGTCACGCATATTGAAAGTTTGAGAAGCACTGCGTTAAATTTATCTTACAATTTTTTGTAATTCTGCAGATGTTTCTTTGAAATTCTATGATGTTTTTCAATAAGCTCCATTTCAAAATCATCAACTTTACTCAAAAATTGACTAAATTCTAGAGAAGTAATTGCATTATGTGCCAAATTAGGGTCACTAGCGTGCCATAGTTTGCTGACCCCTGAGATAGACTATTATTCAAAAATTATTTCCAAGTAATTATTATAAGGGTGATTGGATATGATTAAAACTGCGTTAACGTTATGAAAAAGGAAATGTGCCAAACAATTGCATTAGATCTATGTTATTGCTAAACATGCTTGTGGAAATTTTCTTTCGTTCTGGTATTTTGAATAACTTCAACGGTAATCGTAAGAAATCGAAAGTTTCTTACAAGTTTTATCTTTCCAGCACATTCAAGTAAATGTTTTGTATTTCCTTTCTGGTATTTTCTCCGAAAGGAATCTTGAATCGTAAGAAATCCATTAATTAAACATTCTGACAGAAAGTATTCTTCTCCCAAACAACAAGTAACGAATAAAATGTATTGTAGGAAAAAACTGTGTTTTACATTTGAAGACAGATTATTGTAATATTTAAAAATACCATGCGTTCGGAATTTATTTGATGGTATTCTCTTTTCAAACTTTTGAAAAGCATTTGTTACGAAAATGAGTAGAGTTTAACATTGTTCATAAGCTTCATTATTGATCAACAACTCTACTTCTATTTTGCAGTTTAAACTTTTACGAAGCAAAACATAAATATTTTAAATCTCGATTGAACTAAGATAAATCATTCAGATAATTGTTCACGTTAAAGGAAACTTGGATGATTAATTGTATACAATTTTGTTTTTACATAATATATTTACCAGAACTACATTAGATAAACAGATTTGAGAACAATTGCATAGAAAATGAAAATATAATGCGAAAAATAAATCATTTTAATTCGATGTTTTTTAATTAATACGTGATAAACTGAGCAATTAGAAAATGAACTAGAGAAAAGTGAGAAATTTTGAGAACCTTTTAAATTATATACTTTTTGTCAAAATATAAAAAAAGATTTTACTTTTACATGTTATAGATAAATTTTAATTAAATTTAAGTGATCATTTTTGTAATTTATTTGCTCTTGTAGCTTTCTATTGTTTAATTTATTCAGTTTTAATTTGCTGACAGTGATTATTTTAGCCAATTATAATTACGAAGCTTTTAAACATTTCTTTAAAGTTATGCAAATAATTTCACTGTATTAGGAAACAATTAACTAAGAAAAAATAACTTCATATGTTATATTAAATGAAATCTAATCCTCAAAGTAATTTTTAATGTCTGTATTTAATAAATTGATGTATTTTCGTAAATACTCCCATTGCATGAAAACTGCTTTTTTATTACTTTGCAGATTAAGGTATCCGACTACGTTCGGAACAGTGATTTTAAAAAAGCGCTTAAATGGATAATTTTCATGCTATTTAGTGTCAGTTAGATTAGAATACATGTATAAAATTGTTTTAAGGACATTTTGACAAAAAAAAATTACTTAAATACAATATTTTGGCAGAAAATTAACTTAGAATAATCTTTTTTCAAAATGTTCTCTTTTTGAGAAAAATTCTTCTATTATAATAATATTTTGCCTGTATATAGCTCAGATCTCTGTACAGAGGCTCAACTATGAGTTTTGAAAAATTCACATTATTTTCAGAGTTACAACCAATTGAAATAATTATAGACATTTTTTTTTCTTAAAATTTCTCCCCTCTGTTGTCGTAAAACGTGGATAAACCCACTTCTAAGTTATATGTATCAAAAATTCTAGTTTAGCCGCTATACAGAGGCCTGAGATATATACAGGCAAAATATTATTATAATAGAAGCATTTTTCACAAAAGGAGAATATTTTGAAAATGGGTCATTCTATGTTCCTTTTTTTTCAAAATATTGTACTTAAATAATTTACTGCGTATATTCTTAAAAATTTTATATACATTTTCTAATTCTAAGTGACACTAAATATCATAAATATTATCCATTTTACGCTTTTGCAAAATCACGGTTCCGAACGTAGTCGGATACCTTAAAGAACACAAATTTCTTAGAACACGTTAAAATATAAGCATAAAAAAGATATTCATAAAATGTAATAAAAATACTCATCCACACACAAAAGGACAATGAATAAGCTAGCTCGAAATAATATCGAATGCAGACAAACAAAATCTGTATCACTGTTAATTGTTAAAAGTGATATAAATTATGATGTTGATTAGTTAATTATTAAACTTAGTTAGTATATGTCTAAGTCCTGTTTAAAAAGTATATTATTATGCAACTAGGCAATTTTTATGAGAAGACCCTATAAATGGAATATTTAGTTTTATTCAGATTCAATAATTTATTATATATTTATACGCGCACGGTGTTTCCTAAATAGAGACAGAAGCTTTATACGGGGATAAAGGATACATTAAAATAACTGAGAACTGCATAACACCTCAAGTATGCGTCTTTGTCGGAAGAGTTCACTATACAGTAACTGAGTTCCTCTTTCATTGTCGTCGGTCAATCTGTGCACTAATTGCATAGCTGCTAGCTCTCTGTTAGTATAGTGTTATACTCTTCCAAAGTCGATAACAGATTTGACCAAATTATGCTGCAAATGTCATCACTTTTCAGGCAATCGTTGACCTGATGAACCCTATGTGGACGAGGGCTGTCGTCTATTGAGGTATCCGACTACGTTTGGAACCGTGATTTTACAAAATGGTATAAATGGATAATATTTATGATATTTAGTGTCACTTAGATTAGAAAATGTATATAAAATTGTTTTAAGTATTACAATGAAAAATTATTTTTGACAAAAAAGGAACATAGAGTGACCCAATTTCAAAATATTCTCCTTTTATGAAAAATGCTTCTATTATAATAATATTTTGCCTGTATATAGCTCAGAACTCTGTACAGAGGCTCAATAGAATTTTTGAAATTTATAACTTAGAAGTGGGTTTATCCATGTTTTACGACAACAGAGGGGAGAAATTTTTTAAAAAAAAACGCCGATAATTATTTCAATGGGTTGTAACTCTGAAAATAATGTGAATTTTTCAAAAATCATAGTTGAGCCTCTGTACAGGGTCCGATATATCAGGCAAATTATTATTATAATAGGAATCATTTTCACAAAGAAACTTTTTAAAAAGGTTATTCTAACTTATTTTTTTGCCGAAGCATTGTATTCGAATCATTTTTTTTTTTTTGTCAAAAGTTTCTTAAAACAATTTTATACATGTATTCTAATCTCTAAGTGACACTAAATATCATGAAAAATATCCATTTATGCGGTTACAAACGTAGTCGGATACCTTAACAGGAATTCAGGACTAAATGTGATCCCAAAAGACTCTATGATCTAGTCCAACATAAGACTCTGAGATTTCCTCTCTATGCCTCATTAGCAGTGACGAAGGTTTTGCAAAATGTATGCAAGAATATATAATCATCTCATATATCTACTTTATCCATTACACCTACACCATTATGATGATGCTTTTTCTTGTGACGGGGAATGGTCTCATCTCCAGGAACTCTCCAAATATATTGCCGAGAATCAATGTCCAAGCTAAATCTTCATTCATGTGTAAAAGGAAACCGGTTTTCCCCTGAAGTCTGGTCTAAAGTCATGTTGTGTGCCCCCTGTTAAACGTACTGCCTTATATGCAGCATTAGGCGAAATGCCAATGACTTGTCTTCTGTAAAACAGACGGAAGGTATCCGAACACGTTGAAAATGAGACCAAATTCAGTCAAGACAGATATTTTTGTTTTTATTTTATTGAATAGAGCTATGTTTTGGCTTTACAAAACATACATTGTTTTGATTCTACACTCCCTAGAGAACAAGCTACAATCCATTGTATAAAATTAGAAAAACCGGAAATGGGTCTTTGATCTACCAGAAGTGGGCATTTAAATTGTTCAAAATCTATCATGGCGAGTCTGATAACTAAAAATATTGCACATGTATTTCTAAAACACTTTTTCAACCTGATATTTATGCTACTTTGTAGAGAGAATGCACTAAAATATTTCTCTTATTGTATGAATACTTTTTGAGAGTTAGGGATTGTTATTTAAAAAATGGTCTCATAAAGAATGTGACTTTTCTTATAATGTTTACTCAATCAGCTTTAAAATTTTCGAATTTTAATGAAACATCAAAAATATTGCTAAAATTTCTCTTATAATTGTGATTTTTGTGAAGTTTAAGCAATTTATTTTAAATATTGTTGGTTAAATATTAGTATTTATTGCTATTGAGTCCTACAAAGGAATTTATAATGTTTAATTATGTTATTTTATCAAAAAGTGCTCCAAACGTGTTCGGATACCTTAAGCATTCAGACAACATTAGCCTTGAAATTAGTGGTTTCAGTGGTAGCATACATCTTAATAGATAACTATAGCAGCCCTGAGACGTTGAGTTGAGAGTTCGAGAAGTAGAGATCTTCATTCGTTGTTGGGCCTTTTGGTAGACTTTGTACAGGCCTTCTCAATCCATTTTCTTGAAATCGTTTCTACAAATTGCAGACGATACTGATGGTTACATTGAGTTCGTCATCCATACATTTCTGACCACTGATGTCTTATAACACATAAAAAATTTCCAACTCTTGTGATGTAAATACACAAATCACAGTCAATCCTTCGTGTACTTATATGTCCTTCACAGTTACAGCTCAGCAGACCCGCTGGTGTACGTTAACGCATTCTAAACTAAATATTTACATAATTTTTCGGTGGCATAATTCGTACCATTGGTTTAATATCTTCTGTAAAAATAAACATAATTTTTTAATTTTACACAAAAGTGTAGTTTAGTTAGTCATATATGATTGAAAAAATTATGTAAAACATTTTTATAAAACTATTTATACTATATCTTTACTATACTATTAGATGTAAGGCCGTCTAATACATACCAATTTATGTGGTAGTAGGTATAGTTACTTTCCCTTAAAATAGTATTCTTAAGAATTAGATTTATATCAAAAGCGAAAATTCCAAATATAATCTGATTTTTAACTGATTAAAAAATGTACTATCGAGAAGAAAAATTAGAAGATTTAAATTTATTTTTAAACGTAACAAAATATTTCGATTAGAATTGAATTGAAATCTGAAGTCGATCATATTTTTTTATCTTATTTTCACACGATAATCATTAATGAATATGTATTTTATTCTACCATTTATTTTTTAATTGTTCTCAATGTACAAACTTACATTTTTTAATTATTAAGTTGTCTATTGTGTTATATTTTAAAATTAACTTGTCGGTACATAAATTTAATATGTTTGAAAAGAAAATATCTAAATTTGAGTGGTAACGTTTCGCGATTCCACGCCACAGGTCCGGGTTCTATTCCCGGGCTGGGCAAGGTTGACTCAAACTTTCATCCCTACTGCAGTGACTCGATAAATGAATACCAGGCTTGTGCTTGGGAACTTAAACACTGGGGGTTTCTCTTCAGACTGACACCTGATCAAGACATCAGCTCATGCACCTCAGCGCCCAATGGCCACGTGGCCCTCATGGACTGTTGCGCCACTGAGTTTGAGTTTTAGAAAGTCAACGTATGTGATAGTTTTCAGAAAATAATAATAAAAAAGGAGACGATAATAAGAAATAAAAGTAATTTTTTTTCGTTTTATGTAAAATGCAACACATAAATTGTGTTGTTGTTTCTTATCCCAGATGTGATGTAGCTTAGCTATACCATCTCCATAAAACCAAAAATCGCCAAAAAATCCAGAAGTAAGATAGGACTTCTTAAGACCTCGTCAATATTAAATCTCAAGCAATTAAGAATATGACTGGGGAAGGCCTGATCAGGATCACACCTATATGACACTCTGGAAAGACAAGACTTTCTGACCCTGTTGAAAGTAAGAGATTTCATGTAGATACTTAAAAAAGTGCTCTAGAGCCGTCTGCTGATCCCCAAGAATATTAAATTGGTGACACCAACGATGTTTTCCCCCAAATTACCAAGGGTGAGGAGGGGGTATACTCCTATTGAATCCTATCCTTTTAACCCTTTATCTACCGCATTATGATTTACTGCAGTTTTTTTCATACAATATTTTTTTTTGGATCACTACATTGAAAAGGGATATACATAAACAAAATACTCAATATTGGGAAATTTAATCCGTTAGAGAAAATTAATTAATTAAAGATATTCAACTGTAAAATTAATTATATACACTGTTCACTTAAAATAAAATAGTAAATTCCCGTTTTCTAAGGTCTTTATTAAAACCATAAAATAAAAGACATTAAATTTTGACATTAACTATTTTTTCGGGACAAAAATGATAATCTTCGCAATCCGCTGAAAACGCAATTTTTGCTATAAAACTATTCGCCTTCCCCGCTAAATACTCATCATAGAACCGGTGCTGCCATAATCCTGGGAGAGTGGATTTTAAATAGTATTCCTGCTAAGTATCGTCAGAAAATTCGTAAAACTGGTTATTCTATGTAATTTCAAAGTGAGTGGTACTTATAATTACCGTCGGTAGATTAAGAGTTAATAGAGGAGAGTTCGGCAAAAGTTAAACAAGTGTCATTCCGCTAGGTGTCAGCAGTGACAGACTTGGCCATAGTATCGGCTATCTCGTTACCATTCAATCCAATACGGGAAGGGACCCATTGAAAGTATAGAGTGTCTAGAAGAAAGTTGAACCACAATATCCAGGATATTTAGCCTTTCATACCCCTAACAGTTGTCCAACGAGAAAGGTGCTGTATAGAAGCACTACTGGCTGTTAAAATTCAAATGTCCTTGAAGACAAAGTCAGAAGTGTCAATAATTTGCAGTCCCTTATAAATTGTAATTTCAGACCTAAAAACAGAACAGTAGTTAATATTCCTAAACTTAATGCCAAATATACCATTAAGTGTCTCGATTCCATGCCACTTCCAGAAATACCATAATACATAAAACATGTACAAACTTATTCAGCGACTTATTTCTCTGATATGCTTCATTGTTATAGCTTAGTTGTCTTTAAATTATTGATAATGAATCGAAGTATTTTCCCCAAATATAAAGTTATAATTTAAAACGAAACTTGAAGTAAATAGTTAGGCCTAGATTAAAAGTCCCTACAAAAGCTGTTAACATACATTTCAGCAATCGCTTCTTCATTAAGCATTATATTTCCATTGAGTATATGCTCACTAACTAAAAGTATGAGAAATCAAAGGTACATCCACATTCTAACTTTTCTGTATAAAAATAAGCTGAAAATCACGCTACTATACAGTAATCATGCTGGGCCATTCTCTGAAGTACGTAAGCTCGGGTATTGTTAAGTCCTCCAGGCAAAGAGAGATATCAAACGGATTTCTGAAGTAAACACATGCGTTGCAGCGGAAAATGAAGCTTTACTTCCTCTGAATATCTCGTTACAGATAGACAGATAACTTATTCGTTTCATGCTTCAATGAGTTGACTGGGTAGATAGGGTGTAGTCTAGCGAATGCGATGCAGGTAGTCGATAACGTAGCATTTTTGGATAGAAATAACAAGGACTTAAAAGTGCAGTTGTTAGCTCTTTTAGAGAGAGAATGGAAACACAAACCGAAAAATCGATAGTATTAGCAGATATATTTCGGGATTCAAAGCCGTAAAAATAAATATTTCTTGATATTTATAAATCAGAACAGTTTTTTTCACAAAATGTAATACATACAGGAAATGTTTTGAAATGCCAAGTTTGCTTTCGTTATCTAGAGCGCGTTCTTTTTCAGAAACTCTTCGATGCCTGGAAATATTTTTCTTTTTACTACAAGCAATAAAAATGTATGGTTGTATGCTTAAAAAACTGGAACTTGTTTTATTTATTTACTTCGAGGTTTACTTTTGCTCAGTGTCTAACATTTCATAAAATTCCAGAGTAAAATAAATATGAGAAACCACATCAAACATGTTTAAACGTTTATGCACTTTTCGCTGTAGATAATATATATAATATTTTAAAAAAAAAATTTTAAATAATTTATTTTAAAATTTTTTTATATTAAAATATATTTTTATATATATCTTTCATTTTATTTGAAAACTCCAAAAAAACTTTCTTTAAAAAATTACTTATTTTCGATTTTTTTGGTATATTTAGGTTAATACATTGCTTTTAAAGCATTTCAGTATTTGAAAATTATCTTAAGACAAACGTCTTCAATATTCTTTCTCTTTAGTTTGATATAGAAATAAAGATATAAATGACAAATTATAATAAAGGGATAGTTACAAAGAAAATTAAAGGATAAATTAGAGAAGTAAGTTTTTACAAATTATTTATACAAGAATCTTACATTCATATAATTTATGAAAAAATATTTCCTTTTATGATTGGAAAATTTCTGACTTAAATAAAAGAAGAAAATAAGAAACTATCCATCAAAAATGTAAAAACTAATTACATGTAAGGGTACCTTAAAATTTTCATTATTACTTAGAAATATTCGAGGTATCAGAAAAATTTAGTGCACATATTAATTGATCCATTATTATGTACTGTTGCAATTGCAGCTATTAATGTTGCTTTGTTCGATTTCAGAAGTTGTGGATAGAAATAACACACAATACGGAGAAGATAGAAGCTGGCAGTGTACTTAAATCCCTTTCTTTAAAATGTTACAATGCTCATTCAAATTCACAATCAAACGACGGGGTTTCAAAGAATTGATAGTTCTTCATATAATATAATTTTGAGGTTACGAAAGAATTTTAAAACTGAAAGACGATCCAAGAAGTGGAAGTCTATCACTTACGGATAATACTGCACAGAATAATCCTTTAAAGGTTCATGAATGCTAATAATGGTCGTGTGTAGAATTTTTTAATTCATGAAACACTTCACGCGAGTGTAGGTCTCTAAGCTCATGATTGCTGATTATTTTTTAGTAGTAAATACGGAATGACTTATCAAGAGAGGTAAGGAAATTTTTAAGGCAAAATGAAGATGTTTTTTCTTGCTTGGTAACTATAGATGTACTTTGAATCTATCAAATTCTATCAATACGATACAGATATCAAAGAAATGGAAAAATAAATAGAAGTAGCCCCCACCCTATCCAAAAAGGCAA
Source organism: Trichonephila inaurata madagascariensis (assembly GCA_019973955.1). Taxonomy (NCBI): domain Eukaryota; kingdom Metazoa; phylum Arthropoda; class Arachnida; order Araneae; family Nephilidae; genus Trichonephila; species Trichonephila inaurata. The sequence continues at coordinate 324,733 of BMAV01020420.1, read as the reverse complement.
GGTGCAAAAATCTGCTGGAAAGGTAATTTTGTCTACTTTTTGGGATTTTCATGAAGTTATTTCAAAAGATTACATGGAGAAGGGTGAGAAAATTATTACTCCATGTTACAGTGTACTGCTGAGAAAACCGTGTGATACTCTAATCAAGAAATTTTGCAGTAGGCCACCAAATGCATCATTCTTCTTGTGACAATATATCTCATCTCAAGATGGAGGAATCAAAGCGATGTGGCTTAAAATTATTCTTTATTCGTCCCATTCTTCTGAAATCACCCAAAGCAACTTATTCCAGAACTCGAAAAACCATTGCGAAAGGCAGACACATGGTAACATAAATGATGCATTTTAAGAGGTGGAACATTGTTTTTCGACTCAATCTGCTATTCATGAAATCTATCATAATGGCTTTCGATAGGTCAAGGAACGCTGGGTAAAATATATAAGTCTGTATAGTGATTGCGTAGTGAAGCTTTTAGAACAGTGATATTTAACCCGCAGCTCTCGGACCGCATGTGGCCCACCGGACCTTTCTGAATCGTCCGGTCATGTTCCGTTGCCCTAACAAATTCAATTAATTAAGAACAATGCATTAAAAATTAAGCAAGAAATTCAATGAATCAAGCAATCAAATATATAAAATTTGCAATCGATGTCGTGTTGATACAAATTGTAATTTAACTTGTTTTTTCTTTTTGTAATTGTAACGGTTATTGATAACAAATAACAATGAAATAGCGACCAGTTTATGGGTGAAAATAATTTTTAGTTAACCCTCATGTCTTCCAAGCGAAAAATACCTAAAGAATATATGTTGCTTCCCGATGATTGAGATCTTGACTACTTCATAGAGATAAACAAACATGGGTCAACAACTTGCTTGATTTGTCGTGAAAATGTTACTTAAAAAAGGGATAATTTTACTCGTCATTATACCCCACTAAGCCCAATTCTTTCAATGATTCTTTTTCTTAAAGATCTCTTTCAAGACGAGATACATTAGCTTTCTTAAAAAATTTGAAACAGCAATAAAATATTTTGTCAATGACATTGCCACATAATGCAAAGGTAACAAAAATCATTCCATAAAATTTGTCACATTATAGATATTTATAAACATATGAAATTGTTAAGGATAACATATGAATTGGTACATACATGCTTAGAGTGTTTTTTAAATGCTTCAGATGTACTATTTGAAAAAAATTCAATTATTTGTTATTATATTTTTCTTTTAGTAAAATCAAAAAGTATATACATAACTTTGAAATAAAATGCGCAACCAAGCTTGATCTAATTTTAGACAAATAATACTAATTTTAGTTTGGAATTCAGTTAAACCTCTTTGCTACCATCCTTCACTTGATAAATTAATATCTGAAATAAAAATAAGTGAGGCTTCGTCAAAAGAAGAATCAAATTATTAAAGCACATGACAAGTTGGTTTTTATGACGGTATAAAAGCAAACAATGGGCTTGAGATCATTGATGAAAGGAAATCGAAATTACATCATTACTGGGTAAAAAAATGCATAAAACCTATATTTTGTAAGTTGAGTTTGTTAGAGATTAATATAGTTTCGAAATATAATCCAAAACTCTCGCTCTCTCTCTACTCTCTATGAGTTTTAATGTTTTGATTAATTTTCCGCTTTTAAATTCCTCGATCTTATAGCGTCCTCTCCAACCCCTTAATCATCAATACTCTTGTTGCGGCCCGAGTGAAATAATTACCATACGTATGTGGCCTGTCTGAAAAAAAAAAGGTTGAGTACCCCTGCTTTAGAATAACAAGTAAAAATTCAGTTTTTACCGTGATTTTTTTAGTAATTTTTGAAATATTTAGACGCTTTATCGTGCATTTGACTTTGAAAAATATGATGAGTCATATTAAGCCTAAAAACAAATTAAGCAAATATAAGTGAGATTATTCATAGAAAATAGCTTTCGTGTTGCTTTATAGTGTGACATTAATATAACTCTCATTCTCGAAGAAATATTTTGAGATATTTAAATAACAGGAGTACCAAGATTTTGAAGAAAAGAAATCACCTGGTATATTCAACACTAATATATATAAAAAAATATTTTAAATTTTAAAAAATTTAGTGTAATAAAATTATTTTGAAATTTTATAGTTAGTAGCTAAAACTGTGTGTAAGTATATGAATTTCTTCTCTCTTCAAGATAATTTATAGTTAAAGATAAAACTTAAAAAGATTAATTGCTATCAAGAATATAACATTTATCAGGAATAAAACAGTTCTAAGAAAACTACTTCTTAGGCTTTGTTACACCCGTATTAATCGTAAACTTAATTAAGATTTATAGTCAATTTATATCACAGGAAATTCAGCATGTTTTTAAAAGTTAGACAACTTCGAATTTTAAACTAGTGAAAATACACGAAATTATTTCGTGATTCTACTTCTCTAAAAAGCCTGTTATTTTATTTATATATATTGTTAAATTCTTACAAAAATATTGTGTGTGTTATGTACACATTTTATAAAAGTTGCTAATTAAGTTAAAGTCTAAAGTCCTTCTTCGAAAGACTAATCCCAATAAATCACTTTACAGCACATCTGCGCAAATATACTAAAAGGTTCGCAAATTGTATCTTCTAAAAGTCCCCTAGTCGAGCGGGCACTGTAAGATTCTGGAAGCGCATCTGCATGGACACAATCTAATTAATGAAGAGAACGCATCATCCTTTGCACTAACCCCAAGTGTGTAAAGTCACTTGGGAAGGGCTTTAATTATGTTTTAGAAATGCGCTCAGATAGATTGAAGAATGTGTAGACTACCAGGAAAATGAATGGTTTATTCAGAAAATGAGGTATATATCTTTCAGTCTAGACCATTTTCATTATACCGTAAAACTGAATTGTTAATTTATGTTTATGTTAGTGATTTTCTTTTAATGTGCATCGAAGGGATGGGACTATAAATGAACGTATACTTTCTCTTAAAAATAACATGCAGGAATCCATTTTCAGCGATCGGATGCAAAATTAATAATATTTTTATTGAGAACAAAATATACTTGAATTTGTGGTTCATTGCAAGGAAATAATTCTTTCCCACGAGTGCATGAGTAACGGGTCTATCCGCGAACCTTTAACTAATCATCTTAACGTAAATTTATTTCTTCATAACTGTATGTTCTATTGAAAACTTTCACCCTAAGAAGAAGACTTGAAGTTTGCAAATGAGCTGTTATATTTAAGCGTGAACATTTAAGTTCGTGAAGTTAGTCGAGAGTTAGTAAACGAGTAGTCTCTGGATGGTCAACTATTGCAAATTGGCGAATAAGTTATAATATTGACTTTAATGATGACGACCGGAGGTCGTACAACAAATAAGAGAATAACGGGGAATTATACCGTAGAGGTCTAAAGTGTCCCAAGAGTAAGTGAAGTAGATTATATTCGAATATTAAGTATGCTTTAGTCGTTGTGATTGCTATTCCAATTAGTAGCATTGTGCCTTTCCTACCCTTAGTTGTTTGATTTAAATTAGTGAAATAATAAATTGAAATTTGAACTAGTGATGGCTTATCTTTATTCGAGCCCCCAAACACCAACAGCCTCAAGGAGGTTGTTACAAGTGTACTATGAAATTATTCTCAAAAATATACATATATATTTTTGAAATATAAATTGAAGGAGAGATTTTTCTGCAGAAGTTATTTAAAAGGAAAGAGTTTAAATATGTTTATTTAAACACTTATATATTCATATGCTGCTTGTGCGTGTGAGATTTATGTACTTATAAATATATTCAATTTGATTCTAAGTTACGTCACCCTCTGAAGCAACATGACGGGCATTAGTAGCTGACCTTGTAATTTGATTCAAGGTCAAGTAATGAGGACAACACCTGAGCTGCCTCTCCCTCTCCAAACTTCCACAACATACCAACGGGAGGAAATTGAGCCTCAATAGATTTAACATGTACACCTTGGGTCTTCATTGGCACTCGATTCAAACAGTTTACTAGATAACACCGTCCATGAGAACACGATCACACTTGTCTACTAAGGGCAATCTACTCTTCAAAATAAAATGAATTCACCCCCAATAAAATTATTCCAACCTATTATCATGCTATTACTCGTACTCATCTTCTATCCCCTCTCCCGTTAATTTACAACTGCACATTTTCATCATTTGAAAGAAAAAATAAGTTTAATGCACATTAGAAAAACTTTACCAATTTGAAGATATAATGTTTACAAGCTTTCATTGAAATGCCTACATGCTGAAATCTTTTAAACGAATATATTAGAGTGAAAAATATTTTGATGAGACTATTTTGCATGCGTTCGAACTAGCAGTAAGTAAAGTAGGTGATGTAGATAGCTATATTTTATATTTTCTACAGCTTTTACAGAAAATTGCCAAAATGTTTAGGTAACCAATCGTTTGATAACAGACAATGAAAAGCATGTTATAGATTCAGAGGAAAAATAAGTTTTGGATCTTAGCATCAAAACAAACCATTTAATTGAGGAATAAAAATATATGGCCCTGACATATATCAGGTAAAGGTACAAGTATCCATTCAATGAATACTTGTACTATGAATAGATTATGACAGAATTGCACTGGGTTAAAGAAAAAAACAGAAACCTGCGTAGTCAATTTTGCACCATGCTCATCCACTTTCTTGGAAAAATCGAAACGTGGATAACAGATTTCAGGCAGTAGAACTTAAAGGCATACTTTTGACAAACATGCTAAGGTACTGTGGTACAAAAGTAATAAATATAGATAAATTACGACAACAATACTTTTACGTAACACATCAAGAGAATTTGATAAACATTATATAGGTCTCGTAAAGAAAAGCTTCTGTAAGCTTCCTGTCAGTAAGAAAGGTAAAGTTTTTAAAAACTCATATGTCTCTTTTGATGTAGTATACACATACTGAAATTCCGAAACCTGGAATTATATCATACTACAATGTAAATAAAATTTGTATGCTGTATTTATCTATATTCTGTTATGTCACCAAGTAAAATATGGCTATTTATAAACTTTCCTATTACCCCGAAATAAACTTGAAATTAAAAATCTTGAGTTTATCATTCACATTTAGACAAAACTGCATATACTTTTCATAAGTTCAGAATGATCTAAATTATGGAGTTAAAAAACTTCAGTGATTAAATTAAGTAATGCATGCAATTAACTTCTAAGAAATAATTGATAATTTGGGTACCTTATTTTTAAGTAAATGTGTGAATTTTTATCTTAAAATAACGATTTCTTAAAATTCTGCTAAGTTTCGGAGTTATTAGGTTTTTAAAAATATCTCCCTAAACTCTTTGATAATTGTTTGAATCATTAGACTATGAAACTTTTTATATGAAATAGATTATTTTTTTTAAAAAAATATGTTTCTACTATAGCCGACACAACTATTTTTGAATTCTTTAAATTAAAATGTATAGAATTAAAGAAAGTGGGCCTCTTTTCTTTTGCACAAGTTTAATTTCTTCACTTTATAATTAATCCATACATCGTTTAAGTCTTGCAGAGCTTTCTACTCTCAAGCTTATTTCTTATACCGATACAAAAAACATATGAAAACCAATTTAGAATATCAATATTGTATATATAATACATTAAACTAATTTCCTATTTCATTCACTTGAAACATGTGTTACTCTTTTAACAGAGGTGTAGCGACCGCCGTCTCAGCCACATCAATGATACAGGACCCCAAGCTACAGGTCTCCAACGCGTATAACATTTTTGAAACTTTCAAATAAGTTTTATTAATGTGATACTTTTTATTCTTTTTTTAAAAAAATTCTCCAAGTAATTGATACACAGCCCACTCGGGACTACCTACTTTAGTACATTTTGATAGTCGGTACTAGAAGTGACATTGTAACGGAAAGTAACAAAAATATTTTAAACAAATTCCAAAAAGTTATTAATCAGACAAACTCCAGATCCTGACCACTACACAATTGGGCTTTTTTTTTTTTGAATGCTTCTGGCTATTTTTTTTAATGAATGTTACTCTATATACTCACGTTGCAACTATTTCTGGATCAAAACTCTAACTTCCCCATTTTAAAGGGCTAAATTGAGCTAATTTTCCATACAGGATTGTTTTTGATAACAGTAGGATAATTTAATTATAATTAATGAAAATTAAGTGATTAAAACTAATTATATGAAGAATTACATTTTACTCAAGACTCCAATTGTTCACAGTGTGGAACAGTTGAATACTGAAAATAGCAAATTAAACAGTATCTCTTCGTAAAAAAGTAAAAAATACGTTATTCAAAACTTTGCTATTTTGCGCTAATATTTACTGAAAATTAATATTAAATAGGAATAATAATAATATTAATGAAAAATAAATTTCTAATTTTAGTTGTTATGGTTATTGAAAAAAAAGGAAAAATAAATAAGTAAAAATAAAAATTATGCTACGCAAAATGTGAAGTTTGAAAAAAAATCATGTTTAAAAAAAACATTCGTGTTTTAGCGGTGTTATTTCTACATGTTTTAAAAATACCATTATCTTCAGTCAATACGCCTCATAATTGGGAGTCAGATAACCAAGTTGGCACTTGAGTTAGCACTTCACAATCATAACAAGCTAAGAAAATGTTTTGAGAAACAAAAGTGTGACTGAAATACTTCAAAATAAAAATTAAAATGTTTTATGCAAAATTTTGTGACCAAATATTCGGAGAGGGCACAAAGATCTTTGCCACCTTTGGTTAATGTCAAGTGCGCAAGGCTTCAGGTGAGTATATTTTGAGTTGTTCGGGCCTCTGTAGGAAATATATTGTTACGTAGATCCGGGTTCGAGGATTTTATGCAAAACAATTAGAAAGAAAATAAACAGTTCTTTAAGAGCATTGCGAATTTATTATCAAAAATCCAAACCTTTAAGTACAGGATACAGCAGCAATATTCACAGAGTAAATCTCCGAAGGTCTTCAGAGCTTCAAAAGCACTCAAACACAATTGTCAGTGTTTAAAAATACACGTATGTAAAAGATTATTCACAAGCACAGCAGAGCTAATCGCTAGTCAAAACAATGCTCACTATTCGCTGGTTGAAATCAGACTGACTGGTTACAGCTAAAATGGCTCTATTTATAAACCCGGCAGAAACTTCCAGAAAAATCCGCACGCATCATAGAGCGTGAAATTAGTGGTGAGATCCACTATTTTCTAGAAGAATCCAAAGAGTCCCAAACTTGCCAACATGGTCACCAATGACGCCAAAATGGCGGCCAACCTGATCGTTAAATATGATGCCAACTTGGCTCTATCACCATGATTTCGCCAAGTTCTCATTGAATCGTAACTACAGTGTAAGGAACGGCATTGGTTATGAATATTACAATTTTAACATAAAATAAATATAACATGCATTATACATCCAAATAAAGATTATTTACACACAATTCGTGACAATATCGATATTTTTCCCTTTCACGTACTCCTCTTTTTGAGCTTCGAAGTTCTTATGGATATTGCTTGACTTCGCCATTCACAGAAAGATTATCAGTAGGAACACAAATAAATATTATTTTAGTTTAAAAATTATTTTATGGTTTCAGTTTCCATTTTATAGCTTTTAAAAATTCATAGTAACTTAAAACCGTAAGAGTTTTTAATTTATTCAACTTTAGTTCGCCAGGTTTAAAAATAATCCTTCTTCTTTAATTACAAGATTAAAGGGTATACGCAATTAATTAGTAATGAGAAAATATTCTATGGTAAACATGGTAAACCAAACTGGGACATTGCTTAGAAATACAGAAACTGGAAACCGAAACACGAGCTTGTAGGTTTAAGATCATGAAGTACATTAATTAAAGTGAACTCCCGGAATATTTAATCATGATAAATTCGAGATAACATACTTCGAGTAATTAAATCTTATGATTAATCAAGTAAAATGCTGTTTTTTAGTTTATGGAGATTTTTAAGTATTTATTCAATTCAGAAAAATATATTTAACAGATAGGAAAATCTTATTTTTAATATGGAAGTCTTTGTAAGTATTTATATCCATCACAATATATGAAATTAAAATGTTTATTTGTAAAATTTGTAACGAGCCACTACATTTACCGCGGGTAAAAGTTTATGCATATTTTTATTTTGTCACTGTGTCCTAGAATATTATCTACGCTTATGATTAATTGAAAAGGAAATATTTCGTTAAAAATGGAGTTTTCGGTATGAATTTGCTCTATATTATAAAATGGAATTAAAGTAAACTTTTAACCCCTATAAATGGATAGTTGTTAATGACTCTGGCTGCTATGCTGAAGGTCCTTGGGTTTGAATCCCGGCGAAGGCATGGGTGCTTGTATTGCATAGTGCTTTTGCGACATGGGCCACTCTAAATGTTCGATAGGCCAAAGCCCTCCGGTGAGGTTGGTGGTAGGGAAAGAGAGGTGGGAGACACTCAGACCCATCCCCAGAGTGTTCACCCTCAAACCTGCAGAGGAATGGGGTGAAAGCGCATTACCACCTGCTTGGTTGCTCTAACTGTGGCTAACGACAGACTTAATTCAAACCCCTATCTCAGTGCTTCTCAAACTTTCAATATTTGCGTCCCAATATTCAAACATGATTTTCATCGCCCCTTCCATAGAATAACAATGTATTGAATTCAATAATACTATACTTTGACATTAAAGCTACAGTATGAATTTAACCTCTTAAATGCCTCCGGCGTATATAGACGTCTCGCTCAGCCTCGTTGTTTAATTCTCCGGACGAATATATGCGTCTTTCTGAAGTACGATTTTTCTGTACTGCTATCTATAAAATCATTCCGAAGGCTTTGGAATGAAATTAAAAGACCTTGACAATGTTTGAGTGAGTGAATATTAACGTCGCACTGTTCAGCTACATGATGGCTTTTAGCGACGGACCACGTAATTTTGAACCATGGTCACTCAACGTGGATGTGATACCTGAGCTGGCACACCCCTCTCCTAACTACCACACCAACTGGAGGACGTTTCAGCTCTCAACATATTTGTCGTGCATCGCTACCCTCTCGGCGGGTCTTTAGTGGTACTGGGCTCGAACTTGTGACAAAGCCAGCCACGATTCGATACCTATACCACTCGGCTACCTTGGCCACGACAGTGTTTGACAAAGATTTGCTTATTTATTGCTTCCCCCCTTATACATTATATACACTCGACTGTGAGGAAAACAAAGGCATTGAGGAGCGCATCGATAGTTTTAAGGGATTAATTATAAACCTTACAAATTATCAAGATAAGTGATAATTTTTGTATTTAATTTTATATGTGACAAGCCCATGGGACACTGGTAATTATTAAACTTGTTCTTAGTTTAGTATTGTTAAATTAATTGTAAAATATATTGTGGGCAGTACTGATACATTTATAAGTGTTTTATTTAAGTGTAAATGTGCATTTTATTTTTTATTATGTCAGAATGTATTTTGTTTACTTTCAGTAAATTAATAATTTTCTTAAATAATATTTTGTTTTCTACTTACGCGCCCTATCGTACAAAAAGGGCGTGTAATAATCAAATTATCTCCCTGGGGAGTGAGTGCCCACAGTTTGAGAAACGCTGCCCTACATAGATTAGATTCATGGCCTCAATCGTTATTGTTGATCGAGTGGGATAATGAAGAACAAAATAAGTTTTTGAATAGAAATAAATTATTTTTAAATAAAAATATTTAAGAAATACACAAGACTTCCCAATACCAGTGATACATTTTAATTTTTCAACTTTAATTTAAATTGACATTAAAACAAGTAGAAGGGTTTTTTTTCTCTTTAGTAATCCTGGTATTTCCTTTTGAACTAAAAAAAACTTCCTTTTGAAACTCTTATAAAAATAAGCTGTTTGAATTCTTATTATACATCAGTTCACAAGAACCTTTTTACTTACCTTGGACGACCAACTCCACTGTAGAGTCATCATGGCCGTACCGGTTTGTTGCTCTGCATGAAAAAACGGACGAATCTTCTCTACGGACGGAATGGATATTCAATTGAGAAGTTAATCCGTCATGATGATCGTATTGCCTTTTACTGTATCTGCGCTTTGGAAAAACAAAATTATTCATTCTTCTGTAATTTGCTGTTAGAATATTTTCAAAAACTAAGAATTTTATGCAGGATTACGCTACCATCAACTTCATTTACAGTATCTAGCAAAATATTTAATTAAATTATTTATAATATTGTTCCCGTTATTCAATTTACTAATTTATACTTGGGTTTAGAGAGCAATTAAGTGTATATTTAGGCCTAAATCATTATCTCCTTAGGTGGTCTTAAAATAATAAATAACAAAGGCTAATTAGTATTTGTTTTACCCAACAGAGTTTTGCATTATAGGTGTATTCATTATAATGCCTGTTTAATTCAATATAAAACTCTGCAATATGATATTCTTTGGGGTAATGCACAGACGTATAGTGTAGTCAAACTTTCATATATGTTTAATATTTTAATGTTTCATTTTTGAATAAATTTTACAAAATATTATTGCAATATTTTTTTAAAAACTATTTTATTATGACTATGAAGAATCATCTCAAATAAGAAAAAGCATAATGTGCCCATAATATGAAACAATTTCAGATTTTAGTGTGTATTACATAATGCTATTATGTTGAAAGTAATATGGTTAAAATTATTCTGATTGCATTTATATCCTGCATGCATTCTTAACCTTGTAATAAATGGGTATTTGAAATTAATTTTTAGATATAAAGTACATACCTAACGTAAATATGTACAAGGTGTCTTATATTATGCACATTAGTTTATTATTAACAATTATTAAAATTAATTTGAATATTATTTTTCTGCTAACATTCTTTTAATTTTTTAATAATATAATTCCGTTGATCAAAATATATCTGACTATGTTCAAAACCGTAATTTTGCAAACATGTATAAATGAGTAATGTTTTTGAGATATTTAGACGCATGAATAAGAATATACATTTGAAATTATATTAAGAATATAATTACAATAAACAATTATTTAGATGCCAATTTGGGAGAAAAATAAGAAATAACGACATATATTTTAAGCATTCTCCTCTTATGGAAAATGTTTATAAACAATATTAATAATAATATAAATAATAATTATTTTACTTAGATATAAGTATTATTCTCTAAAGAGCCTATACTAGAATTTAAAAAAAAACTTAAATATTTTTTAGAGTTACTAACAATGAAATTAATAACATGTGTTTTTTTGTTAAACGTTCTCGTGTTCTGATATATTTAAATATGAATAAATAATTTCAAAAAAATATATTCAAAAACCTACTTCATGCCAGGTAGAGATGTCTTTGATATATATTGACAAAACATAATTATTATAGAAACATTTATCATTAAAAGATTGTTTTTGAAAGTGTGTCATTCTTTCTCTTTTTTTTTTGTCAAACCATTGAATTTAAATAATTTTTTATTGTACTTATTTTCTTAAAGCAACTGTATATGAATATTCTTATTCAGGTGTTCTAAATATTTCTCAAAAACATTATTCATTAATGGGCTTTTTCAAAATCACAGTTCGAACGTAATTGGATGCCTTTAAAAATATTACCCTTCAATTATCACCCAAATATAGTTTACATAATAAGTAAAAAAATAAAATAAATAAATAATAAAAAAATAATTAATCTTTAAAAGCTTAAAGAATTTCAACTATAACTCATCTATTTACTTCAAATAAAATACTATGTAAATTTAAACAGTTACAAAGCTACTTCGAATATTTTTTTGTGAAGATAATTCTTCTACACATGAAAACTACATTATGTTAAAGATGCTATTTCAAGCTACAAAACTTTATTCAACATTTAAAATTTTGTTGAACGAATTTTTGAGCATAAAAGAGAACAAAATTTTCTCTACTTTAAAAAAATCAGCCGCCAAATCTTAAAATAATGAGATCCTATACGTCCATGCATTAAACAAATACACAGAATAACAAATCAGGCCAACAAGTATAAAAGGAACATAGGGAAAGTATGCTGAAAGAAGGAAGAAAGAAATTGGTCACTATAGTAAAAGAACCATGCTTGCTCTATTTTAAATTCTTTAATGGCAAGAGGGGGGAAATATCACGTAGTTGAAAGGCAGTTTAAAGAGGACAATGTACCTGGGTATTGTTCCATTTCCTAGAATCTCTCCATCTTTATACCACGTAATTGTGATGGGCTTATCCCCTTGAGCTTTACAGTTCAGATTCACTTGGTCGCCTTTTTTCGCCTTCTGAGCGTTGAATTTCGTCTTGAAATGGGCTGGAACTGGATTGTGATGCTTTTAGTTTAAAGTACACTCTTAAATACTACGTAAAGTTTAAATATAAAATTTTAATTAAGCCATTAAGGTATCCGACTACATTCGGAACCGTGATTTTAAAAAAGCACATAAATGGATAATTTTCATGATATTTAGTGTCACTTAGATAAGAATACATGTATAAAAGGATTTTAAGGACATTTTGATAAAAAGATTATTTAAATACAATATTTTGGCAAAAAATTAACAAAGAATAATCTTTTTTCAAAGTGTTCTCCTTTTATAAAAAATGCTTCTAAAAGAATAATGTTTTGTGTGTGTGTGTGTGTGTGTGTGTGTGTTATATAAGTAAAGACTTCTCCAGAGAGTCTGAACTATTTTTTTTTAAATTCACATTATTTCCAGAGTTACAACCAAGTGAAATAATTATTGGAGTTTTTTTCTTGAAATTTTTCTCCCCACTGTTGTCGTAAAACATGGATAAACCCACTTCTTAGTTATATATTTCAAAAATTCTAGTTGAACCTCTGCACAGAGGTCTGAGCTATAAACAGGCAAAATATTATTATAATAGAAGAATTTTTTTACAAAAGAATATTTTGAAAATGGGTCATTTATGTTCATTTTTTTCAAAATATTGCACTTAAACAATTTTTTTGGTAATAATATTCTTAAAACAAATTTATATACATTTTCTAATCTAAGTGACAGTAAATATCATAAATATTATCCATTTATAAGCTTTTGCAAAATCACGGTTCCGAACGTAGTCGGATACCTTCATATCCGAAATGTAGAACAATGAATTTTAGGACAGTGATTATATAGATGCAATGAAATACGTTTAACGCGAAAATGCTTAAGATGAAATATTGGTTAACACGAAATAATGCAGTAGTCCCGATAAACTACTATGTATTTTCATGTATTTTTTCTCTTAACACGAAACGAAATTCGCTTAATATGAAACCATTTCCCCTGAAACCTAACCACCACTTAATGAAATGTTTGAGAACGTTTCTGTACTATTAGACTGTCCTACTGTATCATAAGAAGAATTCGTTGCAGCCGATGATGATAATTTGTGTGCAGCCAAAATTATGGCAGATAAAGGCATTTTGGAGTTTGTTCAAAACTCAAATTATTGTTGATGTAGATTCCGAAGACGAAAATGAATTGAATAATGAAGCCCCTGTTCCTACGTTATCTGAAATGAGGAACATCGTAAAAAGTATTCACAGCTATTTAGACTCACATTCCAAAGATGAAATGAATAATAAAATGGACGGCATCGAACGATCTGTTGCCAATTTGGTACTAAAAAAGACAATGCAAAGAAAAAGTACCGGATTATTTTCTCCAAAACTCAATAAATGTTTTGTGTTTCAAAAAACTTCCAAAATTTTTTATTAAATTTCATTAATTTCTTACGATAGCTTTTGTTTCATTGATTTTTGTTAAAACATAAATATATGTGTAAATAAATTGTTCTCTGATAATCTTAATTTTTTGAATGTATTTTTTATATTATTTTTTTATTATTTGTTTTAAAATATCCTTTAACACGAGAAAATATTTGTCTTCTCAGGTTCGTGCGTTATCTCTTATGGATGATCTAGAAAAACGAAAGCGCTGAAGGGAAATATCTGTGGTAAAAATTCATAATCTTTTGGTCTATGGGAATATGAACCCTACTACACCTTGTGGTTCGCCATTACTTAAGGTACAGATCTATTTAAAAAGCAGTAGATCCACACTGCAATGATGGACGTTGTCTAAAAAGAAATCATAATTCTTCGCTGGTTGGACTAAATATTGCAGAGTATGAAGTTTACGATCATAGTCTGGTTACAGAGGTTACAATTTCAAATAAAATAACTATTGAATAAAATACATTTACACTAAGACCCCGCTTAACGCTGTTTCGGTTTAAACCCTCTTTTATTTGTTTGTGGATTCCCCAAAATTGCACCAGCGTTGGGTTTTTCCTTTATCGAAAAAATTTATCTGTGTTTCTTTTTTCCCGGCGGTTTATACAGGCGTATTTTATCTTTTAAAAATTTGTTATTTGTAAGTATAAATTTATATAAAAATAAAGATCTCTATGGTGACAAATAATCGTTTTTTTATTTTTTATCAGGGCTAAATAATAAAAAAACGAAAATAAAGCAACAAAAAAAATTTCACTGGAAACTAGAATGCAAGTAATTAGAAGTTAAGATACGGGTGAACGTCTCCCCTTCTGCTTGATTTTTGGCCCTTTAACAATGAGGACCATTCTTAAGAACAAAAAAAAATATTGTCACGGGAATTGCAACTCGACAAGCTTTCCCAACTAGAATTCCTATTCTGGGGTAATACAATAGAGCAAATGGAAAAATGACTTTCTTTTGGGGATTGACGATGAAAATCGAACGCAATATACCATTAAGCTAATAAACCTTCTTGAAAAAAAGGCGGGAAAATTGGAAATACAGAAGAGACAATGATCGGGAAATGAAAACATACTGACTTAGAATTTAAATTTTATTTTTATAGGGATATTGTTACATTTTCTATATTAAAAAAAAATAAATTTTTTGTTTTTTTGTTTAAAAAATTTAATTAATAAATTTAATGGAAAAAAATACCTGACCAATTTTCTACCCTTTTTCCCCCTATCCACATTTGGAATGAGATAACCTCTTTTAAACCCTTTTGTTTCATATTAAACCTTTTTGCGGGACTTAAACCCAGGGTTTTGGGGGTCATACTATATATTGTTTTTTTCCTCATTAATGCTTTTAAAAATTTAAAAAAAATTTTTTCAAATTTTTATACTTTTTAAGGAAAATTTAAAATTTTAATTATGTTTTTTTAAATTTTCTTTTTAAAAATATATTTAAGCATCCCTTTTTTTTAAAAGAAATTGTAGGCCCATTTATGTTAAAAAGCAATTTCTTCAAAGTTTTCATAGTCATATTTTTTAAGTAGTATACTCTAAAAACGACCTATTTTTTCAATAACAAAAAATTTTAAATTAAAAATTGGGTTTTTTTTTAATAATTTGAAAATTTAAAAAATTTCCCCTTAAAACATCCCTTTAAATCAAAATATTTTGTTTTTTTTTTTTTTATTTTTACTAGCGCAATGAATTTTCATATTTTCATATACTTCGAACTTTTATATTTCAAATGAAAATTTTCATATATCTTAAAATGCCCTTTTATTTAAATATTATAGTATAATTAACTTAATTTCACATACTAATTATTTATTTTCATTACAATAATTGTTTAACGCAGCTGAAAAAAAATTCTACTTTAATATTGATTTAAAAATTCATACTTTTTGATTGTTTACTTTTATATATTTGTTTACTCATTTATTCCTTTAACAATGCGTATAAACATTGACTTCAAATAATGCGTATGCAATTTCTCAGTTTGTAAGGAAAATAAAACCACCGAGACACATTGAAATATTTAATTCCAAAATGATTAATATATTCACTATACTTATCATAAGTTCACTATAATTTATTAAAAACAATTTCATATCTATGCCTTATTAAACAAATAAAGGAATAGAAGAAAGCCATTTTGTATTCCCTAATCATTTGGTCTAATTTTGGTAAAAGTAATCCGTTCGTCTAACAGTTTGATTAAACCAAAGTTAATATTTACCTCAATTCTTATGCATTTATTAGATGTAAATGAAGCTAGATTTAAATTTTAATAAGTGTTATGTTTGAGTTTTCTAACATAAACAGAAGTTTTTCTTTTGAATACGATTAATATTTGAAGGTAAGTGAAATTCTACTCTTACTAGATATAGAATTCTTCCAATTGAATTCATTTAAAGATATTCTTTCATTCATAGATACAAAATAAAGTTTGACTTATGTGAGTATATGTTGTTGAAATGAATGTTCGCTTAGAATGTTAGAATATGCGTTTGAATGCCGAATTGTAGCTTTAGTGATAACACACACGCACGCATAAACATACATTTTTATATATATATATATTCCATCCAACCAAAACATTATGAACATCTTCACTTTTTTTTAATTACATCTTTAACGGGTCTAATCGCGAACCTCCCACTAACACTAATCCTTTTGGGGGAAACCTGTTTCTTTAAATATTATTTTATTGAAAACTTTCTCCCCCAAAAAGGATGCGACTTTTTGTAAATCCCAAAGGGTAAATTTTTAAACATTAACTTTTAGGTTCGATAGAGAGGAGAATTTGGGGGCCAAAATGGTAAAATTAGTGATTAACGTAAAGTAACACAAAGCTAGTCGATAATGACTCGTAGATTTTTTGCTTAGCATTTAAAATTAAAGATTGACGGTTTGGTTGATTAATATTTAAATTGAAATAGTGCCGGCTTTTGAAATAGATTAACTTAGAACGGAATTTCAATTATTTGGAACATGTATTGTCAAGATGTTCCAAGAGCAAGTAATTCAATTCATAATTAAATATTTTTTATCTCGTCTTTCCTTTTGCTCCAATACTTGATTATAAATACATTTCCTAACCTGGGTTGTTGGATTTGTTAGGTTGTTAAGACTTGATAATAAATAATTGTATTTGTTTTGACTATGGCTAATCTTCCATCTAATTCTCGAACATTGATGGATGTAAGGGCTCAAACATCGCAACTCGTCTGAATGACGTGTACACCACGTGATTAAGAGAGAATGACATTTAATTACTGCTTTAGAAGGTAAACTATCATTCTTGCACTTACTTTCAAAAAAGAAGGGTTTAACTCTCATTAGTAATACTCTCCCCGAAAATATTTTAAGGGTTTAACGGTGACCAAACTGTTCCCCAAGGGAACGTATCTCTAAAAAAACCGGACTCCCCTTGGGAGAGACAACACAAAGTGAGGATTTTAAAAAAGCTCTGATGTCCCAAAATCTTTTTTTTTCTGCCCACATCAAAAATGATTTTTTTCCCCAACGTTCCTTTAGAAAAAACTTCGGAGGTTCTATTGTGGTTTGTTTCTCTCGCCTATAAAACCCAAACCTTTCTCGAAAAAGGGAAAGAAACCTGTTTTTGACAAAGGCACATCTTCAGTATCAATTGACAGGGTGTTTTATAGCTCTGCAGATGGCTAACAAAATAACAGCGTTGGGGTTGTGACCAGACGTGTGAACCTATTGTCTCCAAGCCTCAATAGAGCTGGACTAAATTAAGGCTAGTCATGCACAGATTTGTTAAGCTCGCCAATCAGAGGAAGATTAGGGAGACATTTAGATGGCCCACAAAGAGGATTGACACAAAAGCTAACACGGGATCTCGATTTCTTTCAATTTCAGGAATTACTTCTCTTTTCAGTTTGCTGGAGTAGCCGCTCCTCAAGAACCATGAAAAATGAACATAGCAGACTTTTGAAAGACGGAGTGCCAGAGTCGGTGGAACCACGGCTGGAACAAACTGACATGAAACTAGGACTTTTCTACAGCGGTGAACTTCAACAATTTAATCATGAATCGATTGTTTTGTTTATTTATTTTAAAATGTCTTTTTGTCAAATAGCTGTGGGATCCTTTAAGCTACCATCTTATGAAGTAATTTAAGGGTATCACTTCGCCACAGGAGAAAGACGACAGGTATAAGTGAATTTGAAACAGAGTAGATTGTAATTACCCGAAGACTCATAACTAGTATCTCCGAAACAGCATGAATGTTAAATTGTTCGTGTGATGCTGTTTTCAGTATATATTCAAAGTGCATTAATGACCATGAAACCAGAAGTAGACACCTAGATGTTGGACGTCCACGCGTTATAAAAAAAGATGTTGGAGATTGTCCCCCTCGGTAAAGCAAAATCGGTGCCAGACAGTGTCTTAGCTGACAGCCCAATACAATGCAGGTTCAAGTGCAAGTGTTTCGGAACATACAATTCAGTGGACACTGCTCGACATGAGGCTGAACCCCAAACGCCCCACTCGTGGGCCTTTGTTGATCAAGCATCATTGCCAACTACGCCTAGAGTGGGCCAGACAATGAGACTTGACCATAAAAAAGTTGAAGAGAGTTTCCTGGTTGAATGAATCATGATTTCTCATTCATCACTTTGATAATTGTGTCAGGGTGCGCCATCTTCCACAGTCGAACAGTTGATCTCTCCAAGAACACAGACTGGTGTGATGGAGGTATTATGCTTTAGAGATTGTTCTCATGGGTGACTCTGTGACCCTAAGTTCTGGTAGAAGGGACAGTGAAATTTATAGACTATCTGAGAATAAGTGCGGATCAATTGTACTCTTATACGGTGTCTGTTTTCTAGAAATGGAATCATTCAACAAGACAATATCCCATGTCAAAAGGCTAAAATTTTATTAGCAGGGTTTGAGGATTCATAAAGAGATGAATTCCAATTAATATCCTGGCCACCATACACAGCGGATGTTAATCTGATAAGGTACATTTGGGTTTTTATAGAAAGGCAGCTCAGATATCAAATATCTTCATGTCAAAATATCTTGACTCTACGTGATCACAGCTTAGAAAATTGGTACAACCTGCCTCCAGTCATCTATCAAGAACTTGTGGTAACCATGCCAAGACGAGTTGCAGCCGTTTGGTTGGCAGGAAGTAGAGCAACGTGTCTTGATGTTCATAATGTTTTGCCCCTTCGGTGAATACATAATCCGAATTAATATATATACAGAACCTGATTTTGTGTAGTCTTTTTTAATGTGATTTTATTTTTGTGTGATTTGTTTTGTGCGACTTAATTTTTGTGTGATTTTTTATTTGCGATTTTTTTATGCGGTGTATGAATTTCAATGGCTTTGATGCCACTGTAATGTTTCCTATCTGTTAACCATTGGCGTAACGGAAAATGTTAGGACCCCCCCTCCCTCCTAATAGTCAGGTTTTGCCTTTAATATTTTATAAATTTGGTAAATATGTATTTAGCGTTAGTCTTGAAGCCTTGGACCCCTAGAGTCCTGCCCCCCTTGCACGATTCAATGGCTTTGGCTCCACTGTAATGTTTTCTATCTACTTACCAGTGGTAGAACGGAGAATGTTAGCATCCTTCCGCTGAAAGTCAGATTTTGCCGATAATATTTCATAAATTGGGTAAATACGTATTTAGCGTAAGTCAGGCCTTGGGCCCCTAGAGTCCTCCCCCTTGTGATGCGCGGGTGTAGCTCCAACGGCCTGCACCTGATTGAAGACGAAACTTTCAATGACAGTGACATTAACGATTATTTGATAGATTATGAAGATGGACAAGAAGAACCAGATTCTTTGACAGCGTATAAAAATATGCAGGGATCCAGCTTTCCACCAATTTGGAAAAGCATTTTCTTAAAATAGATACCAATTAAGAAAGGAGTATAAAATTCCAATAAGGACTTCAATCATGTGTATCTGGTTATCGTGACATTTACAAGCAACTGACCACCCGGCCTTCCTCGCAAAAACTTATCTCTTACTTTATGTTGCCAAAATATAAAAGCAATTGAAATTGTACCTTCAAGTGACGAAAGCGATTTTGAACTTATTCATTACAGGGCTTTGGATTACGATGAGTAGCGATGAATTATGTTTGTGCATTTTGAAAACTTATCCGTGTATACAATGAGGAACAAAATATTTTTAAAATGTTTCCATGTTTAATATTTAATTATTTATTTTCTTAAGGAAGTACTCTTACATAAATTTCGTAAATAATTGGCATATTTTATAAATGAGACTTTTTTTATTCTCGGCCCCTATCCACGCATAAAAAAAATTCTGTAGTATTTCCACGAAATAGTTTGTTTTATGTAAGAATTTATGAAATATCTGAATATTTTTTGTGCGTTTATTTTTATTCGGTCCCTATCAACCGCACAAAAAAAGGTTCAACTTAAGTTATAAAATTAAGTATAACTAGTCAAAACAATAAGAAATATTAGTATTAGTCACAGTAGTACAATAGCATACTCTTGGCCTTATGAACCAAGAATGCAGGTTTAAACATATTTTTTGGCCCCCCAACCTTCACTTGTAATTTGTCTATACTACTGTGCCATAGGGAAAAGTGGAAATATTATAAATATGTAATGTGTTTACAACTGCATACATATATATATATATAATTTTCATGGAACCAAGAACAAAAGAATATTGAAAATTAAATCTCTTTTTGAAAAGTTTTCCACAGAACGAACTATTTAACGGGATTTAGTGACTTCGTTAAATAGATGTCAGACTGTATAAATACATAATTGTATTTTTTCCATTGTTCTGCATTCATTACACAATGTATTGTTTAATTTTCACCAACATTTATTAAAAATAACAATACATTTAGATACGAAGGAATGAGGTAATAACTTAGATGAATTATCTTTAATTATATGGTTAAAAATTCCATGTTTAAAAAGAAAAGTTTTTTAACTGTTTAGTAATACTGACAGAGATGACTAAGAAACTAGAACACAAAATTTCCATATGCTTCTACTCTTTTAAATTAGTTAGCATGATTTTATTTAAAGAAATTAGAAATCATTGTTTTAGTTTACTTCCCATCAAGTTTTAAATGAATTTATCTGTAGAAAATACCGCAAAAAATAAATAAATTTTCGAGGGTTTATTCAATTTGCTTCTCCTTAAAATTTTAAAAACATCTTATATTTTCTGTATCTTTTTTTTTCCGAATTGTAACGAGAAAAACAAGGAAAATGAATTTGCCTTGTGTTCATCAATCAATTTGGTAATTAAAACGCATAAATTTTATACAACATTAAATTTAACTGAGTAAAAATAATACTTTTACCCTTCATATGAATAAAACGCCGCTAAATAACGTAAGAAAATAAACATATTTAATAATTAAATAAGAAAATTAAATGAGTTATTATTGGACATGTATTTTGAAAAATCCACAAAATAAGTAATTGGATTCGCCCTGCAGGCAAATAATTTCATGTCATTCTTGGAATGTGTATAATGCAGCGTTTCTCAAACTGTGAGCAGTGCCCCTCAAGAAGGGCACGATATCTCTACGAGGAGGGCGTGAGAATAGTGAAAAGTCGAAAAAAATATTATTTAAAAAAATTATTAATTTACTTAAAGTAAATGAGCAAAATAAATTCTTGAATAATGAAAAATAAAATACACATTTACAATTATGTAATGCACTTATAAAAGCATCAGTACTGTACAGAGCATTTGATAATTAATTTAATATATCCGACTACCCTAACATCATGATTTATCTTAAAAATTGACGAATTTCTTTTATGATATTTTATCTTAAAGGAAACTTTTTATTTTAAAAAAAAATCCCAAGTGTTTTTTTTCATTACTGAAAAAAACAAAAAATGTTTTAGTAAAAAACCCCATAAAAAAAGTGTCTTTTAAAAGGTTTTTTACTCGAAAATGTTTTTGTTCGGAAAACAAACGGGGACGGTGATTGGTAAAAAAAGTTATTAAAATAATTTGCTAAAATTTTTTTTGTGTATGTTCTATTTTAACAGTAAAAGGGTTTTTTAACCTTCAGATTAATCAATCACTGTTTTATTACAAAATTTACAGTTCTTTATGTGGATATAATCACTGTTTTTTTAAGCAATTTCATATAACAACTTAGATAAATAGCTCTAGTACTTGTAAGAATTAAAAATATTTCTTATCCTGAAGCTCAGTTCAAAAAAGAATAACAAAGTAATACATCAAATTTTAAAAAATGAGAATTTGTTCATTTACTATTTGTATTGAGTGCGCCCCGTTTATTTAATTTTTTGCCAATTTTTACCTATTTTTTCCCATTTTAATAGCAATAAGGGATTTTTCTCTCCCTAATTTTAGACTTATTTTCCTAAAGTGTACTAAATAAATCTAAAAACCACAAAAAAAATTCTCCATTTTTTTTTAAAAAAAGTTGTCGCAAGTAGTCGCATACCTTAACAATACTGAGTTAAGAACAAGTTTAATAATTACCAGTGACCCCATGGGTTTAATTTAAAACCTACAAAAAAAACCTATCTTTATAATTTGTAGGTTTTAATGTTTTTTATCTACCGATTAAAAATTACGTGATTCGCTCCCCAATTTTACCGTTGAGCACGTAGGCCGGGGGATGTGGTATATAGGGGGGGGGGGAAAAGGAACAAATAAAAAAATCTGCAAAAAAATACTGGCATCACCGTCAAGGTCTTTTTATTGCATTCCAAAGCCTTCAGATAATTTTATTGATTACAGTGCACGGAAAAATTGTATTTCTGAAAGACGTATATTTCCGGTGTATTTAACGCAACGGTTGAATGAGACGTTTATGCATGCCAGCTGCACTTATGAGGTTTAAGTCGTATTGAAGCTTTAGCTTCAAAGTACAATATTATTGAATTCAGTACATTGTTATTGTATAAAGAGGGGGAGCGACATGATGAAAATAATGATTGAATATTGGGTTGCAAATATTTAAAGTTGGAAAAATACTGGTATAATATAAGAGTGTAAAAAAGTTTTTATATGAATAAAACTGCATTCCTCAATTTTGGTCACATGTATTGTACATAATTTATATAAAAGAAATATGCGGAGCCTTTCTTATCAAGT
Organism: Trichonephila inaurata madagascariensis; assembly: GCA_019973955.1. Classification (NCBI taxonomy): domain Eukaryota; kingdom Metazoa; phylum Arthropoda; class Arachnida; order Araneae; family Nephilidae; genus Trichonephila; species Trichonephila inaurata. The sequence goes on along the minus strand of BMAV01020420.1, from coordinate 301,855 downwards.
GTTTGTTTATTTCGTTTTTTAACTGAACAATGAGATTTTTCTGTGATTCTTTTTCATTAAAGATTTACAGTACATTATTACTTGAAATAAAAATACTTTACGCACAAGTACATTGAAAAAGAAAATCAAATTTTTTATAATCTTCATGACAAAGAAATACAGTCTATGTATTTCGCAAAGTAATAAAAGAATTTTTCTGTGAAAAGGAATTCTTTTGAAGATAAATTTAGAAAAGATTTGAAAAAAGAATCTGTATTTGTCCGTTTTCAAAGCAACGGAGGATTGAGGATTAAATTCCTAACAAATATGACAAATATTTTGGAAGCTTCATTTTTCTAGATACACTAATAGAGCCTTTTTAAAATCGCATTTCTATAAGGATTTATCCGCATGTGTGTTTTGTTATAATAAAGAGGAATAAAATGTAGGTATAGGTCATAAAACTGTTAAAACAAAAACATGCTTATGTCTTCAAAGAAAAAATTAAAGAAAACAGAATTAGTTATTTTGTAACAATGCCACAATAATAATGATTAGACCAGTTTTTATTGCTTAGATTTAATTATCAAATAGGTTAATTAATCTCCTTATTTAATGGCATATAAATTATTTACTCGGAAATAAAAATTATTTGTACATAAAGTAATTCAGATATCAAGCTATTACAGAAATAAAATCTTGCAGTGACATGCTTCTCAAACTTTCAATATTTGCGACCCAATATTCAATCATTTTTTTCATCGCCCCCCTCCCTCTGTACAAAAACAATGTATTGAATTCAAAAATTTCCGTTTTTTGACGTTAAAAAAAATACGATTTTAACCCCTTTTTAAATGCATCCGGCGTTTTAAAACGTTTTGCTCAGCCAGTCGTTAATTGCCCCAATATATATACGTTTCTGAAATAAATCTTTTCTGTGCACTGCTACCCATAAAACTATTCGAAGCCTTGGAATGCTTTGGCCTTGACAGTCTTTGCGAAGGATTTACTTATTTCATTGGATTTGTTTATTTATCCCCTCCCAATACATCACATATTCGTCCCCTACGTGGAAAAGGGAACACTGGAGAGCAAATTACGTAACTTTTAATCGGTTGTGAAGGGATTATTATAAAACCGTACAAATTATCAAGATAAGTGTTAATTTGTGTATATAATTTTATACGTGACAAGCCCATAGCGAGCGCTGGTAATTATTAAAGCTATTTTTTCTTTTTAAAAAGTAATCAAAAAAATTTTTTTAGATGATACATTTATAAGGTAATATATCAGTGTAAATGTGTATTTTATTTTTATATTATGTCAGAACGTATTTTATTTGCTTCCTTTAAGTAAATTGATAAGCTAATAATTTTTTTTTTTTATAAAACAATCTTTTGTTTTCGACTTTTCAGTATGCTAGTGCCTTCTAGAAGAGTTATTACGCCCCCACCCCTAGGGAGGTGTGCGTCACAGTTTGAGAAACGCAGGCTTAAGCTGATCAAGCAATAAAATGTTAGCCGCAAGGCTAAAATATACGTTACAATAGTTTATTAAAACTTACAGGAATAATTGCATTAGAAAAGAGTACTTAGCGTTATTTTGAAAAGGGCAAAATTCCCTTTATTTTTTTAAAATTATGTTTGTACAAGTTCGAAGAAATTTTTTTTAAATTAATATTTACTGCTATTTTAACAATTTAATTAACATAAATTTCAATGCGTTTACGGAAAAAAAGTGAATAATTATAGTATTAATTTAAATATTATTTACCATGTACTGTAATTGTTAGCATTTTGCTCAATCCTGGACCAATTCTGTTAAAGGCTTGACACAAAAAGGATCCTCCATCAGATGGACTTGCTTCTAGAATTAGCAATGATCCATTTTCAAGAACTTGCATTCTGGCACTGCTCATGATTGTTGAAAGGATTCCGGATTTCCGTGAACTCCTAAAACAACGTAAATCAACTAAGAATGTGTTCGACATTTTTAAACCAAAATTTAAAAAATTAAGATTAATAAGAAATATGAAATAAGAGCCAATATTTTATTGTTGAGGTCTTAAAACATATTAGAACAATTTCAAAACTTATTTATTTAGTTTCATAAGGCTAAATGGAGAGAGAAATTTGGTGTTCTCCTTTCAACTTTATAAGGATAAGTTAAACATGGTATGTCATATTTTTATCTACACTTACTATCCATTCAGTGAAGATACCGGTCCAGGTTGCAGGAAACCAACATAGTAACACTCTGAAAATTCAAAAGTTTTTTTATTAAGGAAAAAATTTTTATTTATCCCCCAAAAAACGGCCCCTAAAGAATTGTGATATAGAGCCAACACTCAGCACTAGATACAAAAATGCCACATACCCATGGAAATGAATTTTTCCATCTTTAAGGTATCCGACTACGTTCGGAACCGTGGTTTTGCAAAAGCATAATGGATAATATTTAGGATATTTATTGTCATTTAGATTAGAAAATGTATATAAAATTGTTTTAAGAATAATGTTACAAAAAAGAAATTAAGTACAATATTTTGACAAAAAATGAACATAGAATGACCAATTTTCAAAATATTCTTCCTTTGTGAAAAATACTTCTATTATAATAATAATTTGCCTGTATATAGCTCAGACCTCTGTACAGAGGCTCAACTAGAATTTTTAAAATATATAACTTTAGAAGTGAGTTTATCCATGTTTTAAGGTAACCAAGGGGAGAAATTTTAAGAAAAAAAATGCCGATAATTATTTCAATTGGTTGTAAATCTAAAAAATAATGTAAATTTTTTAAAAAAAATTGTTAGCCCCTTAAGAAATTTTTATTTATACAAGGGAAAATATTTTTATTTTAAAGATTTTAAAGGAGAACATTTTGAAAAGATTATTCCCAGTTAATTTTTGCCAAAAAAAAATATTTAAATAATTTTTTTCAAAATGACCTTAAAAATTTTATATGTTTCTAAACAAGAGGGGCTAAATACATGAAAATTATCCATTTATGCGCTTTTTTAAAATCACGGTTCCGAACGTAGTCGAATACCTTAACACATGACCCTTGAAATAATAAAAACATTTTAATTAAGTAATTTGAAGTACTTATATTAAATGAATATTTTCTGAGACTTCAAGTCACACATAAATTTTGATAATCAATATGAAAACTTAATACATATGTTTTTTTCCTATCAAATGGGGTTGTGGATTGGTAATTACCATTGTAAACAATACATTTTCGTGGGAGTTGGTATCACATTTTAGTTTGTCACCATATAGGTTTATGCCAATTGTCCCAATGTGTGTGTAATTTTAACTCCCAGTTTTCCCCCATGACGATGCGAAATTGCAAATTTTATATTTTCAAGGACACCCAAGCCAAACAGGCACTCAAAGGGAAACTAACATGCCGCATAATCATACGACAAGGACTCTGTCTATTTTTCCTTCAAAAAATTCCGCCATTTTGCCCTGGGTTGAACTAAAATTTTTCCCCAGGTAAAGCCCAGCGTCTAACCAATTACTCACCCAACCGGGGAAATATTATGTAATTTTAAATAGTTTATTGAGAAACAATATAATATATACTGTTATATAACTAATTATGATTTTTTTTCACACTTGATGAATAGATTTTTTTAAACAAGTTTTAAAACCTTTTGTTATTTTTTTAATATAATGATTTGACATCTTTTTTACTTATATCGTCGGCCTAATTATCAGACTGCTAACTCCACCGGTGTTACTGATTTGATATAGGATATAGCTTTTTGGCGCGATTCCTTAATCCTTTTGTTTTGTCTACGCCAGGTCTCAGTGCACGCTCCGCTTTTAATTTATTCCTTGATCAGTGTATATAATCACGACACTTTTTATTTCATAATAAAACTAGATTTCGAAGGGAGAGGTGGTGACAAGATTTTTACATAAAATAAATACAACAGAAAGTAATATTAATATATTACCCCTTCCAAAATAATTATTTACACTATTTTAAGCGTTCATTACACAAAATTTGTAACAATGTGTTACTTTTGCTGAGAAAGAGATCCGGGAAAAAAATTAAAACAAAAAACTAACACTGATTACGTTATCCTCATGGCAACCATATTATCGCACGATAAAAATATCAAAGTAAACCATATTGTAATATTATCGCCTATCTTTGTGAACATAAACAACAACTTGGCGCCTAGCCCTACTGTATCAAATTAGCATCCCAGATGGAGTTACGCAGTCTGATAATTAGACCGACGATATATATAAAACAGAAAGAAAAAAGTACTTAGTTGCTGTTACTAATCGGCAAAGGTCAGATCTAGGCCCACGAAATTTATCATGGCAAAGGGGTAAGTGAGGGGTGTGAGCACAGTACAGGTGACAGAACAATTTAGGTCGGTTTCACCCTAATTTTGAGGGAGAACACCCGGGGTGGTCAGGGGCCTCCCGACTCTTTCCTTTTCCACCAATCTCGTGAGAGGACTGCGGCTGGACGGCTATTTATAGTACCCCATGCAGGGAAGGCAACATACATTTACAAACATCCATGTTTTTCTCCGGGATTCAAACCCAGGCCCAATGTAACAAAAGTCAGAGTCGTTAATCACTATACCGGATGGGTGAGAAAAGTACTTAGTTAATTTAATAACTTAAATTTGATATAAAACTTATTAATCATGTGTATACCTGTATATTGACGAGTGTCAAGTTGATGAATCCATTCACAAATTGAATTAAGTATTAATAATAGTTTTTGTATCATAATAATCAATAGCGCGCACACAGAAATTTTTCAAGGGGGTCCGGGGTCGAAAGTTCACCATTCTTGTATTTTGCTCCTTTTGATTTTATCGATTTTCGGGAACAAAACACAATAAAAACTAATTATTGAATAAATAATTAGCATTAATTAATAAAATTAATCATTAATAACAAATATTTAATTAAATTTTACGTATTATATACTTAGAATTATAATCAATCAAAAAAAATTGACTGCTTTGGAGGGGTCCGGTCCCTCCTCCCTTGTGTGCGCCACTGATAATAATGTATTATACTATTATCATAATTGTATATAAATATATTATAATAATTGACAATGCTCTAAAATATAGTCGTTTCTTATGGGGGTAGTTATTCAGTATGGAAATAATTTATAACTAAATGTTATAAATACTACAAGCTAATTGAAATAATTCCTTGGAAAATTATACAAAAATTTTTAAAATTAAATAGGAGAAAAGTTTTGAATTTAAAATAGGAGATGATGCAGAGTGAATGAAGATAACTCACCACAAGCTGTTTCCACCGTATAATGGGTCGAGGATATCCTTCTGCTTGACAATCTACCCGTACGGAGCTTCCTTGAACTACTTCAACATCTTTAGGTTCGATGATCCATCTCGGTGGAACTAAAAGTTAATTTCAAGCTGATTAAGATGAAAGTGTTATCTGTATTCGTCAAAATATTATTTTTACGCAACCATTAGTGTAGTATACTGTCGATCTTAAAATGAAACACCTCTAAGAACACAGGTGTGATTCTTAATATTACATACAAATTATAATTATAGTTAGATTTTAAATCTTCCATAAGTAATTTTAACAGCAAAAAAACAATTGTTTTGTTAACATTTAACCTCTTATACGATACGCTAATAAATTGTAAATTTAAAAGAAATATCCCTCAAAAACGCTTAGAAATTGTGACTATAAAATGAATGTATCGTATATATGCACCGATAAACCATGTTTATAAAATGGATATGCATTTAAATACACTTATTTGCACAAAATTTATTCTTTTCCTTTTAAATGTCAAAGTACAAATAAACGTATATAGGTGTCTTTATTTGTAAAATAAAGTAATGATGCTTTTACAATCTGGCAGCTTCTCGTTTTATTTTCAATATTTACGGAAAATAGTATTTCTATAATGCATATATAAGTTGTCATAAATTTTTTAACAGACTATTTTGGGAATCTGTAATAGCTTGTTGCAAAGTTCTGGCAGGAAAGCCGAAATAATATAATTTTTTTATTTAAAAAGATCACGTAGTTTAATTAGAAAATGTATACGTTATAGTTAAAATAAGTTTTAGAACTCTGAGATGCTGGCTTGATGATACCAGATAATTTGTTTTTGTCAATTTGTCACGGTGCAGAAACTAAAGAACGTTACAGAATTTCCAAGCTGAGTTATAGCACTGTTATAATGTAACTAAATAACTAATTATTTTTAACTATTTTTTATCACAGAAAAACACTTAAAGATTTGTCAAGAAACATTTCATCCTATCGAAATTACTTACACATATTCGAGATATTTACATTTTTTTCCTATTCAATCAAACGATATATTAAAATATACAAATATATATATTTTAAAAAAACACCAAAAACGCATTGGAATAAATAGATTCATTCCAAAACTATTACAATAACTTTAAATTTATTCATAACATACACGATTTTCAAGTATTCATGGATCTATGCTCTATTCAGAAATAATCAATTTAATTCTCAACAGAATTTCGATACACACAGACAAAGGAAATATCTAATACATACGAGTGTTTGCGCAAAATCTACATCTTTTCAATCGTTAAGTTCGAAAATTAGAGAGCAAACTGTGTGATAAATAATTGTTCAGAATTGGAAGAATCCCCGGCGATTTAGTGAAGCATAATGAAAGAAACAACGAGACATGATCGATTCGTCTCAACAAAGGGTCGACAAACGAGTTACGTACTATTCAAAGTGAGGCTCGCCGTGTGATTGGCCGATGCGTAAGGGTTAGAAGCTATACAAGTGTAATTTCCATTGTGTTTCTGAGACGCCTTCTCGAAGAATAGGGTGGATGTGTATTGGTTTATGTACTCTACTGTGGCGTCCAATACGTTCGGTTGTATGGGTTCGCCGTCTTTCTCCCACCGGAACGAGATTGGAGGGTCTCCCGCAGACACCATGCAAGTCAAAGTGGTACGCCGACCCTCGCGGAGATTCTCTGGGAAGTTGAAAGGATCCAGGACAGGTCCAGCTAAAATTGAAAGGGATTATATTGAAAGCGGTATGACTTATTCAGGTCAAATAAAGCTATATGATTAAACAATTTCTTTAAAAATCTAATGTTAAAAAACAGGTTCAAAATTAAAAACATGCTTTCGAAAAAAAACATGTATTAATATACATATCATACTCTCAGTTATGATCGTACACAGAGAAGCATATTTCATTTATGTTAACATTTTTTTAGAATGTAATAAGACCGTACTTTAATTTTGTATTCTTTATTATAATAATAATAATAATTGTTCCAAATATATACATTATGGTGCATCATTACTGTATATTTTTAAAATTTTTCAGTTATTTAACTTTGAATTAATGCTACATAACTTCTCATAGTAAAACATAAACACACAAATAATGATCAAATACTAGTATACTAGATATTGATTTCATATAATATGTCACTGGTTACTTTTCTTTAAAAATAAAACAATATCCATACTTTTTAGTCATTTTTGAAATGTTGTGCCTTAAATGTTTGAAAAATGATAATCACATTTGTTTTGAAGTGGATGCAGACTGTTATACATACTTAAGTACAAAGATTTGTTAATTACTGATTAAGTACAAATATTTACATCACAGCAGTAATTTTATGTGAACAGTAAATTGCATCTTTAAAGAAAAAATTTTTTAAGTACTATACATTACTTGTCTCGGATAAAAAATAAATGAAAAAGAAATTGACATTGATGTAGAAAATCTTTAAGCATAGTAAATATATCTAAGCATATATATTTTTATGTTCATAATAAAAATTTATGCTCAAAGACTTAAATTTTACGAAAAACAAGTTTTCTGTATTAATGGGAAAGCGTGAATCAATATTTCACTTGAATTCTTTTAAACGAAACATTTATTACACATGCATTTGTACTACATATTATTAACATATATATAAATATGCTGAAAGTGTACAGTATAGGCTTATATAAATTTTCATGATAATTTTAGAAAATAAAGACGAAAAAAGGCTATATTACGTTATGTTGCTGTCCATAATTTATTTAGCTACTTTTCAGATCAACGCGATGTAAGATGAAAACAAAGCTAAAAATTGTATATAATTTGACTGTGTAATTTAAAAATGCTTCTCATTCCAGTGAATATACGCTTACTTAAATCAGTGAAGGTTAAAATAAAATGATTAACTTGGAGAGTTAAGTTTAAGCATGAGTTGCAAATTATTGATACTTTATATTAAAGTTTAAAAATAGTGCTGATTAGTTTAATAAATTCATAATAGAATTTTTTAGAAAAAGATTCGCAGAAAATAATAAATAAATAAAAAAATAAAAAATCAGTAGAGCTTATTACTCTACATGAAAGAAATATTTCATTTCGAATGATTATTTTCTTTTGTTTTTGCAACTTCAGAATAGTTTTACTCGTATTTTGCCTCTTGTATTTCATTTTCCTCTTCTGTATTTTAATAAGTTATCAAACCCATAAAATAAAAATGAAGTTCTCCATAAAATAAATACAAAGAAAAAAAAAGCTATTGTAGATTTCGGCAATTATTTTTCTGTTGGAAGTTTAAAACATGTTGATGTATGTACCCTATTAGTATTTAACAAGTTTAAGTTTAGAAAATCTCCTTTAACAACAGGCACAAAGAAGGTTACAAAAATCAACCAACAACTGCATAAAAGAGGTAAAAAATAATAATATTAAAAAAAATAAAATATTCAAAATAAAATACTTATAAACAACAAAAACTTCAAAAGACAAAAATAATATATTACATTAACGAAAAAATGCCAGAGCAAGGAAATCTTACAGAAAGACACTTTATACAAATATGACTTTTCGAAAGTGTTGCACAATATTGTACTAAAGCAGAATCTGATATTTCTAATAGATTTTGAATATCTTCATTAAATACAGAACTGGCATAAGACAATCAACTCGATTGTCTTCTTTATGAGGAAAATAATTATTCTTCTTTATGAAGAAAAATGTGTTACAAGTTGTATAATTATATTTCAACATATAAAAATAGCAAATATATTCTGTTGATGTAATGTTTTACTTTATATAAGGGAAAAATATTAATAAGAATTGTTTTTCTGTGAGCATCACAAAAAAGCTAAATCATCTTAAATGCTATCCGATAATAAAAAAAGAAAAATGTTATTTATAATTATAGGCTTCACTTATCTTATGTTTACATGATTTAAAAGAAAATACAATGTACATTTAAAAATACATAATAATCACGTTATTCTGAGAAAGGGAAAAAGTTAATTTTTGCTGTAATCTAATGCAGAATGCGTAAACAATCTGCCTATAAAAAACAAAATTGCTGTATAAATTGAAACCCAAAACATTTATGTTATTACAACTTGATCGTTTCTCACCCACTCATACTGTATCCACAATAACAAAATTTTCCCTAATAAAAACAAAACTACACACCTTAATTAATCAATAAACTTCAGAGGAAGAAAATTACTCAAAAACATTATGTCGGATCAATTTTGGAACAGTCCCTTGATTCTTTTTGCGTGCTCCCACCGAACAACTTGAATTAGAGAGGAAAAAATTAATGGCATATTCGGTGATTACCCAGATGAATTTTGCCTCAGCAAAGTGAAAACTTTTCGCATTACTAATGGGGCAACAATAGTTATCATGACCGAAATGAAACATTAAGGAGTTGGCCTTCCTTACTTTATTTATGAAATATTTTTATTAAATATTCCATTTCCTCTTGTGCCTTTATTTCGTGATCAATCATAGGGTAAGTATAAGCATAAAAGCAATGGGGAGTAAGGGTTGCACATCGCGCCACTCATTATTAAACAAATATCGACGTATGCATTAACGGGCTGGGGAATTTGTGTTTTCAATGGGTGGTAGTTAGTTTTGAAGAGAGAATGAATTGTATAAAATATATTTTTTTCCTTCTTTTCTTTGTGTTCATCTTGGAAACAAATTGAATTTTGGGATCATAAATTTTTTCTTCACAAAGCTTCGCGCACTACTGTTGCCCCAAATCTAGTTTTGTTTATTTATTTGTTCGCTTTGTGCTTGGTGTGAGGGATACAGCTCATTCTGAAATCATCAACATGACTGAGGATACAAAAAATGCTAGTAATTTTTTTTTTCATTAAATTTTTCTTCAAAGGATAAAAAAAACAATAAAAAAATGTCATTGAACTAAAAAGCAACAATGTAATCAGAAAGAAACAGAAGGGATTGGATAACTAAATATTTCTCATTATAATGGTGATGGTTTTGATGTTTTTATCAAAATAAAATGCTTCTTATTACATTTTATTAAAGGATAATATTTTTATTTTCTAGAAATATTCGCATGATTTATTTTATCATCTATGCAATGTTTTATAACATTAAGAAAAACTTTAACTGAGTTTAATCAAAAGCTAAATTAAGTGATGATCTTTTAATATGCATAACTTTTCTTCATACATGTATCTATCCTATTTTACGAGAGGAAATTAATTGAGAGACTATTATTTTTATAAATTAAAAATAATTTTAGATTCTTACGTATTTTTACATTAAATTTATAAAACATTTTGTAACTTTATAATTTAACAAAACAAATGCAATAAACCTGTTGCAACAGCACAAATTTTTATATAACTATTACATACATTAAGATTTTTTTTAAAAATCCATCGCTTAATGAATAAGAAATTAAGTTTTTATCCTGCTCAATTTGTTTCAATTCTCTAAGAACTCATCAAAATCTTCATTTGATGTTCAAAAGTGTTTTATTTACACAGAAAATTTCAAACAGTAATACAGTGTTGACAAGCAATATTTTCTTAAGATTTGTAGCAAAATCAAGATTGATTAAAGTTGTAAGGTTATTAAAAACTACTAACTTATAATTACATTATTTTCTTCATATAGATAGTTCATTATATTAGAACTGTAAAATATTACCTTCAAGCAAAGATTTTGCAAATACTTGCTACATACAAACGTCATATAAACTGCATAAGCTCAACCCGAAAAACGTTTTCTAATAATTATTTATTAAGTTTTCTATTTCTCAACAAAAAAAATATTTAAAGGAATAACATTAAATTAGCCATTGTGAAAAAAAAGCAATGAAATACAAAAGCTAAAATGTGATCTCGCATATTTTCTTTGATATGTATATTTACTTATATAATTGCAATCAGTTAATAATGGTAAAGTTTTGAGAAAAATCATTGATTTTACTAAAAGTTCTTTGTTTCGAAATTCTAGCCTAAAAATATTATTTTGACGTTTTTTATTTGTATAAATTTTTTAAATAATATTGGTAGAGTTTTCAATAGTAAAAATAAAATTTTATTTAAAAAAAATCACCAATTTTACTGTAAGATAGTCTACTAATACGATTTTTACTTCAAATAGGAAGATAATCAACTGGGAAAAACTATTCATAAGATTTTTTTTCCAATTTTACTTCCTGCTATAATAACATTTTATATTCGTGTTTAAAATGAGTTCACATCTGTTATACTTTTAATACATAATTTATTAAATCATGTTTTTTACCACTATTTCAAAAGCAATAACATTTATATGTAATTTCTTGAAGATAAGGCATGATTACTTAAAATAGCAAACCAATAGATTACCAACTAATATACTCTTAAAATACTAAAAGAGGGAGGGGTCTTCTTTTTATATGTTATAAAATTAAAGTTAATTAAAATAAGATTTAAACTTTATTTATGTATAAAATTAAATTTTCTAATTCATTTTTTTAGCTAAATAAATATTAGATTCGATATTTTGACTTAAGATTTCTGAAGTAAGAATATTCCAAACAGAAAAGTTCTGATAGATTTCTGAATGCTTTCAGAAAAAAACAATCGTTCCTATTAAAAAAGGGGGAAAAAATTCCATTCGAAATTTTTAAATAAAAGTAACTAATCATATGAATCATTTACAGAAATATGTATGATGTATATTACCATTCAATATCCATCAATCATTTGAATGCAAACATAAAACAAGCTTGAGACACAGCAGATTCGTAAATGTAGTTTCGGAAAACAATTCAGCTGGAAACAAATTTAATACACAACCGAAAACAAAATTTGGTGTTTTTCGGAAACAATCTCAGATCTTACGGAAGAGATTATACTCATCTACCATCTAACGCAACATATAATCGTTTTAAGATTAAGGGTTTAGTATCTTCACAAGAAGACAAGCGCAAGATGGATTTTAGTGGATTTTCTGGAGGGAAACTATTCGTGTGAGATACTAAGGAAAGAAAAAAAATGATGCTAAGGAAACAACAAAACGAAACTGCAAAAACAAAAGTTTACTGGGAGAACATATAGAAAATGTTTCTTCTGAATTCGTTTTCTTGCCAAAAGGATCTCGGAAATTGTTTTTAATTGTGCTCCATAACAATATTCTACACAAAATATAATTATTTTATTCTTTTAAGTAGTAATTACTTGAATAAAACATGCCATTGTGCATTATTTCTTCCTCCAGATTTTTAAAAACACGTATGTTTTAAATTTTATAAAAAGTCTGCTGGGAAAAAGACTAAAGTATAACATTATGAAATCATAAATTTGAAAATTATATTATGAATGTTGTTATATATTTAATTTATGGTTTGTAAAGCAGTGTTATTTCAAAGTGCGTCCAGAGATAAAATTCCATCAAAATTGTGCAAAATTGAAAAGGAAATCTTAAATCTACTGTAAATCCGGCGTGTAACACTTACCGCCGCATAACGTGCACCTATACATTTAAGCTGATTTAATTGATTTTCAGGTATATTCGCTGTAAAACGCGTGCTCCCTTTTTTTACGAAGAAACCTGAAATGTATGTGAGCAATGCTTTTATGTCTTGAAGTCATTTATTCGAGGTATTATTCCAAGCTTAAGAAAGAAATAGTATACTTCTAGAACTATTTCCTTTTAAGTTCATTAGGCCCGATATTTTTTTGTAAAGAGACAGTATTCCGATTCAAGTAGAAGTCTAATTTTTTTCTATGATCAACTTTTATTTTTATTTTTAAAGCTCTCATTTTCATACCCGGAGTATAACGAGCACCTGTAAATTTAAATCTTATTTATTTTATGTTAAAAGATTGAGCGTTATACTCCAGATTTTATGGTAGTTATTTTATATTAAGTTTTGAAAATGGAATTAACTTTCCATAAAAGAATCAGAATTTTAGTTCCAATGCGAAGATGAGATGAGGATTAGGATGAGAACTAATTTAATGGTGCATTTATTAATATATGGACTAAATTTTTTCTTTCATGCGAAAATTTTTTAATTAAATGAATAGCACGTTAATTAACATGAAAAAAAGATACGGGCATATTATAATGTCGATCGATTTTGCCAAATCAAAAGACATCGCCAGTTTAAAAAATGTGTGTGGCCAAATTCTGTCATCCTTTTTTATCATTGTCTTCGAAACTGCGAGGGAACGTTTTCTACTATTTGCTGTAAATCTCGGCATTTGGTGAAGTTTTTTCATTTGATCAAATTGGTTGGCAGTGTAATACACAAGTACCAAAAAAGGTTTAAAACAATAGCTGAAATAAAAAAAAAATGTTTGTTTTAAGCATTTTTAATTCTTTTTTTTTTTTTAAATTTGGGTATAGAACAAATTTTTATGTTAGAAATATTTCATTGAAAATATAATAACATTTAACTAGTTGAATTTCTCTCTCTGTTTGTGTATGTGTTCGCTAATTTAAAAATTATTGTTGAATGATTTACGAAAAATTATAGAGCAGAATATCAGTAAAATAACTCTTATTAAAGTATCATGCTCATTTTTTGTTACATTAGATAAATCCGATAGCGACAGATGGATTAACTCGACTGAAACTGGCTGGAATTGTAAGAGGTGCCGCATTTGTATCCATTTGCGTCAAGGTCACTCGGATGTTACACAATGTTTCCAAACAAATTGGAATTTATCGCGAAACCTTGAGAATGTGAGATATGGTGTACGCAAAACAAAGAGACATAAAGAGGCACCAATAATAATTTGGTCATTACAGGCGATTGATATTGCTAAATGTAAATACATTTATTTATTATTGGTAAGTTGTAATGTTTGTAATTAAAATCACAGTATAACCCTAGAATCAAAATATTTTTTAAAAAATTGTCCTGCAGACATTTACTGTATGGGAGGTTGAACGCAATGAGAATTATGATTGAAAATTAAGTCACCATCGCTAAAAGTTTGAAAAACGCTGAAGTAATTCTTTTATAAATTTTAAATGCTTTTGTTCACAAATTTAAGATATCAGTTTTATTGTATAAAAAAGTTAAATTAAGATGGTGAAGCATGAGACCTCTAACTTTCGCTAATTGAAGTATTTTTAGAAATATAGTGACGTACAATCAGACAAAAAGTTAGCAATATTTGTGCAGCACATTTAGTGGGAACAGTAACTGTACGTTCTGTGTTCCTTGGCTTAACCGCTTTAATCACACCTCCATTTCCGAAGAAAATGCCATGCATTCTTTTGTTATAACTATTTGTCATTTCTCCATTGTTGGTTTGAGATCATCTCCTAAGACCTGTATTTTACTTTCTTGCTGAATCGGAATATCAAAGACATAACATGATATACAGACATGTGTTATATCATCAGTTATGAATTTAGAACTAATACTGTATTAAAAGTTGTCTGTTTCTCCTTTAGTTCTTATAAATTATGGGGGATCTTAATAGCAAACTAATTTTTAAATATGTAGTTCTCGATGAAAAATTTTATATATAACAACCAATTCACCGTTAAGTTTCACCCGTATCAGTTGGAAGGTTCAGCAAGTATTACAGATTGCCCTTTTTGCCACAATTTTTAGGACTTGCTTTGATAATAGCCTTTTTGTAAGTTCAACATTCTGAAGAAAATGTCGATCCCTATGAATTCCTGTGTAAAAAATCTTAGTACAATAACACTAAAAGGAGATTCACTCAAATGTTAAATAAAAGCCTTCGACGCGTGCTTCGGAAATTAAACCATAAGATGATAAAACTCTCGCCCCAGCGAAACATTCCCTTCTTTCTAAATGAACTATTCCATAATAAACTGCATATGCTTTTTAAATTTATTATATGTACAAACAAAATATTTAATACTTATAAGACAAACGAAAGGTATCCCTAAGGGTAAATGTCAGGCCTCAACTAGGGTACGTGGGCAGTTATAGAGTCAGAATTCCCCACACGGGGGGCCGTTAAAAGCTGAAATCACTGTAATGTATAAAAGCAAAGAACGCGAGCGCGCAAAATGTAAGTCTGGAATAGATATTCTTCTACAAGCCAGCCAATAGGATCTAGAATAAATTTGTTAGTTTCAAATACTGATTTCAATTCGTCAATGACGTATTCCTTATAAGAGATACCAAAGATCAAGATATGAATTTTGCAGTTCTGAAAATAGAATCATTTTCGGCTCATAGAACGCAAATTAAGCCCATAAAAAACCCATCGAAAATAACTACATAAAAAATCTACAAACATTTAGGGTAGATTCAGATATTTATCAAGAAAGAATTTCTATGCACATAAAATAACTTTTAATTTTCTCGATAAAAAATGAATGATTTTTCCAATGTCAATTTCATGATAATTAATAGCAGAATTCTTCGTTACAAGTGCAAGTGCGGTATTTATAATTAAGATATCAACATTTTACTGCTGTTATTGTTACCATTTTTTTTTTTCCTATGCAAGTGTTCGTTACCAGTCCAATATGTACTTATGTTCTTTCTTAGTATGGTGCATTTTTTTCTAAAAAAAGGTGGGTTATATGGAATTATATGTATTCAATTACAGCTAATAAATAACTAGATGTCCAACAATTACTTTGCGTTCATAGTATTATATTTGAACATTTTTAACCATAAAAACTTGCTTTTAGTGCAAAAGAAGAAAAATTCCGAAAGTCTTTACTAGTTTTGGATGTACACTTGAAACTGCAGTCATAAGAAAGAGACTATTTTCAGGACAAGACTATTATAAGGGGATTCAGTGAAGAAAGTTTGGGGGACCACTGCCATACTGGAAAGATAAGAAATAAAAGGAAATAAAAAGATAGGTGCTTTGATTTCCTATAAAAGCTACGGATAAAGAAAATAAAAAGCACTCTATCCACACTAATTTGAAGAGAAAAAGCACATAAATCATAAATCTAATATTTTCTGTATAAAATAATAGTACATGACTTTATCCATAAAAGATCAGAGTCGAATCTTACCGACAACATGAACATCAATTCTTCCTCTGGCAGATACACCACGATTGTTTCCAGCAGTACACCAGTAGGTTCCATCATCAGTATTTTTCTCGACGTAATGAATGACGATTTTTCCATTAGGCCTAACTTCATGTCGATGACTGTTTGGCAAGCTTTCTCCATCTGAAAAAAAGTGGATATAGTCATAATAAATATTTTAGCTTCGCAGTTTTTTTTTTCTTAGTTGACCCAATATCGTAGATACTACAGTAAATGTTATAAATATTAAATAGTGTTTCATATCTAATCTAATTTTTAGATGTTAGAGAGAGACCTAAAGTTTTATTACCAGACCCACCCAGATAAAAAAAGATTTAGATCTCCTAAATGTTTTTCAACGTCCCGAAACTAACTTTCTTTTTGGTAAAAAAATGATTAAAAAGAATATGATGAAAAACGTTGAAGATTTTTTGAGGATATATATTAAACATTACTTTAAAAATTTTTTTTCGTTATTCACGAATATTACAGACCCATTATATTTACACGTTTATTTTTATTTTCGTTCTGAGATTTCTATAAACTCGCTATTGAAATATTTTTTATAAGTGTTAATTACATAATTTATTGTTAAATAAAATGTTTACATAATTGGTAAATAAACATTAACTTGTTTTGCTCTTCTATATTTATTTAAAAGTTTTACTCCAAAAAAAGTCAGAAGTGTTTTACCAATCCAAACTTTGGTATTGGCATGCATCACTTAAAAGTAAGTATGTTTGCTATGAATTCCAATTTCTTAAACTGTAAATTACAACATGAAAGGATTATTTCGAAAATTATATTTATCTTATGACTTTTTGAAACTGTGCACACATATTAATACTAAATATACAAGTGTCTGAATGAGAGAATTCGTATATATATAAAAAAAGTTGCTTAAAACGTTTTATGGTATAAAATGTTCGTGAATTTTATCGTTTGGGAACTTTTCCAGTGTTACTATACGTAGAATTTTTTTTAAAAAAAGAGAGAAAAAGAATTATTTTTTTTAAAAAAGTGCTCATTTTAAAATAGTAATAATATTAATACACAATAAATTGACGTAAGAATAATTGATTACTATATGACCAGTCACTAGTTATCATTCTATTTTTGAAAAATATTCCTTAAACTTAGTCCTTATCAACATTACGGAGAAATGGAAAATACTGCGTATATCTTAAAACTTTTCAATAATAAAATACAAGTATAAATACATTAATTTAACCCTACTCTAACATAATTCTAATCATCACATAACTTATAACAAGAAAAGGAAATCACACATAAAACTACATCAGTTATGAAATTTTAATTTACTTAATCTGTTTTCCTACAAACAGTGAAATACACTTCTCAATTCACAAATTATCACAAAAATTAAACTAATTGTATAATAACGCGTACCTAATTTGAATTACTTCAAATTTTATTAACATTTTTGATGCAATTGATTGATTGAATATTGACATCGCACTGTTCAGCTACACGAGGGCTTTTGGCGACGGACCACGTAATTTTGAACCATGGTCAAGTGATGTGGACGACACCTGAGCTGGCACCCCCCTCTCATAACTACCACACTACACCAACGGGAGGACGTTTCAGCTCTCGACAGATTTAACGTGCATCGCTGCCCTACACGGCGGGTCTTTAGTGGAACTGGGCTCGAACTCGTGACAAGGCAAGCCACGGTCCGATACCTATACCACTCGGCTACCGCGGCCACACAATGTTTGATGCAATGATTAATTTACAACGTGATTTGTCAAAGAAGTTTCGTTAGTATTTACCTTAAAATACAGTTTAAGGCACGGGAACTTCCTATTTTGAACATGCTGCTGTAATATTCGTAGAGATGGGAGGGTTCAGTAGAAAGGGGAGGGGTGTAGGATATTTGTGTTTCTACCCGTCTCAGTCTCAAACATATTGTGGTCGAGGCAGCAGCACGCTTTTGCCGTGGAGGTGTATATCTCAAACGGTCGGTCGGTGGTTGCAATGCAACGGGCCTTTCGTAGTCACTTCAATATTTCTCCACAAGGTCGTGCTCCAGCTCGGAAATGTGTTTTTATATAGATAGATGTCTTCCGAAAAAACAGGGGATGTCTTCAAAGAAAGGAAAGAACCTCCGAAGTGCCTTAGAACACCTGAAAATGTGGAACGAGTTGGTGTGTCAATTCAGACCGGTATGTGACAATGATCCAACAATTCTTCTTACCCGCTCTTCAATAAAGGGATCGTGATAACGTGTATTTACAACAAGATAGAACCACAGCCCACTCCTCCAGGGCTTCCATGGGTGTTTTAAGAGCAGCCTTCCCCGAATGACTGATCTCCCTGAGAGGGGACGTAAAATGGCCTGCGCACTCACCTGATTTATCCCCTCTTCATTACTTCATGTGAGTTATCTGAAGTCGCTGGTTTACAAAGATCGCTTCACGACCCTGGAAGACCTACGAAACAACATCCGAGACAAAATTGACTGTATCCTGGTCTATAAGCTTGAAAAAGTGGCTCAAACTTTTCGAAATCGACTGCATCAGTGTATTGATAATGGAATAATTTTTTTTTAACAGACATTGTGTTTAAAACTTGTAAATTCAAAGCTTCAATGCTGTGTGGTAGGAGGAAAACAACAATAAAGTCAAATGAAACATGTAGTGTGTTTTATTGCATTTTCAAAATAGAAAATTCCCACTCCCCACCCTGTAGGTATTACTAGTATGTATCACTTTATTTATTCATATAAAAACATAACATTGTTTCATTTCGATAACTAACTTTTGTATTAAACACTGTGATTGCAACTTTAAATAATTGCGGGATGTAATTTTAATAATTGAGGAATAGTTGTGGATGTAACTTTAAATAATTCCTACTAAAAAGTAAATTAATAACTGATGCGCAGAAAGAATTAAGCAATGTTAATTAACATTATGCTTATGAATACTTAATTAATAATAATATTAAACGTAATTATATCTCATCTTACAAATTGTATTTAAATGCTTACTTTTTCTAAATTTATCGACACTAAGCACAGAGATAAAACTCACATTTCTACTAGTAATTTCCTTGAATGTTATTCCCTATTCTTCTTCACAGCTCTTATTGGATTAGTGTCCATTATACGACACGAGTTATCATTCAGTGCTAAAATCCAATTATCGGGACATTTATTACCGCGTTTCCTGCAGGTCAACGTAAGCCTATTAGGCAAATTGAGAATCCAGTTTTAAATTTTTCCTTCCTTCTCACAGATAAACGTTGAATTAATTGTTAGTGGAAAATCCAGGGGATAGAATCTTATCAGTATAAGCAACATAGGATAATAAATAATTCTTTATTTCAATATTAATTGCTTAAGGTATCCGACTACGTTCGAAACCATGATTTTAAAAAAGCGCATAAATGGATAATTTTCATGATATTTAGTGTCACTAGATAGAATACGTATAAATTGTTTTAAGGACATCATGACAATAAAAAATTTATTTAAATACAATATTTTGGCAAAAAATTAACTTAGAATAATCTTTTTTCAAAATGTTCTCCTTTTGTGAAAAGTGCTTTTATTGTAAAAATATTTTGCCTGTATATAGCTCAGACCTCTGTACAGAGGCTCAACTATAATTTTTGAAAAATTCAAATTATTTTCAGAGTTACAATTATTTGAAATAATTATCGGCGTATTTTCTTAAAATTTCTCCCTTCTGTTTTCGTAAAACATAGATAAATCGACTCCGAGTTATGCATTTCAAAAGTCCTAGTTGAGCCTCTGTAGAGAGGTCTGAGCTGAATACAGGCAAAATATTAATTTAATAGAAGCATTTTTTACAAAAGGAGAACATTTGGAAAAAATGATATTCTAAATTAATATTTGGCCAAAATATTTTACTTAAATAATTTTTTTGTCGTGATGTCCTTAAAACAATTGTATACATGTAATCTAATCTAAGTGACACTAAATATCATAAATATTATCCATAATTATTATCCATAAATATTACACGCTTTTGCAAAATCACGGTTCCGAACGTAGTCGGATACCTTAATTTTCAGTTGTGGTTACTTTGTTTCATTAAAAGTTTGCTAAAGTAAAATCCAACATTTTGCACCACTTCGTAAATGTCTGTGCGGAGAATTTAACCCAAACACATTTCATTAGTAAATAAAAACTTATATTTTCAAATGTATTAAAAATTGGTTAAGACTAAAGTGATTATCAAAATTCCTCTGGTGAATGTAAATTGTTAAGAATTTTTTATTTAAGCGGAAGAGTGTTATGTTTATGTAAGTTTTAAAATAAGACGATTAATCTAAATTGCACTGATAGAATTTGAACATGATTATTTTAATGCATAAAAACATTTATAACTAATTGTTATGAATTAAATTTGAATTCTAAAATTAAAATGTAATTTAGTATGCCTATATAATAAATAGTTGTCTCGTCTAAGCAATGATTTTAAATATTTTTAAGCAAATACTTTATAATAATGATTTTTATATAATAATAAATGCTAAAATAATGTTTTACTAAAGAAGCAATATAATGATAACAATTATTTGAATAATTCTGTATTTATTTGGACATTAGAATAAAGTAAGATTGAAGCAATGTATTTCGAAAAATTGCATTTTCTTATTTAATTTTAGAGTTTAAAGATTCCTCTCTTAAAAAGCTACTAATATTTATAGCTCAATTTATGTTTTGGAACATAAAAAGCATGTAAATTGTTAAAAAAACTATAGAAAACATCTCCTATCAAACATTGAAAACAGAAATTAATTCTTCTGTCAAATTATGATAGCATGTAAAGTATCTTTACAAAAAAACAGTGTATCGAGAATTTTCTGCAGTCCACTTGTGATTTGCTTACATTACAATATAAAAAAAAAACTATTTGAAGCATTTGAAACTCAAAATAATTCACAAGTCCCCTTTTATAATTTCAAAATAATTTTTGTAAGACATTTGTTAATGCCTATGGTTTTAATTTAGGTGTTTAAAATATATTTATTTAAAATGGCATGGAAGGTTGTAATAGAAATATGGTATCTTTATTTTTTTAATGTTTATCGAAAAATGAATGTATACTTATATTAATAAGCTCGAATGACCGATACATGTCGTATGAATATTAGAAGGGTGTATATACTGCAATAAATATTCCTATCATTTGTCAAAGTAAGAAATTGTCAACGCGGTCTCACAAATGCAGTTCGTTAAATTACGACAAATGAAATTCAGATTTTCACGGACAATTGTATCACAAGTGTACTTCGAGTATACAAGAATCTCTCCAAAATTTTACTTAAAATATATTATGGCCATAAAAAAATGTCAGTTGAACATAATCATCATTGGTTATTAATAATTATATCATGAAATATGTGTATAATATTATCCCAAAAGCAACATTAAAATTCAGTGTCGGGCTTTCAGTAAACATTACTCTTCAAACTTCAATATATCCTGCAACATATGAGTTTACTCAAATCATTGCAAAGACTCGGCGATTAATGATATTTATCTCATAGGAATAAGAACACATTGACTCCATACACAATAACTTTTAATGAAAACAAGTAGAGCATTGTAAGGTTTAGAAAGTATGGTCCGGCATTCGCTTCCGATGCGAAATTATTCTTCTTCCCGTCGAGAAAAATCAGAGAAAACCATAGATCCGACTGTCAATAGGAAAAAGTAATGATTTGTGATGCAGGGCGTAAATTATTTGATATTTGTTTCGTTAGAAATCCCTGTAATCACTGTAAAAGTCTGTGGCTGATCAGCGATATATGCACTTCCTTTTCTTTCAAGCTGATGGATTTCAATCATGCTGATGGATTTGTATTTCAACAGAATGATGCAACTCTGCCGAAACCTCGGAATGCATTATCATGGTTACAGGAAAATTTTATTCTGTCTCTGAATGTAACGGAATACATCTGAGATACAATGAAGCCGAGCTTTCAAACACATACTTTGATCTGGTGTATGCTTTTAGAAATCATAACACTGATGGGATTTAATCTCAGATAAGAATTATTAAGATAACATGTTAAAAGTTTTTAATTACATTTAATCGAGTAAATAATTAAATTCACCAAAAATTTATAGTTCAGAAGACAACAAAAATATCAAATTGGAAGATTAGAGACAAAAATAAAGTAAAACATTGTAATAAGTTAGATTTTAAGAAAGTTTGAATTTAGAAAGTCATCGTTTAAATTCAGAAAATGATTTCTTTATAGGAATGGCCACATAGTTTAACTTAACAAATGGGTAGGATTTTTTCTGGCCAATCAGGGCAAACAAGATGTCTGACTTTGGAAGAGGAAAAGAAACTTCAGAAAATTTCGATTCTACTGCAGAGCTGAAAGTGAGCTTTATGATTGAGCAAGAGGAAATGTAACTATTAATTTATTGACTGTAATTGTACTTATTATATGTTCGCATATGTCTGAACGATTAGTAAGGAGTGGAAAGAAGCTGATTGCTCTGAATAAAAATATGTAATTCAATAATAAACTTTAAAAAAGGAAATTTGCAAGAAATCAGGATTTATATATTTTCAAAAGCCAAGCAACAATTTCAAATCTGAGATACGTTCCCTCCCGGAAATTTTCGGGACAGTGCAGGGATTACGGGTTTTTCCCGAGGATCCCGGATTCTTGCAATATTATAAGACAGTACTTCTCAAACTTTCAATTTTTGTGACCCAATATTCAATCATAATTTTCATCGCCCTCCCCCCTTCCATACAAATAAAAATACAGAAATTAAATAATACTATACTTTGACGTTTTAGCTACCATACGGCTTTAATTTCTCAAGTGTCACTGGCGTATATATACATCATCTAGCTCAAGCAGTGCATTAAATTCTCCGGACGTTTATACACGTCTTTCCGAAGTACGATCCTTTTTGTGCAATTCTATCCATAAAATTGTTCCGAAGGCTTTGGAATGCAATAAAAGGACTTTGACAGCGTTTGCGCAGATGATTTGCTTATTTATTCCATTTTTTCCCCCTTATACATCACATACGCTCTCCTAAGTGGAAAACGGAAGCATACGGGAGTGAATCGTGTAACTTTTAATCGGCAGTTAAAGTATTACTTATGAACTATACAAATTATCAAGATAAGTGTTAATTTTGTGTATATTTTTATATGCGACAACCCCATGTGATCACTGGCAATTATTAAACTTGTTTTTAACTTGTTATTGTTAAATTAATTACGAGTTACATTGTATAGTACTGATACATTTATAAATGTATTACATCAGTGTAAATGTTAATTTTATTTTTTATTATGTCAGAATGATTTTTGTTTGTTTACATCTAGTAAACTATTAATTTTTTTTAAATAATATTTTGTTTTTGACTTTTTAATACGCTCGCGCCCCCCTCTTAGAGTTATCACGCCCCCTAGGGGTGCTCCCCACAGTTTGAGAAGCGCTGTTAAAATATTTCCGTACCTTTTGTATTTCCAGGGATGGCACATGGCTTAAATAATCTATGAGGTAGCTATTTTTGACTTGATTGGGGATTTCAATCTCGGCTTTAAATTTTAAATACTTAAAACTACCAACTCTAAATGTCTAACACTTAAAACTATTATTTATTTATTTTTTTTCTTCTATTTAATTGAATCAGAAATTCGAAGAAGGGATAAAACACCAAACTGTTTGAAGAGAATATTTTTAAGCAATTGCGCAACTTTTCTTATTTATTAATTTTCTCATGCAAATTTTCTTGGGGGATTTTTACATTAATATTTATTTATATTTATGTAACAATAATATAGCAATATAAATTTATGTAACAATAATATATTAATATTTATTTATATTTATGTAACAATAATACAACAATATAAATCGGTTATTCACATACAATAATTAATATTTTTAACATAAGTAATCGTTCAGCAACAAATACATTTTCAAGTATTTATTAATATTTATCTCTTATTGTTAGTAGCAACATTAGTGAAATAATTGATTCAGTTTCGGCATAGTTTTCAAACGAATGTTAGTCAGTAAAGAAACCTTAATTTTAGTAATTATTTTTTAAATGTGAATTTTTTTTTCGAGATTTTTAATTGAAACACTCCTTAATTGTAACTTTTTGCTTTTCCTACTAAGAATGATATATTTCAGTTAAAAAAAATTTTTAATTTAGGGAAACATTTTTCCTCTGTGTATATCATAAATTTGAAAATGAAAATCGTGTCGGTAACAGCATTTGTAAAATAAAGGTCGTGTGATGTATTAATTTATTCACAAACTACGTAAGTTCTTTTGTATTCGAATTTTTATATAATAGTTTCTTTCTCAGGAATAATTACTTATTACTTCGAAATACTGCTTTCTGCAGCTCAATATATAAATGAGTTCTAATTTTGGAATTTATATGTATCTTATTTTATATACCGTATTTATTCGAATCTAAGCCACCATCAATTCTAAGCCACACCCTCAAAATCCAGACAAATTTTTGTGAAAAATTAGATTTGGTGTAAAATGGTTTATCAAAATATCCAATTTTACGAAATTAAAATAAACTTAAAATGAAAGCTATAAAAGAAGTGAATAACTATTTATTTTACCAGTATTATAATTACATACATGGACCTATAATTTCCCATCCAAATAATATTTTTGCCTTCGATTCTAAGTCGCATTCGATTTTATTTTCAATAGGTTTAACATTGAAAAAAAGTGTGGCTTAGATTCGAGAAAATACGATAATTATTATTGATATTATTTAAATATAACTTGTTTTAAGTTTTTAAAAATTTTTATAGATTCCGATGAATTTTGGGAACGACAATTATATTCCGGGATTTCCGAAAATGGAAAAAAGGAAGTGAGAAACCCTAACAGAAATATTGAGTGCCTCTTAACAGAGAGATCAAGACCTCGGAATAATGTTCACTGCATAAAGTATGTTTCTCAAATCTCTCTCTCAATGTATATAAAAGTTTCATAAAATTTATTATTTTACTTAAATGCTTATTTATCTGGCTTAGGTATGTAGATAAAAGGGTTTTTTACTTAGTACTTGGAATTCGTAACTAATTATAGTATTTTTAGTACTCTAGTATTCTGTTTATAATTTGAAGTATTTATAGAATTTCATTTTTACATTATTTTTTTCCTCTTTTTGCTTCTCATTAATATAGGCAGATGCAGAGAAAAGTTGGCTGGTCTTAAAACTAAGTTCATTATGTTAGTTCCCTGTTCGAAAAACTTGCCACTATACTACTGTGGCTATTTTATTTTTTACCTATATTGTCTTGTTATATTTTTTTTTATTTATACTTTTGCTTTACTAGTTTTATGGTAATTAAATAATTATCAATATATATGAACGAGAAAAGCAACTCACTCATTCATCACGAAATCTCTGGAACTATTCAACCTACAGACTTGAAGTTTGCTGGGAATGTTTTTTCTTTTTCATGGAGTAGAGATCCGCTAAAAACGGATTATGGGGAAAAATCAAAACCCAAAAAGGGGGGTAAGGAGGGGGGTTTTATTATAAAAAATTTAAATTCCTTTTTTTAAACTATTGACGTACAATAAAAAAATTTTGGTAAGCGGGTTTTTTTCATGAAAAATTCCTCTAACAAAAAATTTTTTGGAAAAATCAAACCCCAAAGGAGTTGAGATTTTAAAGGGGGAAATTTAATAAAAAAAAAATTTTTTATTTTTGAATTGTTAAACCCAATATTTGGGATTTGTTTTTGGGTAAATCCACTAAAATGGTTTTTTACGGAAAGCCAAAACTCTTTGGGGGTTTTAAAAAAAAATTCCCTTTTAAACAAAAATTGTTTAAAATATGGGATTTTTTTTAATTGAAACCGGGTTTAAATGTTTTTTTAAATTTAAAAACTCTAAAGGGAATGGTTTTTTTTGGATAAAAAAACCCCAAATTGGTGTTTATTTTTTTGGCCCGCTTTTTTTTAAATAATTTAAAAAATTTTTTTGCTTTCTTAATTGGGGAACTTTTTTTGGGTTTTAAGAAATTTTGGCCATTTTATTTTAAGGGGGGGGTTAAGGTCCGGATAAATTAAAATTTTGCGGAAATTTGGTTAATTGGGGTTTCCAGTTTTTAAAGAAAAAATCATTTTATTCAAAATTTATAAAATTTCCCGGGAAAGGGGTTCTTTTTTCTTTTAACTTTTCCCCAATTGGAAGGGCAGCGTTGGACCAAGTTAATTTTGTAAATAAAAGGAATTTTTAAAATTGGTTTTTAGGATAAGTTTAAAAATTAGGGTTGCCAAAATTTATTAGGCTTAAAATAATTTTATACCCTCCATAAAATTCCCCAAAAATTGGTGGGTAAAGGGAAAAATAACTTATTATTTTAAAAGTTGGCCAACCCGGGCTTGGCCCTTGGCCAGATAAATTTTCCGGAGGGTTTTGGGTTTGTTTAAAACGATAGGGGGAATTAAAAAAAAAACCTTTAAATACTCTTAAATAGCCTTTTGGAAACCCAAGTTTTCCCTGGGGTTTTAAGGGGGAAGAGATTTTGGGGATCTCCCAATTTTTTTCATTAAAAATTTGGGTTAAAAAATCAACCAAAATCCCCCACTTAACCGAGGGTTCCTAAATTTGGGCCCCGGAAAAAAAGGACCCATAATAAATTTTGGCCCGGGCCTTTGATAATTTGAGGGTCTTTTTTTCTATAATTTAATTTTGCCCGTTTTCAGGGGAAAAGAAACCAAAAAAAAAACAACAAAATTTAATATTTAAAATTTTTTCAAAAACCCAATAAACCAAAGGTTCTTCCCTTTAAAGTTTTCCCCAAAATATTCTAAAATTGGATTTTTTAAAATTAGAAAAATTTTCCCTTTAAATTTCTAAAAACAACCATTTTATCGGGCCCAAATTCTTAAAAAGGACCTTCCTTTTTTTTTTGGTTTAAATAACTAAAACCAAATCCCTTTTCCTTAGGGAAAACCATGAAAAAATTTGAAAAAGAGCCACCAGAAAAACTTTTTCCCATATGCCCCCCTTTCTTCGTACCCGCTTTCCACCAAAAAAGCGGGCCAAAACCCAACACAGAGGGTTTAAAATTTTAAAATTTTTTTTATTTATTATTATTAAAAATTTTGAACCTTTTTTCCCCAAAACCCCTTTCAGAAAACCACCAAAATAAACCCCAAAACACCTTTTAAAAATTATATATTTTTTTTATTATATATATATATATATATATATATATATAATAAATAATTTAAAATAAAGGGAATATAATAATTTTTTATTTTTTAATATTTAAAAATAAATTTAAAATAAAAATAAAAATTAAAATATATTTTTTTATTTTCTTTAAGATTTATTTTTAAATTTTTTACAAATTTCCCATTAAAAAAATATTTTTATTTATTACTTATTAAAAATTTAATAAATTTTAAATGAAAACAAAAATTTTTTTTTTTTAAAATATATATATATATATTATTAATATTATATAATGTTATTATTATATATATATATAATTTATATATATATAATATATAATATTTTTATAATATTATATATATATATATATAAAATATATATATTATTTTTTTGATTGACTTTTGGCTTTTGGGGGATTTAAAGAGCAAAAATGGGATTGGAAATTTGTAGTGGGAAAATGAGAAATCATTCAAAAGGGAATTGAATTATTGATAGGTGCTTTTTTGGTGAGTTTTAATGATTTACGCTATTCATTTGTGAAAAAATACGGGGTTTTTAATTTGAATTTTTGGGTTTTTTGGGATATTTTTTCTTCCTATAAAACTTTTTTAAAAGATGGGTGCGTCATTTTTAGTGTTCGATGATTAAATTTATATTATGCATTTTAAATTTTTAAAATTTTAGCATTTTAAGGTTTAATACCCTTTTCCAAAAATGCAATGGCGAATAGTTTAGTTTTTTCAAGTTTAAGGGTTTTAAATTTTAAAAATTTTTAAAAATTTTTGGGAGAATTTGGATTTTCCCCCGGATTAGTTTCCCTTAATTTGTTTGGGGCCTTTGGGAATTTTTTATCTTCTATATTCACCATTGAAAAATTTTGAAATGGGTTTTAGTATAATAAGATTTAAAAAATTTAATTTTTAATTGATTATGAAGTGTGATTTAATTTATATATATATATGTGTGGGGTGGGGGAGGGGATTCCCCCCCCCTTTTTATGTGTCATTTGGGGAAACTTCCTACCAGGAAACCAACCCACCTCCCGCTAAGAAATTTGACTACTACTTGGGAGGACTTTAAAAAAACACCGGACGAACGACCCCATTTGCCGTTGACGACGCTAAAATACGAATCGTCTTGTCATGGCTTGGAGAAAAACTGTTTTGTTTAGCTTTGGGAAAAAAATAATTTTAAAAACGGCTGCATTTTACATTTCCCCCGCCGTCTTATGAATTACTTCAATACATGATTTTATATTTTTTTGCATATGTGTTTTGTGTCTGTGTAAAATACTTTTAAAGATTAAATTTCCAACCCATTTCACTAAAAAATTCACATTTTCGGGGGGTTCAATGATAACTATTTGTTATCAAATACAAAATTTTTTCCCCAAAAAAATCATTAAAAAGTAAAATAAAAAATAAGGGGGAACTATGAGAAAATTTTTAAAAAAGACGAACAGCCAAATGAAGATTTTAAATTTTTAAAATGCATTTCTTAAGTATTGTAATTTTTTTTTTTGGACCAAATTTACTTAGCCCATTTTTTCCCCAAAAAAAGGAGTCAAAAAATAACAGTGTATTTTTTGCCCTGCTTAATGTATCAGAAAAACCCTCGAATGAAAATGAGTACTCACGGGTTAAGGTTTCAACCCCGGGATATAATTACCAAACATCGGAATTTCCCTTTAATAACTTATTCTGCTTTTATTTCACTTAATAAATTTTTACACGCATTTATCATTTTTTTTTCAGAGAAACATGACTTAATAAACGATCGAAAAAAGTTCTGAAAATCCCCACTGCTCCCGGATAAAAATGCTGCCCCTTTTCGCCCAATTTCGCAAAGTGAACGTAATCCTATAAAATGAACTTTGCCAACATTCTATAATTTAAATCTTATTATAACCCAATTTTCTTTTTGTTTCTCCATAAGAAAAATGGTTCTTATTAATAAATAAATGTTTCTTGACATTGTTATCAACTGAATATACAAAAAAAGGATTACCCACATGCAAGTATTTAAGGGAAAAAATTTTAATAAATAATAAAGTGATCATAGCAAAGTTTAACGCTAACTGTTAACTCAGTATATATGCTTAGGTTTTTAAATTTTTTATTAAGGCTTTTTTTAATAATTGGGCCTAATATATATATATATATTTTTAAAATAAAGTTAAAAGTATTTTCTTATCAAAGATTTCATTTTATTTAAAAAAAAAATTGGGTATTTGTTGGGTATTTTTGCAAATTTTGGGTTCAAATCCGAATTGAGGGGAACTTTCCTTAAAACATTAAAAATTATAAATATTTGAAAATTTTTTAAAATTTAAATTAAGGGCATAAAAATTTAGTTTGAAAACGATCTTTATATAATAAAAAAAGTTTAAATTTAATGTTATTATAAATCTTTTTTATAAAAATACTAACAAAAAAACACAAAATTTTTTTTTAAATATTCAAAAGTCGGATAGATTTTAATAAAATTAAAACATGCTTTTTCCCTTAATGGGAGTGGAAGGATCCATCCCCACCTGCTAAGGGGATGGCCAGTTTTCCCCATTTAAAAAGAGTCGAAGTGCCCCACCCACCCCCTCGGAGCCCAGCTAAAAAAAAGGGGAGGGAATACCCCCCTTCCCCCTTTGGGGGTTAGAGAAGAAGACATTCCTGAGTGTTGCAAATTGAATTGAGTGTTTTTCTTTAAATTTTTTTTTCTAAATTAAACTTTTTTAATATTAAAAAATTTAGACCCCATGGTTTTAGTTTGTTTTCTTGCCCATTGTATAGAATCAAACTTTAGTGGCCAGCCGG
This sequence comes from Trichonephila inaurata madagascariensis, assembly GCA_019973955.1. Taxonomy (NCBI): domain Eukaryota; kingdom Metazoa; phylum Arthropoda; class Arachnida; order Araneae; family Nephilidae; genus Trichonephila; species Trichonephila inaurata. Next base: position 271,530 of record BMAV01020420.1, on the reverse strand, counting down.
TGGGATAAAACCCTTTAGTGGCGAAAAACCTTAGTAATTTTTTTAAAACCCCGAAATTTCGTGGATTTTTGGTTTCCCCCACGAGGAAATGAATCGGGTAAGATTTTTTGCTTGCAACTCCCTGTAGTGTAAAATGAGAGAAATTTCTAAAATTATACTGTTTAACATCCATTTTATTAAAGAGAAAATTTTTTTATTTTTTTTTTTGGGTATACTCAGTCAGGGTTTTTTTTGCTCTGAATTTTACAGGGAAGTTTAAATTTTGAACGCAGTTAAATTTTGATTTATTATACATCAGTATATATTTTATTATTCTTGTTCCATATCAATGGAAAGTAAAAATTTTTAAACATTTAAAAAAAGGGAAGTTTAAAAAACATCAATTCCTCAGTATATTATTTTATTGCATATCCATGAGATATAAAATTTTAAAACCGTTCAAATTTTTAAATTTTTAAAATTTTCAGTATGGTTTTTTTATTATTTTTGTTCCATATCAAAGGAAAAAAGAGAACGTCGGGGTTTTAAAAAACCCGAAAAAATTAAAATCTTTTACTCCCCCTTGTATTTCATTGCATCAGTATATAATTTTTCTATTTTTTGGGGTAAGGGTTTGAAAAAATCAGTGATTTAAAAAATCAGAAAAAAACTGTTATTTTTAATTCCCGCATTTAGGGGTATTTGTGTTAAAGACATAGTTTCCCCAACATCTGTTCATGATTTATCTTTTATTTAAAATTTTTTTAAAAACAATTTTATATAAGATTATTGTTGATAAGTAAAATACCAAGATTACTTTTTTGTATGTTTGAGTATTTAAGAAAAATCATTGTTTTATATTCCGTTTCCTTTTTTAATGTATAATTTGGGTTTAAATTTTAAATTTATTTTTGATGCATTAAGAATATATATTGGTAAAATATACCAGTTTTGTGAAACCGTTTGTATAATTGGAAAAATTTAAAGGAAAAAAAATTTTTATGTTTTTATTTATATTTTTTCCCTTTTTTATTTTTAATGAAAAATAAAATTCCCCCTTTAGTGAATAACAATTGGCTTATTGGAAAAAATTTAAAGCTAAAGAAAAAAATACTTATTTCATGTCAAAGGAAAATTTTTTTGGGGTTTTGGCATGGATTTTTGGATTTTAAAAAGAAAAAAAAAATATTATCAGTTTAAATTGGAGAAGAACTACCGGGAAAAATTTTTTTGAAGTGTTCCCATTATTCCAACCAGCAATAGATTGTTTTGCATATCAGTAATATTTTAAGTGATTATTTAAATGTGTCAGTAATGTAAAGTGAGTAAATGTAAAATTTGAATATTTTTCGAATTTTTTTATTAAGGAATATTGTGGGGAAAAAATAAAAATTTTTATTTTTGGGGGGAAAAAACCAAACATTTTTAGTGTTAATTCCCCGCAAAAGGTTTTGTTTTGCTTGTTTTTTTAAAGAAAAGGGATAAATTTTTGGGGGTATTTAATTTTTGAATTTTTAATGTTTTTTTTCGTTGATTAATTTTTATTTCGTTTTTTGAAAAAAAAATCAAATGGCCCTTTTTAAAAGCTAAAAGGGATTTAATTTTTTGGTTAAAGTTTTGGGGCGAAGGGGATTAAAGGGGTAAAAAGGAAATTTTAATTTAAAAATTATTTAAGGGGAAAATTGGCAAAAAGATTTGAAATATTTTTCCGTTTAAAATTTAAAAGGAACACTTTAAACGGAAGGAAAAAATCCAGGGAAAATTTTTTGAACAGGGAAAAAGTTTAAATTAAAGGGCTTTAGGAATGAAAAGGAGAAAAAGGAGTTTGGAATTAGGAAGGTTTTTACCAAAAAGGAAAAATTTTAAAAAAATTTTTTAAACCCCAATTATTTAGTTTAAGTTAGCGGGGAGTTATTTTTTGGAAATTTTAAGAAAAAATTTTTAAATTTTCAATTTTTTTGGTTTTTTCGGCGGGGGAGAAGGAAAAAAAAAACCAAACGGGAAAAAAAGGGGATTTTAATTTTGTTTGGGTAAAGTTTCGATACCCGTAAAACTTTTCCTTTAAAAAATGTCGGGAAAAGAAAGTGAGCTTTAAAAAAATTTTTATCCGGTTTTTTGGGGAACAAGAAAAGGGAAAGAAAGGGAAAAAACCCGGGCCCAATTTCCGGTGGAAAAGCGAGTTGGTTTGAAAAATTTATCGGTGCCAATTTTATAAATTGGAGGGCCAAACGTCTAAATTTTGGGGGGCGAAAGGGGGAATTTAAAGGTCCCAAAAAGAAAAAATGGGAATTGACCTTAGGGGAGGGGCCACTGAAAAAAATTTGGTTTGAAAGGTTAAGTTTCCCAAAAAAAAATAAAAACTTAAAAAATTGGGGCCCCCCAAAAACCCCCCCAAATTCCGGGAAATCCTTTAAAAGAAAAAAAAAGAATTTTTTAAAGCAAATTAAAATTAAAGGGGGGCCCAAAAAGGGGAAACCCAAAAGACCCCACCCGAGCCTTTAAACAGATTTTAGAAGGAAAAAAATTTTTTGAGGGAAAAATAAGCTCAATTTTAAACAAAATGGGGAATTAAAAAAACCCTAAGGAAAGAAGAAAGGTTTTGGGGCCCTTCTAAAATTTTGGTTCCCAATTTTAACTTTTTCTCTGAATGGGCGGGGAAAAGGGGGAATCCAATTGGTTTAAACCCCTTTTTTAATTGGAACCTAAAAAAAAGGAAAATATTTAAATTTTGGAAATTTTAAAATTTTTGCCCAAAAGGATTACCGGGAACACCCCAGGAAAAACCCTTGGTAAATCTTTTTTAAAACCCCCAAATTTTTCGAGGGGTAAGAGGGTTGTCCAAAACAAATTTTTGGGATAAAAAAAAGCGGAAAATAGGTTTTTTATTTTTTATTCCAGAATAATTTAGGAAAGAAGCGAAAAATTTAAATTAAACCCTTTTTAAAAAATTTTAAAATGGAATTTTTAAATTTTTTAATTAAATTTTGCCTTAAAGAATGAATTTTAAAAATTTTATTTTTTAACTTTAAAACCCCCGTTTTAAAAAATTTGGTGGATCTATAAACCCCTTTATATTAAAATTTTTAAAAAAGGAAAACCCGGAAAATTTAAAAAGTTTCCCTTTAAGGTTGTAAAAAAATAAATTTTATGGAAAAAAGGGGGGCAAAAAGGTTTTTTTTTAATTTTAGGGTTGGGAAAAGTTTTTGGATTCTTAAAATTAGAAAATTTGGGGAGTGGAAAAAAAGAAGGGAAAATTTTTTTAAATTGTGTATAAATGGACAATAACCCAAATTTTTCCTTTTGATTGGGGAAGCCAACTTTGAAAGTAAAAAAAAGGGAAAATTTTTCCCCGTTAAATTTAAAAATTTTAAGGGTTTTTTAGGGTTAAATGAAATGGATTATTAAGGGTTTTTTCCCCCTTTTAAATTTTAAAAACTAAGCAAGATTTCAATTTTTTAAAATTTTTGGTTTTTTTTAAATATGCTTTGCCAATACATGTTGTATAATTATTTTAGATTTTGGAAATATTTTTTTTAACTTGCCCTTTTTTTGTTTTTAAAATATTTTGAGTATTTTTTGTGTTTGTAACCCTTTTAGGATATTTTTTTCTAGGGTATTAATATTATTTTCAAAACTATTTTTTTTGGGGGGTTTTTCAAATTTGTGAAAAACCCAAAAAAAAAATTTTCTTACCCCGTTTTTTTCCATTTATGTATGCAAGTTTTTTTTTTAGCTGCATTTTCCCGGGAAAGACAGGGTGAGCTTTTAAGGGGGAGGTGTAGGAGTGGAAGGGTCCATTTCCCCCCCGTTTAAGGGGGTGGCCCGTTTTTCCCCCCTTTTGGGGGAGAGTCGAACCCAAAACCAAAAGCTCAAGGGAAAAAAACCCGGGGTGAAAAGGGGGGGTGAAAGCCCCTTTCCCCTTTGGGGTTAGAAAAGAAGGCATTTCCCTCTTTTTGGGGGCAAGGAGGGAAGTCATGTACTGAGTGTTACTAGTTGAATTTAAATGTTTTTCTTTAAATGTTTTTTCCCTTTTTTTAAAAAAATTTTAATATTCCAAAAAATTTTAAAAAACCCTTCTTTTTTTTTAATTTTTTTCCGTGCCTATTGGTTGAATCAAAAATTTGGTTTACCTTAAAAGTTTTAAAACCAGTTTACTTAAAACCCCCGTTATTAAAAAGGGAAAAATTGGTTTTTATAGTTTTTTGGGCATGCCTTTACAGAAAAAATAAAAAAGCAGATTAATTTTGCCAGAAACTAATGGCCCTTTATTCCAGTTGCCCTGAAACGAGGGGAAAACCCCCGGGACATAAAAGCCAACAACGTCATCTTTTTGATAGGAGAGGGCTTTTGGTTTTCTTTTGGGAGGGATTTTTTAGATTTAGTCTGAACATTTACCTAATGCATTCCCTAAGGAGGGATCCTGTACCATCCCCCCCAACATCCTAAAAAAAATGGGGTGTCACGGCTGATAATACTGGGTGGGTGCAAAAAAGGGGCATGGTTTTAGGGGTTTTGAAGCTTTGGGTTGGAGAAATTTTAAAGCCCCGTTGAAAATATTCGGGAAATGGGGGCCCCGGCAATTTTTTTTTATTGGGCAATACCGCTTTCAACACATGTAGAATTCCGTAAATATCGCTAGAATGAGGATATTCTGAGAATGGGAAGTTTAACAAGATCTCGAGATCTGAATCCTATGCTTGCTGAGGATTTGAAGCGTGCCAGGCCCTAATTCCTTCAGAGTTAAGCATTGTGCATTGATGAAAGAGTGGAGTTTATAGTTTCACCATCTCATAAAAAAGCTTTGTGTGTGTTTATGTGTGCGTATACGAATGCATACAGCTTATAATAATACATTGAAATCGTTTTCATTATAAAACATTTCTTCCACTTAGTGTTATAATCTATATTAGAGAATTTCAAAATAATCTAAACAGTTCTTAGATTGCTTAATTTCTCTTTCTACTTGATACAATTTTCGGATATGTTGTTAAAAATTTCTTTAAAATTACAATTGTGTCATTTCACATGAATCAGACTTCAAAAAAAAAAAAGAATACAAAAATCATTTCTAGTACTCTGATATTTTCTGCTATTCCTTATTAGCTATTTTTAGTCTGAGATCACACATAAAAAAACAACCATCATCACATAAAACATTATATCCTTCCTCTAATTTCCTCAACTGTCACAATTGTGTCTAGAAATAAATCATATCTCACCAGAAGCTTAAATAACAATTTGACTTCATTAAAAATTTCACGGAAGGCATCTGTGGTTTGGTATCGATAACAGTTCCTCGTGTTCTAATACCCATCGATTGAACACGGTGGAGAACAAAAGGAATGCCGTAACGTAAGATAAAGCGTAATCATTTTCATGCCGGCCGTTTTGCAATCCCTGGTCGATTTGAAAGACTGATTGAAAAGTCGATTCTGGCTGACAGCAGAAGCGGCAGACAGCAATAAAAGCACGGTTTATCTTTCGGAGCAGTTTCCAATATTTACACTAGATTGGGTTTCACTCTTGTGAAAGAATCTGTGATTAGAACGAGCTCCTGTTTGTTTTTAAAAACGCATTATCTTACTGAAATGTGTATACATTTGCATAAGCCTCTCTGATTTTTTTTTCCTTCTTGGAATCTGAGGCCTGAAGCTAGATATTATGAAGAAAGAAGATTTTTTTCTGTTTATTGTTTCAATATAGCATGATGTTTTGAAATGCTGGGGAAAAATCTTTAATCTTACCTCATTATGTACAATGTAGAAACGTAAATTTTATACTGAATCTATTAGTGATATCTTTAAATTAGTGACAAAATGATTGAATTGTATACATTGTGCAGTATAAAAAAGCTGGCACGTCTGACGTATTCTTATTAACGGACAAATTTTATGAGTTGAAATCACTCATCTAAATTATTTACTTTTACCGTCCTGAGGCTATTAATAATCGTTCTTCAGTATATATACATTTAGTCTTAGAGCATATTTTTGAGACTCTAAACTCTGACATATTTTTGAAAATACTTAAAAGTTTAAAAATTATACCAAGCCAATAAATTTTATTCAAACGGCTGTATTTGGCATTAGATATGACATTTTCATATTGTTTTGTTTGTTTTACTTATATAAAAAAAAATTCATAAGAATAAAGTTCGGAATTAATTTTAATATTCCGTAGGTGTTTAACAGTATATGTAACATGTTCTATCCGTGGTTCCTCAACTAATACTCTTGGTGAAACTATTCTGTAATTGTGTTTTAGTTTATAAACCACTTTCCGAGAGATAACTTGATTTTAAGCAAATAAAAATGCCATTTAAATCCTGATGTTGGGGTATGTGAGGTTAATCGCAAAATCTAGGAATAACAGAAAGCGAATCACGACTTCGAAGTCGTTAATTAATATTCACATTAGAATCCTTCTGGAATTGTGGAAGAAAATCGCTTTGGAGCTGCACCGAAATATCGTGGTTCAAGAAGGACTGGCATAAGGAGCTCCACTTCAGTTAAGTCATTTTGAATAGTCTTATAAATTAGATTAACGATTAGGATTTAAGATTGTTCCCAAGGTTAGACAATAAAGCTGTATATCAGCGTTTCAAACTATGGGGAGCACCCCCTTTGGGGGGCGTGATAACTCTACGAGAGGGGTACGAGCATATTGAGAAGTCGAAAACAAAAGATTATTTAAAAAATTAATTTAAACAAACAAAATAATTTCTGATTTAATATGATATAAAATACGCATTTACACTGATATAATATACTTATAAATGTATCAGTACTGTACAATGTATTTTATTTTTAATTTAAAAATACTAAGTTAAGAACTAATTAGATAATTATTAGTGACCCCATGGGATTGTATTAACACTTATCTTGATAAATTATATGGTTTATAATTAATTCCTTAACTGCCGATTAAAAATGTCTCGATTCGCTCCCTTCTATGCCACCGTCTTACATGTAGACGAGCGTATTTTGATGGGGGTTTTTGAGGGAGAGAAAAAAAGAAATAAGTAAGCAAATCCTCTGAAATAAGTAAATACTTCGTAAGTAATGTCAAGGTCCTTTTATTGCATTTCAAAGCCTTCGGAATAATTTTATGGATAGCACTGCACAAAAAACCTTACTTTGGAAAGATGTATATATACGTCCAAAAATTAAAACTTTGACTGAGCGAGACATTTATATACGTCGGTGGCACATAAGAGGTTAAAGTCGTATTGCAGCTTTAGTGTCAAAGTATAGTATTATTGAATTCCATACATTGTTATTGTATGAAGGGAGGCGCGAGGAAAATAATAATTGTGAATAGTGGATCACGTATATTGAAAGTTTGAGAAGCACTGCTGTATATCATTCATGAAGTGTTAGATGTAATAAATTATATATTAAAAAAACTATAGAAAACACGCTTTTATGGTTCATCGAACTAAAAAGTAAAAAAAAAATAATTCTTAATATAAGAATAAAATGTTCTCGAGAAAATTAATGTCATTGGGGTAAAAGCGTGGGGTGCACTGTATCAATTTTCATGATTTCTCACTAGTTCTGTTTCGAAATGCTGAGTTAGTGTGAAAATTTAGTTCAAAGCACCCCACATTTTTACTAGAATGACATTAATTTTCTAGTAAGTCATTTTATTCTTATATTATGAACTATTTTTTACTTTTTAGTTCGATTAACCATAGAAGCGTGTTTTTTATTTTTTTAGCTATAATTTATTTTCCATTGTTTAGTTTGATGAACAATAAAAGCATCTATTTTTAGTTTTTTTTTAGCTATCATTTATTCATACACTTTTTTTTTTTTGGCCGCGACCGAAAAAGTTTGCCCATCTCTGAGTTAGAACAATTTTTTTTTTCACATGCACGACTTTTTTTTTTATTTACATTTTCAGAATGACTGGACAATTGTTTATAGTATGATAAGAAATTGATGACGCAAAAAAAGTTTTCGCTTTTAGGATTACTCTTAATATTTTAGCCACCAAATCTGGAAATGGGATCTGGAATTAGTCACCAAATCTGGAAATGGTATATATAATTAGTCGCCAAATCTGACAATGGTACATGGAATTAGTCGCCAAATCTGGAAATGGTATAATGAATCAATCACCAAGTCTGATTTCATTATCCCTGTTCCTAATTATCGGTTGAGTGACAATGGAACAAAATTATGAAATTATTGTATTGTTATCGGTCCTTGACAAGTGTGCAAAATTTCGAATTAGTCTGACCTTTTAAAGTGGGTAGAAATCGAGTTCAGAGATTCCGTTACAACCAAGTGAAACTTATAAAAGCGTGTTAAAAAGTAACGTTTTTATTTTTAAGATCATGCCTGTTTCTTCTTTGAACCCTCCTATATTTACGACCTCCGGGTCGTGACAAAGATGCTGAAAGTCTACTTCTATATACAATTTCTCCCAAACGGCAAAATGAGGAAAGAAAACCTCTCAGGGAGATGTCTGAAGCAAACTCAATCATTTTAGAAACATTGCAGCATTAAATAACTGTATCAGTCATTTGTAGCATTTAAAAAAATTTCTTTCAAAGTCTCTCCAATGATATCTGACACTTTTTCAGATCTTGAACTACCAACCCTATAATTTGAATTAACTGGTTCAGTAACATACGTTCATTAAATATATCATCAATATTTATGGAATCTTGTGCACTGTTTGCTAAATCAAATCAATCAATTTTAGTTAATTATCTTATTCACTGAAACTTACTAACTTTATCAAAACTGGTTTCTAAGTATTGGATACAAGAATTATAAAAATCGTCTATGCTTGAGAGGAATTTTTGTTCTTGAACGTTATTATTTTCTTTAAGAATGTGATAGTAATTCTTTTTGGTAGAAGATAGTATAAACTCATAGGTTTTCCTTTCCTGAAATTATGATAAATTGATTAAATTACTTCTGTTGCTGTGATAGAATTAGCCCCCAAATTTTAAAAACTAAAATTTAATTAAACAAAGAAAAAAAAATGTTTACAGACGTGATGCCGATTATATAGGTTTAAAATTAAAAATTTCTCCGCCAGGCATGTCATTCTCAAACTCCAGAACATTTTTGAAACCCGGCAGCGTTAAAAGTTAATTATAGGGACTACCCTGGACGTAGGGGCGGTTTATGGCGTATCCCCTTAATTTTTGTATATCGAAAATTTTTTTAACCAGACAAAGCTTTCGTAAATATGTGAAAACTTCATCCATAAATGCTAAAAAAATTTACGAAAAAAAAAAAAAAAAAAATAAAATGACACTTTTTTTTAAATATTTGAACATTTTTTCTACGTTAAATATCTTGATCCAAAAATTTTTTGAAAATGTATCACCATTTAAATTTTTTTGTGTGTGTTTTTGAGGGAATTTTAGTATCCATCCCTTTCAACCGGTTTTTAAAAAAGCGCATAAATGGATAATTTTCATGATATTTAGTGTCATTTTAACGACTACTTGACTAAAGTAGCACAAGTAACTACTTTAGGACTACATGTATAAAATTGTTTTTGGACATTCTGAAAAAAACATTTATTTAAAACAATATTTTGGGAAAAATTAATTAGAATTAATTTTTTTAAAAAGTTCTCTTTTTTGAAAAAATGCTTCTATTATAATAAAATTTGGCCGTAATAGCTCAGACCTTTTTCAGAGGCTCAACTATGATTTTTTAAAAATTCATATTATTTTCAACCAATTGAAATAATACGTTGTTTTTTTTTTAAAACCCCCCTGATGTCGTAAAAAAATGGATAAACCCATTTTTAAATTTATATTTCAAAAATTTGTTGAGCCTCTGTAAATATCTGAGTATATACAGGCAAAAAATTGTTATAATAGGAAGGGTTTTATTTAAAGGAGAACATTTTGAAAAAAAAATTTTTCTGAGTTAATTTTTGCCAAAAAATTGTAATTTTTAAAAAATTTTTTTTTTCAAAATTTTCCAAAACAATTGTATACCCTTTTTTTTCAATCTAAATGACACCAAATATCAGAAAATTTTCCATTTATGCGCTTTTTTTAACATCCGGGTTTCCGAACTTAACATATTGTTTTTTACTTAAAAAGTTTACAAGATTTTAATTAAAAAATATATTTTTTAAGCAAAGGTTTTTTGAAATATTGTTCAAATTTTTTTTTGTTCGAAAAAAATTAATTGATAAAATACATTAAAAAGATGAAACAAAATGCAAAAAGTTTTTAAAAAAACCCAAAAAAAAAATAATTTAAAACACATATTGGGAGAATTTAAACATTATCAGAATATCTCCAAAACCTTTTTTCCCCGGAAAAATGTAAAAAGAGGATATCCAGCAACGGGGACACAAAAAATACATTTGCCTGCCCAACTAAAGAAAAGTTTTTTTTTTGAAAGGGGACGGCCCACTGGCGGGATGGCACTTTCCCCAACCCTTACCCTTGATAAAAAAGCGCCCCAAAAATCACTTTCAGCATTGCAGGAATTTTCCCTTTCCCAATCCCCCTTACTTCCCCCGAGCTGATGTTGAAAAAACCATGAACGACCCCGCCATCTTGGGTGAAAAATCCCCAATCGCAAACGTGAAGAAGAGGGAAAATGCTTTCCCCCGTCAGTTTGTCCATGTTATTTTCGGTAATGGATGCCCTTTTGGTTGGGCACCCAGAGATCCCGGATGCCCAGGTTTTTAGTTTTTGCCTTCGAAAGGGGAATTTTGACAGGGGATCAGTTTGGGGAAACCAAGGGAAAACAGGGAAAAAAGAATCATATAATAGGTTTCATGATGATAAAAATTTTTACTTTGTTTTTTTAAACCAATTTTTTTTTTTTCCCCATGGAAATTGTGGGTCTTAAAGGAATAGGGGATTTCTAAATCTTTTTTTAAATACTAATGTTTTTTTTTTCAAATCTGTAAGAAAATGATAAGGGATGACATAAATTTTGTACAACGTTCAGTGAAAAAAATTTTTAATGGTTTAATTAAAATTTTTTAAACACAACTTTTCCCAAAAAAAAACCCCATCCCCAAATAGATTCGGGTTAACGACACGGGGTCAATTTTCCCCCTCAAAAGGGTTTTTTTTATACATAAAAAATAAAAATTTATTGGGGTTTTTTTTTCTTTTTTCACTTTTTGTTTTTTAAAAGAAATTAAAAGATTTTTTTTTACCCTTGAAGTTTTTATTTTTTAAATTTTGGGGTTTTTCCTTATTTTTCTTATTATTTTCCCCTTTAAGGTATCCCTCAATTTAAAAACCCCTTTTTAAAAAAAAACATATAAATGGATAATTTTCATGATTTTTAGGTCACTTAGATTAGAATACAAGAAAAAAATAGTTTTAAATTTAATTTTGGAAAAAAATTTATTTAAATAAATAATATTTCGGAAATAAACCTTAAAAATAACCCTTTTTAAAAAATGTTTTTAAGTAAAAAAAATGTTTTTTATTATAATAATATTTTCCCTGTATATACCAGACCGCTGTACAGGGGGTTAAAGGGTTTTTTTGAAAAACAATTTTTTCAGATTTGGGCACCCCCATTGAAAAAATTTTTGGGGGTTTTTTTTTAAAAATTTTCTCCCCTTTTGTTGTTTTTTTAAAAACTATGGAAAACCCCCCCCAAAAGTTTTTATATTTTTCCCAAAATTTTAGTTGGTTTGGAAACAGAGATCTGAGTTATATACAGGCAAAATATTTTTTTCGGAAGCATTTTTCGAAAAAAAGGAGAATATTCTGAAATGGGTCATTCAAAGTTAATTTTTTTCAAAAATTTTTAAATTATTTTTTTTGTAAAAATTATTTTTAAAAACAATTTTATAAAATTTTTATAATGTAATTTAACCTAAATATCAAAAATATTATCTATTTATACGTTTTTTAAAATAAATTTTCCAAAAACCCCAGTCGGATCCTTTTAAAAAACTTTCCCCCTAGCATATATTTATATTTTCGTAGAGAATTTTTTAAAAGGGGTTTTCACCCCGTAATTGGGAAAAAAATGTATTGCTCAAATGAACAATTTGGTTATTCAAGCGACAAAAATTAAAAAAATTTCCTTTCATATGAAAACATTTACGTGATGTTGATTATATTTTTTCAACACATTTGGTAAAAAAGGGTTTTTTATATGACTTTAAAAGAACCCAAAATTATTTACAATTTTTAAACTGATTTCCTTTGTGCTGTTATAATAAAATTTTTATTTTAAAAGTTCAGGGGTGTGGTGAAAAACAAATTTTTTCATGAAAAAGACTCTATTCGGAAAGGGATTAAACTGAAATAAACTGAAAACAATTTGAAGTTATACAAACTTTGGGAAAATTTTTATACAACCAATCTAATTATAAAAAAAATAATTTTTTTTTTTTAGAATGCAAAAAAAGAGGTGTGGGGAAAAGAAAAAAAGCAAAAGCTTCCTTTTAAAAAATAGGAATTTAAAAAAATTTTTGTACCGGTAGCAAATTAAAAAAATTGCTTTTACCTAAAAAAAAATAAAAAAAAAAAAAAATTTCTGGACCCTTTTTCTAATTTGAAAGTCCGTTACACTTTTTGTTACACTGAATTTTATAGTGACATGAAATATTTTTAAAGGACACCAAATCTTTAATAGATAAATTCAAATGAAGCCTAACATTCAAAGACCCCATTAAAAATTTAATTTTAAATGAAACTCTTTTTATTTTACCTTTTCCCCGCTTGATTGTTGGAAAATTCCCCAAAATTTTTATAATTTAGTTAAAATTTTTCTTAGTCGATTTAAATTTTATCGGTTTTTGAAAGTATTGTTAAAAATAAGGGAATGTTTATCACTGATAAAACTTCGACACTGTCAATTACGTTTTTTTTAAACTTAAAAATAAAGCAAAATCTTTTTAATTTTTCGTAATTTTTTTAAAAAATTTTTTTTATAATAAAATAAAAGTCCAATTTTTAAAAAGATAGCCATTTGTTTTTTGTATTATTTTCTTTCCTAAATGTATATTGTGCATAATTTCATAATTCATTTAATTTCTATTTTACCAAACTTATGGTTAAATAAGAAAATGAAAATATTTGGACAAAAAATGTTCACAACTTTTTTAAGAATCACAAACATTACTCTTTAAACTGTTTTTCTATTCGAAAAATGAATTTATTTCCCAATAACAGTTAATTTCAAAAGATAAGGAAGTTTTATAATTAGTGAAAATCTTTTACTTTTTTGTCGTACCAGGTTTCAAGGAAAATAAACGGAAAACTCGAAACCTTGTGAATAGAAATACGAATAAAAAATTTACTCCTTCTTGATATATTTTTTTTTATCCCACAATTATTCATCATATTTATTTATTTATTGAGTTGACAGTTTTTTTTACTGCAATATAAGTGTTTACTATACATCGCTGCAGATACATTAACACAATTAGAAAGAAGTTACGTTGATAAATCAAAGTTGATATTTTCACATAAGTTGTAGGTTTTCAATCCGATTTCTGTGTTAACTCTATTTCAAAAAGTGATAATGTAATATTGGTAATAACCGAAAGTATACTATGTTATTTTTGAACTTAGTGTGAATAGAAAAAGAAATGAAATGTTTTTGCAATGTTATTTTTAAAATGTGGGAATGAATTAACAATGGAGGACTACGAGTAAGGGATCATTAAAGTTTGGAGACATTGTAATGAGTTCTATACGTAATTACTTATCCTCTAGGCAAAATATAATATAAAACCACCACAAATGGTTATAAAATAGCTTTCTGTAAAGGAACTGCATTTTATGTGAATGACGGTTGCTATTTAAAGTCAAATGGAGATGGAAGCTAGAGTGAGGTTTGTTACTGTTATCATAGTGAGCTAGAGAAGTAACACTGAAACTTGCCAGGGTTCAACGGGAATGATCCTATGGGTCCTTTTAAAACACTTGTTATTGCTAAAGATCTACTATTTATATAATAAGTATGAAATTTATTGTTATAGATATTTAAGCTAGTAACTAAACTGACGATTTTCCTAGCTTAGGTTGAACTTTTAGATAGTGATTTGATAGTCAAAATAGCAATGTGTCTTAAGAAAATGTCCCATCCTTTGGTACACTCTTACATTTCTGAGGGCAAGAGCTTGCGACATCATTAATGTAAATATTTTAAGTATAAAAATTCAGATTTTTATTTAAAGTTACACATTTTCTTTTATAAAAGGAAGCTTAGATTTTTCATTTTGAAATTTGTATAATTTTAATGTAATTAAACTAATTAAGATATAAATAGTTTGATAACATTAAAAACATTCAATATTTCTGAATACTTTATATTACAACCTAATATATATATATATATATATATTTTGTGTGTGTGTGTGTGTGTGTGTGTGTGTGTGTGTGTGTGTGTGTGTGTGTGTGTGTGTGTGTGTGTGTGTGTGTGTGTGTGTGTGTGTGTGTAAAGTTTACTACAATAGAAGGATTGTAATGAGGTTGAAGATATTAATTGCTATAAAAAATATTTCAATTTCAGTTAACTTCAAATAAAAAAACGAGGGTAACCGCAGGGTAAAAAACCGAGAAAAATATTTAATTTTTTTAGAAATCCTAATAAACTTATATTGAAATAATAATAAAATAAACATTATTATTTGAATTTTAAGCATCCAACTGTTTGAGAGTAAAAAGCTCATGTTTGTATATCATAAGATCTCGAAACAAAAGTCAAAAGAAGCCAGAATTTTTATTTCAATCACAAAATTAAAAATAAATCATAAAACATTTCTTATTTTTTAAAGAAAGGAGTTCTTGACTCCAAAATGCTCCAAAGTATTTGATGGTCGAATATTCTGTTAAGGGGCTCGAAAGCTGTACTGCTTGAAAAAATAAAAATGCGAAAGTAACACTTCTCAATGACCTACAAATGTGAGTATTTCTAGGAGAAATAAAAAATCTCTTCACACAAAATAACTCATAAAGGACAATTTCGAGCTAGTGCCTTCAAAACTCAGTTTTTCCTCCCCCTCATATCTTCAGAGATTGTTCAAGATGGTTTGCTTTTATAACTTGAATAATTTATTTATAACGTAAAATCTGATTTCATTTCCTTTCTTTTAGTATATTTTTTTAAATTTCTTTTTAAAAAATAAAATTTTAAAGGATACATATATTCAGAATAAGTACACTGATTGAAACATGTATAATTCTAATCAGTAGCGCACACAGAAATTTTTAAAGGGGAGGGGGGTCAAAATTTCACCATTCTTGTATCATGCTATTTTTGATTTTGTCGATATTCAGGAACAAAACACAGTAAGAAACTAATTATTGTATAAATAATTAGCATTAATTAATAAAATTAATCATTAATAACAAATATTTAATTAAATTTTACGTATTATATACTTAGAATTATAACTAATTGGAAAAAATGCAAGGGCTTTGAGGGGCCGGACCCCCAGAACCCCCCTTTGTGTGCACCACTGTTTCTAATGCATTACATTAGAAAATATAGAATCGCTGCTATGAAATAACGAAAAACAAACACATGTATGCATTATTTAGTATATTTAGCATATTTTAAAGGGTTTTCTTATGTTCAAGAACGAAATAAATTTAAAAATATTTCACTGAAATTAAAAGAAATAATATCTGTGAAACAGTATAAATTAAAAATTAAAATTTAGAAACACTTAAATCAGTTATAAATTTAATATCGTTACATTTACGTCCAATAATCTCGTAAATTTCTCCGCACAAATACTATTGTTGACGACCTCGTAAATCTGAGCCTCGGTTAAGCAACGAGAAGGACATCTGAGCTGGTAACCCCTCTTCTAACTACCATACCACGCAAACATTGAGTCATGACAGATCTAACGTGAATCAGCCCCCTATGTAGAAAATCTTCAATGTACCAGGACCAGAATCTGCGACATCCATCCACGAGTTCGTGACCACAACCACTACGCTACCGCGGGTTCATACAAATGTGGGTGTATTAGTGTGTGTGTATTTATTCTCTCTGAAGTTCCATATTTTAATATTGGTTCAGTTCAAAGTGAGTCGACAAAAACGAAATCATGTATATGTAGGATATCCCATTTGTAAAATGTTAGATCATATCCCTTTCCAGATGTCTGCAATTCGAATCAAAACAGTATTACACATCAACGCCATCTAGCGTCCCTTTTAAAACGCCGACATCAACCTTTTTCGGCAGAGGCCCACTAACACCCGTCAGGGAAACGTCGTATTTCGCGCATCAGCGCCGTTCGTCCGCGCCAGGCAGTAAGTCTTAATAGCACCATAATGAGTTCTATTTAATCTCAATTGCCTTCCTTAAAGTAATGTGATCTAACTTTCCTATTCTTTTGAAATATTCCCCATGTAAATACTCCCCTATAATTCATAATAAATTATTTAGTTTTCAACCAGTTTCTTTCTTAAACTATGTCATCTATTTTATTTCAAATTTAACTAATGCACCCTAAAAACCCCTAGATACCACGTCAATAAAAACCCCGCTATCTGAAGTATCCGACCATTTGGAAGATTTCGGTTGGATTCTCACACATATATGAAATAACTTGATAATTGAGGATTTGGTTTTGAAGATTTATCTTTCGTTTATTATTCTATAGATGTAGAAAGTATATTGACACGATGTAGGCTATTTGTTGTAGAGTAGTAATCCTGCTTACAAATACAAAGAGGTAACAGAGAAACATGACGAAGACAAGTAAAAGGCAAACTTTCCCTAGAAGTGAGAGCTTTTATACAGAGCGGCAACCGAAAGTTCTAAAATTCACATGATTTCAGTGGATGAATCTTGTGATTGGTAGAAAAATAATGCTAGAGGATATTTTATGTAACTTTACTTAAAATACGCTGAGGTTTTAATTTTTAAGAGATAAAGTTATGATTATATCTCACTAAGTGGGTAGGCTACAGTTAATTAGTCTTGGGGTTCAGGATCACATTACAAATTAAAAAGTTTTTTAAGATGAAATTACGGGGATTATATTTTACATAGATATATTTACAAACAATGTGTGCCGATTTACTTAAATTGTTGAACTTAACGTTTAATAATTGTTTATCAATAATTTTCTTTAATTCAAGGTAATTAATAATGGTACATGTATTATAAAAAAATACTTTTTTTAAAGGTTTATTACTCAGTAAAAATATATTTGTTCATAGAATTAATCTCTTTCTCGATGTAAGTTTTAATTAGTTGCAAATAAAACTCACAACTGTCAATATATTTCATTCTAGGATATTTGTATTTTCCTTAGATATCAAAGATATAAATGGGATTCCTTTTCATAAAGCAAAACAATAATACATAATTAGTAATACTTAAGCTTATAAAACAAATGAAATATAATTTTTATTGCATCATTCAAGAAATAATTTCTATTAATTGCTCTTGGCCAACATTTGGACTATAATTTTGGTAACGGTATAAAAGTGTAACCTGATCTCATATGTTAACACCCGAGTATAAAATATTTTTTGCATGTTGGTACTATTTTTTATCTTGAGAAATAGCTTTCGCAATATAGCATCTTTTTTCATTAACTCATTCCCTTAGGGATAAGAATGTTTTTTACGAAACTTTGCTTTCAAAAGTTTTTAAAAATTGAGTTCATTACCAGTAAAAGCAGACCTAAAAGTTTAATTATGTCTTAACTCTTTGTTTCCGGGGTGATTCGTGTGAACGAAGAAAAGTTGGTGCCGCTGGCGACCAAATGCTTACGTAAGCGTTGTATTTTTTTTTTTTCATTATTGTCATTGGTATATCTTAATTAAATATATTATTTTTTTTCTTTCAAATGAACTATTTTTTTTTTAATCTTTTCCGTGTAATTTATGTTATTTTTATTATTTGTTTGAGTAAAGTGAATTCAACAAACATTGTAATGGGCTAAATTCCTGACGGTTACATGATAAATACAATCACGTGTTCTAACTTGAGTTAAAAACTTACATCAAATTTGCACTTGTTGTTTTACACGTAAAATTTAAATAAAATTTCAGATTTCATAATTGGATAGATATGTTAAAAAATATTTAGATTCTTCAAGAAGGTTTTTTCAAAATTAAAAAAAATTACTATAGTACGTGTATATTTAAATTAAATGCATTTTATTTACCTCTATTAATTATAATTGCTTACAAATATACAATTTTAAAAGAATCTGCCAAAATTAAAAGTTGACAACAGAGTGAACTGATTGGCTCTGGAAATACGTGATTGCATTTATCCAGTGACTATGACATCTCATAGATATATAAACTGATTGGCTGGAAATACGTGTTTATAGTTACCACGTGAGCAGACACTACATGAATTTATCCCATATTTCCACTAAAATAAATCTTTCAAAAGGATAGTGCAGCTTCGCTTCGTTAGATGGACGTTTACAACTCCTATTGACATTCTTAAAACCCAGAGATAAGCAGAATGGCGAGATAGTATCAATGGTCTTCATATATAAAAACTAGTTATTCAAGATTTCATCCGCTGTTGCTTGTCTATAGTGAACTACTTGATCCTACCCAACGACATTCATATTAAAAGCACATAAAGGAATTTTAAAGTCAAAATTTAATAATATATTTTTAACACGTAAAACTTCTTTTTTAAAAAAATATATATAATCCTAATTTAAATACCCTAATAAAAATTAGATTAATTTGTGAGCTCTTAAGTTTGTTCTAATATACTAAGAATATATGCAACATATACTTATTCTCCTGCGTCTAGTAGATAAAAGAGGCATTCTTAAAAATATATCGAACGTCTCAGAGGTTGAAAAAGACCATATGAATAATTCAACACTGAATATCCCCTTTCCTGTGGAATGAATTGTGCTGAGTAGTGTTAATGGTTGATGTTAATCGTAATAAAATCTGAAGTGTAATTGAATGATTTACGTCGCCAGAAAAAATTAATAATAAAAAAACTCTTACAGTTGGCTACATGCCACAAAAAAGAATTCTGAAAATAGTTTTTATTACAACAGCTTGTTTATATGAATTCGGAATTATATTTGGAAAATAATACATTTATTCATCAGTGTCATACGAGATTACAGCATATATTATCAGACATTCATCATTACAATGCGTGTTTGCTATGTATTTTTTATTTAGAAGAATCATTGAAAAAATCCTCTAATATTTTTTATGATTTTTTTATTGAAAAATATTGAGAAGAAATGATATATGAATGTAATTTCTATCATGAATAGGTAGTTTATTTTAGGAAAACGAAAGTCATATCGGTTTTTTTTAATGGTTATTCCAAAGAAAATACCAAGTAGAAATAAAGTTAGAAATTATGTAGGACACTTCATAAACACTATGTGCCTTTCGGTAATATTTCCAACCATAGACAGACTTGCGGTTTGCGGAAAATCAGTTTCGAAAATGCAATATATATTTTATTATTCATACATAGCTCCAGTATTGAATTGAAATTCAATAAAATATACTAGCCAAAGACTTTGTTTCAATTCTAAAAATGATGTTTTAGTTTCAGGAATTTGGAGAGAATTTCATTCATTTGATGCAAAGAAATTTAAGAATTGATAAACTTATTAAATGAATTATATTAAATGTAATTATATTATTAAACTTATGAATTATATTTACAACTTACAAAACAACTCAGAAAATATTTCTCGTAATACAAATCACTTTGAGGCTTATTTTCCGATGACAGTATTAATCCAAGAAATTCTATTTCTACCTTTTTTACTGTATGACATCAACACCTGATAGTGCATCACGTTTTTCGTATTAGCAACTTCTGAACAATTTCCTTCATGCATTCATTTAATTGCTATATATATATATATATATATATATGTAAAAATATATCCATGACATACTACATTTGTTCTTTTCACATATTCTGTAATCTTTAATGTATCCTTTCATATATTCTGTAACTTTTTTCTGCCATAAACCTCAATTGAAAATAAAATTGTTATATATTTTGACACATCGCTTAATATATGAATGTCATTACATGCATAGTATCTCTCAATTTGTCCCCTTTAATAGTAGGAAATATCTTCAAATATACCTAACAAAACATGTTTATTAAATGTGTGCATATCAGATACTTCTTAACTAATTCTACCTAAAAAGTAGCAGGTAATGGATGTCATTACCTGCTACTTCTTAGTGTGTAAAATATATTAAAAAATACCTAACAAACCATGTTTATTAAATGCTGTATATCAAGTGTCTTTTAACTAAATCTAGCTAAAAAAATAATTCGATGATGAAATGTGTTTGCTTGCTTCATGCAGTATTTGTCTCCGGCTTTGCGCTTTAATTGAAAATTATTAGGAAATTTATTTTCTATTTTAAAAATACATTTACAATTTAAGCTTCTGTTAAAAAGTACTACTCCTAATAAAAATAGTTTAGTCAAAATAAGAGATAAAAATGAAGAAATATAGTCAAAAAGTTGTTTGCTAGCAACAGCACAGTTTTCAATAACATTGTTAATCTATTTGTAGCTGCTTGCGAGGATATGAGTTTCAACCTTTATAGTAAAACTTACCCGCCTGAATTTTTTTTTAAATATTGCTAATGAGAGTAGATGTGAACCGATTATTCTTTTTTAATTGCAATACAGACTTATATAAATGATTTATCCTTTGTAGTAAAAATCATTATAATAGAAAAATTTTCATGTATTCTTTAAAAAGTTTCTAAAACTAAAGTTCAGTTGCTTTTTAGAGATTTATTAAAATTAGAAAATGACTTTTTTATGTTTCGGTAAAGGACATTTTAATAATGTCGCATATATTTTAAAAATAAATAATTTCCTTCTACATTATTTCAATGTTATTTATTTAAAGATATTTCTACTCAATAGGGTATGACTAGAAATATATTGCAATGATCTTAAAAGAGCATTAGTTTTGGGTTTCTTCTCTAGTTTTCTTTCTGTAAAGTTTCCTAGACATTTATAGGTATATTTTAAAGTTTTCAAATATGTGATTCAATTGTGCAATGATAAAAACATTTTATCTCAAATATCCTTGTTTGATTTGATTTTCAGTTAACATAGGGCTAAGCAACACGAGGCCTTCTGACAACATACTTTGTAATTTTGAGCCTGGGCAAGTAATTTAATTTAATCTTTTAGTTTAAACTGTTAGCGTAGGCGACACCTTAACTGACCCCCACTCTTTAACTTCGCACATTACATCAACATTTTTTTCTTTGAACAATCTTCATAAATTTTCCCAGTAGTGTAAAGTACACCTCCGCATCGAGGGAGGACAGGTTTCTAGGGGACTCAAGGCCCTACTGATTCTATGTACGCATTGGGGCACAAAACATGACTGCGCTGAGGGGCACTAATATTCTCCGTTACGCGACTGAATTTTTCGGTATTCAAAACAGATTATAATCTTGTAGCTCATATGTATCTAAAATTTCTGTATAGTAACTCAAATACTACAGGAAATTTTCACTACCATTATGCTCATTACTTAGCATAATCTGACCGCAGTTGTTCTATACATATTTTAATAAGCAACCAATGTTCTCTTGATTAAAAAGTTTCCTTTAGAGCCTCAAATGTTCCCATGTTTAAAATGTTTTGCTGTATTGAAATACTAAAGTTCAAGCAAAATTAAATAAAAGTTCAATTTCATTAAAAGTAAAATTGTAATTGTGCTTGAACACGAATAGTGAAATGTTTTAGTCAATAATGTAAAATAATTTAGCTATAAAACATATTACAATTTGAAATTGGTATACTAGGTTACGATAATATGATTTAATGAGATTTTTAAGTTTATTTAATGGCAGTTTAGATTTTTATCTATATATTACAGTTCAATTTAGCATTTTTAAGCATAAATTTTTTTTAAAAAATATTTTGTTGAAGTTTCTGCTTCAAGAATCCCATTTATAAAATGTTATTTCATTTTGCACAAAAAATCAAGAACAAACAAGCGAAGGATCACTTTTCTTGAGTCCTTTAAATTATTAAAATTCCACGTTGTTAGAATTCGAAATTTAAATTATAATAAATTTAAAATAGGAATACATTGCTCTAAAGCGATTTGTACTTTCCACACACAAAAACGCGTTCTATAAGTATCTTACATACTTTCAGATTCCTTATAATTTTAACGTGAAACCTATATATATATATATATATATATATATATATATAATGAAATATTCTATCTCTCCAGACATTTATTTATATTTTAACTCATTCCTGCTTGTAAATTGGAAAAAGTAAAATATTTATCGAATTAATTTCAGTTTTTGAGAATAATAGATGAAATGAAATAACCGCGTGAGTGAGTGAATATTAACGTCACACCGTTCAGCTACGCGAGGGCTTTTGGCGACGGACCACCAATTTTGAACCATGGTCAAGAGTCGTGGATGACACCTGAACTGGCATCCCCTCTCCACACCAACGGGAGGACGCTTCAGCTCTTGACAGATTTAGTGTGCATCGCTGCCCTACACGGCTGGTCTTTAGTGGTACTGGGCTCGAACTCGTGACAAAGTCAGCCACGATCTGATACCTATACCACTCGGCTACCGCGGCCACATGGAATAACCACAGAGTTACGTTTGAACGTATTCGTTTGAACTAATGTAAGTTTAAGACATCCCTTTTTCTACCTCATTATGATTCACTGCAGTTTTTTTCATGTAATATTTTTTTTGAAACACTGCATTTAAAATTAAGGAATATGCATGGATCGAGAAATTTAATCCGTTACAGCTAATTAATTAATTAAAGCTATTCAACTATAAAATTAATTATATACACTTTTCACTTAAAATAAATAGTCAAATTGCTTTCTAAGGTCTTCATTAATATACGAAAAAATAAATAAATAAGACACTTATTTTTTGACATTAAGTATTTTTTCGGAACAAAAATGACAAACTTCGCAATCCGCTGAAAACGCAGTTTGTGTTATAAGACTATTCGCCTTCCCCTCTAAAATACTTAGCATAGAACCCGTGCTGCCATATACCTTGAAAGAGTGGATTCAAAAGAATATTCCTACTAAGTATCGTCACACAGTATTCGTAAAAATGGTTATTCTATGTAATTTTAAAGTGAGTAGTACTTATAAGTACAGTCGGTAGATAAAGGGTTAATGCTCTGCAAATCTTAAGGACAAAGGATTTTAACTCTCAATAGCCAATATTTTTATGTAGAGTTTAAAAATAGTATGTAAACTGAATTACATTTTTCTTTCTGAGTATTTCACTTCAATTTATAACTCATGTTGATTACGCAGCATGAGTCAGCATGTGAAGGATATAGACAGTTAGAAATAGATAATTATTTTCTTTATTAAATACGTTATGTACCTTACATTTTGCACCATAACATATAAAATTAAAAAATAAGTTCGTATTTTATTAAAAAGTATACTCAACCCCATTGCAGTTTAGAAGTTTAAAACAATCCCGTAATATATTTTCTCAAAAGTAAGTGCTCGGTTGAATTTTACTTTCTAATATTATACAAAAACCACATTAAAAAACCGAAACAATTCTAGCTTCTCATCTTAATTCAAAAAAATTGTGTAAATCAAATAGATGAGATCAAATAAATGAGAAAAATTATTCAATGTAGTATAACATACATTACAAGTAATAAAAAAATTAATTAATTAATTAAAGATGAATTTCTACTTAGGTCAACGAAGAAAAATTGTACTTTAGTTATTTTTTGTTAAATAATTAAAATTAGTATAAATATATATATATACATATGACAAAATCCCAATATTGACAAATAGAAAGCGATTTTCCATTTTCCTTTTCATATATGGTATTGGACTGTTACTTTGTTTGTAACTATTTATTCATTAATTAAGCCTTAATATAATAAAAAGAAATCCCATTCTTAGAAATTTGGCCATCCTAGGTGAGATTTGAACCTACGGCCTTTGAATTAGAAGTTCAACGCAATGTTGCTCTACAGGCACATTGCTCTACAGGGACACAACTAGCGCTTTTCCTTTCTATATGTGCTGTTGGACTATTATTCAATTTCTACTTTTAGCTCATTCTCTCAATATATTTATTTATCTTGTTCAAAATTTTCAATCGTTAATAAAATAATTTATATTCATCCAATCAAGTTCAAATAAATTTTCTTAAACTTGTAGTGGATGGCACTTGATGTTAATATAGTTTTTCAAATATAAATTAATTAATTAAATTTATTACTGGCTTTTGTCACCAACTTAGATTCCCCTCTATTGTTGTAACAATGTAACTGTTAAAACAAAGACAAATTTGGCGTCGAAAACTTGTTTTTCAGCCAAACTAGCAAACCGGATTTGCATTGTAACAACAATGCACACAAATCATGCTCTTTTTTCAATTCCTACTTTTAGTTCACTCTCTTCCTATATATATATTTATTTAAATATATATATCTTTTTCAAATTTTCAATCATATTAAAATACTTTCTATCCATCAAAGTAGGATTTGACGTAAGCAATTTTTTTATATTACTTATTTTTGCTTGTTATTCTTTATTCGTTTTTAATCTAATTAATGAATTAATATTTGAAAAAAATTGTATTAACATAAAGTGTCATCCACTACAAGTTTAAAAAAATGTATTTGAGCTGGAATGGATGAATAGAAAGTATTTTATTAACGATTGAAAATTTCAACAAGATATATATTTATGTATATATAGGGAGAGAGTGAACTAATTGTATGAATTGAATGAGTTTATAGTGCAAAACATAAGAAATTTTTCGCTGCTGAAAACTCAACAAACCAACTGAAATTCAACACCAAATTTAAAAGTCGACAACACGCATCTCACTTCTGCTTAAATGCTTCTTTTGATTTTTGGAAAAGATCCCACCGAAGCATAAACCAATCCAAAGCATAATCACTCCCACCACCTCGCGCCAAATCACCGCTAACTACTGACCTTGTTCAAAATTCTGAGATAGGCCACATCATTTTGGGCATACTAATAGCCATAAATCCCTTTAACATCGCGTTCTGCCTCTAATCTCACCCAGTTACAAGGGCTGTGCACTCGAATCAATATAATCTCCCTCAGTTTTAATAAATAACTCCGAAGCTCAGGTAATTGTTACATGGCCGTAATCTGTTCTCGGGGCAGTAGAGGGGCGAGGGAATGATGTGGCGTGCTTGTACATCAAGCATTGTGGCTAATCTATGCACGCTCGTACGCGTTCGTGAAGCACAGGGTCTGTATATGGGATGGTACACTTGCATCCGTCACTGTCGTGCAAAGTGCTAATTGAAGAGTTAGCTCGAGTGTTAGATGGCAGAGGAGTGGGCTATGCATTGGAGATGTAATATGATGGGAGACTTCGTTCCTGGAAGGAATACTTTAATGAGTAGTGTAAAAGACGGTGGGGGTTTTGGAGTAGACTGAATTTTCACGCACGCGATCTGCATGTGGATTTTAAAATTGAACAGCACTTGGAATGGGTGACATTAATACGAAATGAGTTTTTGACTATTCAGGAAATTTAATACCAAGTTTTTCATTAATAGTATTTTAAAACTTTCTGAACTGAATATATTGAATATGGAGGATTTAGAAATATGCAAAAGTGTTTTCTACTAATAATGTAATAATAGATTTTGTGTATCTAGAGAAAATACTTTAAATTTGTACTTCAGACTAACGCCAGACACTTTAACACAGAAAAGGGGACTTATTCAAATAAAAAAAAGCATAACAATAGTATTCTTATTCACTGATTCGTTTTGTCCATACAAGTAAATAAATATTTATGATGGATTGCATGAATTGTTATGATTCCACTAATAAAAATGAGAAAGAATATAGTAAAAGCATATATTCTGTTATTATTTTTTTTAAAAATTATGAATGCCATACTTCCTTATTTAAGTAATGACATGTAAAGTTCTAACACACACACAATTTGAATTTAAGGTATTCAACCTACGCTCAAAACCATAAAAAGGTATTAATAAAAGCAATTTAAATGCATTTTTTTGGCAAATAAAAATAACAATGAAGAAAAAATTACATATTTTAAAAGCAATCTCCTTCAGAGAAAAATTAATATTAATTTGACTATTTATAGCTGGGAATTCTATGTAATTTTAAAGTAAATTTATTTATAACTTAGTATATCAAAGAAGTATATTTTAAAAAAAAAAACAAACAAAACAAACAGGGGTTGTTATTTTAATTGATAATAATATCATTCTGGCTCTGTAGAGAAGTCTGATCATTAGATATCGACAAAATATTATTATTATAGAGGTATTTTCCATGACAGAAGAATGTTTCCAATATATGTCCTCTTTTCTTAATTTCTTTTGCGAAAAACTCGTATTTTAAAATTTTTTATTGTAACGATACTCATAAAATAATTTCACATAATATTTCATAAGTCTCGATAATTTCATATGTATATTCTAATTCGAATAACACTAAATATTAACGGAAAATATTCATTTATACAATTTTACAAAATTACATTTAAGGACATAAACAGTTATTTTCATAAATTACTATATTTAAAGGACACTTATTGTTGTAAATTGGTAGATTCAGATTCTCAGACTAAATCTAAGATCGGATTATTTCTGAACATGAAAAGATGATTTTAGTTTGGAAGTCTATTTTTCCTTAGGTAGGACGTTATTAATGCCATCTAGTATTCTTGACATCGCCCCTTATTTCCCAACTGGCTATTAACATCTGCCTCACTCTGAAGCAACAAGATGTCCTAAATTTTGAACATCAGTCAAGTGACGAGAACAATACCTAAATTGGCATCCCATTCTCCTAATTTTTCTACCAACGTGAGGATTTTAAGTTTTAACACATTTAAAATACGTCTGTTTATCTACTCGTGGGTTTTTATGACCAACAAAGCGAATAAGTAGTTTAGAGGTCATTAGAGATTATTATGAGTTTCCTTGAATTTAGAAATTATAAATATAGTATGCAAATAATAACTTTCTTATCATTAAAAAAATAATCACACACAATAATATGAATAATGAAAGTCACAAATGAGAAAAGGAAATATATATTTAAAATTTTTGAGAGAAAAGTGTGTGCGCCTCAGTTCCTTCTTCGCTCCCATTTATCGAATTCTAAAATTTTTGGATAAATAATTAAAAGTGAAAATTAATTTTGTTTGTAATCTAATCGCAAATTCTGATATATATATATATATACAGTTGGTTCTCCACTTAACAAACCTCTACTTTGCGAATTTCTCTACATTGAGAACTTGATCCTGGAACCAAGAACATTGTATATATGAATGATGAATCTCTATTTATAAATTTTCGACATAACGAACTATTTGTCAGAGGTTTCGCGACTTCGTTAAATAGAGGTACGATTGCACATTTGTTTGAAAAGGTTATATATATTCATTAACTTTTACAAATGCGTTTCTCCTTACGGATTGATTGTAATCTACAGAAATGATAATGTGTTTTCTGTAAAGC
This sequence comes from Trichonephila inaurata madagascariensis, assembly GCA_019973955.1. Taxonomy (NCBI): domain Eukaryota; kingdom Metazoa; phylum Arthropoda; class Arachnida; order Araneae; family Nephilidae; genus Trichonephila; species Trichonephila inaurata. The sequence continues at coordinate 244,069 of BMAV01020420.1, read as the reverse complement.
GATCAAAAGAGGTTTTTCTACATCAAAGTAAGCTCAAAAGATTCTAAAACAGACAATTTATCAGAGGGGTGCATAAACTCTATTTTTACTCATTCAAAAAGCTTGTGGTTAACACCACGTCACATGTCGTTCTCTCCCTTTCAAACCGCTTTCGTCCCTCTGTCCTCTTTTGGTCAAAGACCTTGCACCTTCCTGAGGATGGAGGGTCTGTCCATTGGATCTCTTTTAATTAACTTTTCTTTTCCAAACTCTCCCTGCGATCCAACTCTGTTGAATCACAGAATCACTCTGATTGGTTCTCCACCTTCCTAAAACTACTAATACCCTATTAGCTGAACTCTTGGCTCGGCCAATAGGAACGCTCCCTCTCACTGCACAGATCTATCTTCAGTTTTATGCTAATTTTCTCGAATTTTCTGATCTTCGGTTCCTCGCTGCACCCTGATTGGCCAGTTTAACTCCGCGCACTGTTCTGATTTCTCGAAAATATTTTTTAGAGATCTTAAAAGAGCTTTTTTGTTTTATTTGTAATGTAGTTTATTATTTTAATTTATCTTCACTTTTTAAAGTAAATTTCTAATTTTTTCTTATCCTCTTAAAATGGGCAATGGTAAAATTTACAGTCATCTTCATTCCAGGATAAGAGATTAGAGTCCGGAAGCACTAAGTACTCCAAAATTATCACAACGATGATGATTGGATCTCTCCTTTGGAATTGGGTGAGCGTTCGAAGATAGTGCACACATCAACTTGTTATGACTTATCGGTATGAAAATACTAAATACAAAATAATGATTACTAATTCTCTATAACTACAATAAAAGGGCTTTTACGTCACTTAAAACGGAATATAAGAAGTAATAATCATTCATCGTACATATAAAATAAAAGAAAAATAAAGAGATTTGTATAATGTTCATCTAGATTAAATTTTCAACTCACTGCTTTTCTGTTTAATTCTTGTCTGCACATGAAACAAATTCAAATATAGTTTTAAAGAAAATAAATTTATGATCTTTTAATAGGATTGTAATTGTAAATATTAATTACATGAGAAATTTTGTTTTTATTCAATTAAGAATAAAAACAAATAAAATTGCTTGCTTGTATACAACAATAAATAAGTTTAGCATTCTTTTTCGTGAACATTAAGAAATAAAAATTATTTGGAATACCTGACTAATACAAATAATTTACTAAATTATAAATATTCTTTTTTAATAAAATATTATGGAAGTTTCATTCATTCATTTACTCTTAAAAATAAACATATACATTTATCTAATTTAGGTAGCAGAATCATTGATTAAATAAATTTTAAAATCATACAAAGTGAATCTTTTCACACAAGAATTTCCACATTTTTTGTTTTAGATATTACATTTTTTTAGATATTCACCAATATTTACAACAATATCAAATATTTTAATTTTTTGTAAGCACTTGTCTAAATTTTATTATATAAGAATATAGGTATGTAGCTGTTTAATTACAATTTATACTGAGATGATTTAAAGAATCGAATAAGTAGAAAAATTTAAGCACAAAGTTGTCTAAGATCTTAAGCATATTTTTGAGCAATAATCTTACAATTTTAAGCCAAAAATACATGTAAATATGGAAACAAATATCTCTATATATAATTTTGATAAATATTTTAAAGGAGATTTTTTTCCACTCATTATATTAATTTAAAAGTGTATAATGTATTAGAAAGTTAAATTTTAAATATTCTTTGTAACGTTGGACATTAATCAAGTTTAGTAAGACCACGCCTGCAGGAACGTTAAATAATTATATCTTACCATATGGTTCATTTATGAGTGTTATTCATAACCAAATTTTCTGAAGTTATATAGCTTTGGAAAAAGTTTTTCTGATAAGAAATGTGTAAATGTCACATAATGGAATTTTATGAAACACATTTTTCTCATTGTGTGATGTTCTATGTTCTTTAAAGTATTAATTATACTTTTAAAGAACAGATGTCGCGAGCACATGATTAATGTTGAAGAAATATATTACGACCACACCTATGAAAGTATTAAATTTAGAGTAACCTCATATTTATAATTTTAGATTCTAAACAGAGAGGTCTCTAAACACATATCTAAAATAAAATTTAGAGAAGTCAGAGGTTTCTGCCTGAAAAAATTTCATCAATCTGTGCATGACAAACTTTATATGTATAAACTACACCTAACTTCTGTCATACCTTTATTTTAAATGTCCTACTCAGAAATATATTTTAATATGCCTTATTTAAAAGTGTATATTGCTGACAAAGCTGCACAATGACAAGATTCCAATGTGCTCATGAAATTTGCAACCATCACGCAAGCAATATCAGCAGATAAAATATTAGACTGGAATTATAAAATTACTTTGATGTTATCTATGAATAATTAAAAAGGAGAAAAACTGTAATTAAAATATCATTTATTTCAGAAGATTTCATATTTTGCTACTGAAAAAAGTTCTTGGACAAATTCAAAATACAATAAACCTGATAATGTCTGGATGATCGTGTGACTAAACATGATTTTACAACGGCTTTACTGGAGGGGCCAATTCAAACATATGGGACTAAATATATTAAAGATACAAAACTAGTGCAAAAATTTATTTCATGACATATTATTTTTACAACTTATTGGATAACTAAGTATATAAAATGAAGAGGTTATATATCAGTATAACACACAATATTTAGTTCTGGTTAGCATAGTTCTCTTAGTTTAGAGTTCCGTAACCTAGTAGTTAAGAACACAAAATCATGGACGACGTGTCACGAGTTCAATCTCTAGTGTCAATGGAAGTCCGCCAAAAAGAGTAGGGGATGAGGCACGTTTAAATCCTTCGAGGTTCAAAGTCCTCCCGTTAGTGCTCTAGTTTAGAAAGGGGATGCAAGCTCAGTCGTCGTCCTCGTCACTTGAACGAGGCTAAAAATTCCGATGTCTGTCACCAATAGCCCTCGTGTTGCTTTACAGCACGGTTGTGCAAACATTTCCAGGATACGGGCTACTTCTAATTTTTTAAGGTGTTGTGGTCCACACAATGACGTAGGTGTGGTGAGCTTAGAAAACAGGAATCACAATATTTAACTTAATAATAAATACGGAATATAAACTTACCTACATAATACAGTTAAATAAACTTACACTTTTAAAGCTGCGTTTAAAGCAAAATGCAAGATACAGACATAGTAATAATAGCCACAAATATAATAATATCAAACGAGGTATTTGTTACGAAACAATTCAAAATACATAAAAAAATAAAACATTTTCATCTAAAGTTAGGGCTTACAGTTATATTCAAGAAGACTTAGTTCGTTTACTGTCAGCCAGTCTTGAGTATTTCGTTATATAATTACTAACTACTGATCTTCATGCGTCCCGAGTGTCTCGGTGGTCCACCGGTCGATCGTGATCGATTTAATGACCACCCCTGCTTTACAGTGCAGATTAATAAACACTCGGTCGTAAATTTTATGTTAATCTATCAAGAGACGTTTTGTTCTTAGAAGAAAGATATAACGCATATTTTCCATTTTCAAAATCATTGAAAAAAATTAGTAACATTATTGGGTTACTTTTACAAGAACATGCATTCTGTTTAAATTTAAATCGTGTTATAGTTCTATAGTGTATAATTTTCTTGAATATTTACACATTTCTTAAGCTCTAAGATACTTAGATTACTATATATTTCCATATAAAAGTTATTATTTTTTAGTGTAATAAAGTTTTTCTAGTGTGCTTTTTATGTCTCTAATTTGTATTTAAAAGAAACTATGCACTTACACATCAAGAAAAACATTTTTGACTCTTTAAATTTAGTGACAAAATTAAAAAAAAATAAAATTTGAAACAAATATATACATACGATATGTTCTTATAAAAGGTTTATTTTTTATATAGATAGGTTTTAGGCTGTATAATTTTTTAAGATTTTGATTTTAAATCTTTAAATGCGATTTTCTCCGAACCAGATTTTTCCATATTTTATCGCACGGCAAACATGATATCTCAAAAAGTTTTTGAGATAATTGCAGGAATTTTGCATCATTGTTTATATTATTACAATATGCATGTTGTGAAATAGAGATTAAAGAAAAGCAATATAATTATATTTTTTATGATTGTTTTTCTTTGTGGAAAATGCAAAATTTTTGAAAACTTTTCGTTTTGTGCATTTTGTGATCAATTGAAAATTTTCAAAGACGATAAATCAAAACATAAGTAACTGCTTTTTCTGAAGAAAACTATAAGAGCTTTATTTTTTTATTTCATGAGTTAGAATTTATTTTACAGTGTTTCCCGTGATGTGCAAAAAATGCCTAATTTTAACCTAAAATTGTCCATTTTCTTACAAAAATGTATCGAAAAAATTTTTTTCTTTGTTATTTTTATGTTTTCTGTTATAATTAAACAAGAAATGAGTTTAAAGAGGAATTTTCAGCAATATTTCAAAAAATTTTTTTTTGTAAGTAGTCAGCCACTTTAAAAAAAAAATCGATAAAGTATATCTAAGCCTTTAGTTCAAAAAGGAAGAAAATTAAAATAACAATTAAATGCAATGCTTATGAGAATAATTGCTATAATTTAGCTTTACAGCCACTCGTGATAAATATCTTCTCTTTAAGAGCGCAAAAATCAAAGAGCAAAATATTTCAAATTAAGGCACGGTATCGACTGCGTTCTAGAGCCCCAACAATTTCGTAGTAAAGTAGAAAAATATTAACTGCTCTAAAAGCTATTAAAATTATTAACCACTCTAGTTTAAAATTCCTCTTCACCTCTGTAGCTTCCTCTTGACACAGTTCAGAGTTGCAGCCATTAATTTGAAGCCCATTAAAGCGATGTCTATTACATGCAAATGAAGAAACGTGAGTTGTGTAGCAAACACTAAAACACGAATTCCATTTCCTAAAAGGAACTGCAACCGTACCTGGGGTCGTTCAAACAATGTGCACGCATTTTGATGATTCCGTGAGAAGAATCGTCTGAATAGTTTATGAGAAAGCTGACAAACATCCCGACTCGAACGTGGCATTAATTTCCTTAACGCGCTCGTCCTCCCCACAGTAATAAATATCGCTTAGCGGGGGTGCTGGGGGATGAAATACACTACCCACACAGGGTCTCGGGAGAGAAGGGATTATAGCAAAATATTATCCTGAAAAGTGGGAACTTCACGAAGTTTCAATCGGTGGATTTGTGATGAGTTTTCGACCCAGGAGAATCGAAAATAGATAGAATAAGGATGCGTTCCAAGGGAATATTTGATTTGAATGGATTTGATATGATGCTGCGGGAGTGATAGCAGTTATTGGAAATTATATGTCATTTGGGGATATTTGATTCAGCCGCATTCAATTGGGAAAAGATCTTTTATGTTGAGGGAAGGGGACTCCAATTCAAAAAAAAGGGGGAAACCTTGCGAAGAAGCTAACAATAACTACGGCTTAGTTCTGATATACTAATGCTGCTTCATTTACTTATCAACATAATATAAATACATATTGCATGCACTTCTCTGTTTCATTGCTCACAAAAAATACTAAAATCAAAAAATCAAATTTTAAATTTCAGAAATAATCATTTATTTCATGTTTAAACAGAATTTTAAGCTTGGAAAATTAGATCCTTATAGTTCAATTTTGGATATGTCCCTCTTATTTTTATATGATTTGTATTCCTATAGGACAGTGGTCTTCAAACTGTGTTTCTCAAAATCCTGAAGTTCGACAAGGGGTTCCCGGGGGTTAATGAGTCACAATAAAAAGTCGAAAAATAATTATTATTGTAAGTACAAAATAGATTCACGTTATCTATGAAGTTTATATAACCACAAGAGTATCTAAAACTCATCATAACTCATAATTCTTAAGGTTCCGAGATTGAAAAAAGTTTAAAGGTCAATGCTATATAGGTATAAGGGCTTTTGTTTCACTGCGATTTGAATATAGCTTTTATTGCGTTTAATTTAAAATTAATTAAGTCATGAATTAAAGAATCTGCAATAAAAGAAGAGTACTTTAATTGCCCAATAAACTCATACTTTTTTCAGAAATGGAGAAAACATTATGATTTTTAATCAAATTTATTTCTTGTAAAAATATTTTTCCTTACTGATAATGAACAAAAAATTTTATTCATGTAAGATAATGTAAAAAAAAAATTACCCAAGCAGTATGATAACATTTGCTGTATTTGTTTTTCTTTTCTTTGTTGTTGTGTAGTTTAATAAAAAGCGTATTTTATAACGTTCAACATACAATATATTATAAGCAAATGAGTAAATGAGTAATTTCTAATAAAATTGTGGAAGGGTGTGTACGGGCTCTAGTGTCATCCTCGTCACTTGATCGAGGATCAAAATTACAAAGTCCGCCACCAGTAACACTCGTGTTGCTTCGTAGTATGATGTTACAAAGAAATCGATAAAATGGAAATAAAATCTTTTATAATGGCTTGGAAAATATTTCATTCGGGCAGGATATTTCACTATAGAATAAAAAATTTTAATCAAAATCAAACCACCCTTTTCACTAATTGTAATGAAAAATGATTAATTAAAAATGTCAATTAATCCATTTTAAAAGAAAATGCTGCCGTTAAGTTATAATACGTTTCCTATACCTAACAAAATTCTTTATACACAAAATATGCAAATAATTACACCAGTAGTGCACAAAAGAATTTTTCAAGGGGGTAGGGGGGTCCAGGGTCAAAAGTCCACCATTTTTATATCATGTTTCTTTTGATTTTGTCGATTTTTGGGAACAAAAAACAGTAAAAAACTAATTATTGAGTAAATAATTAGCATTAATTAATAAAATAAATCATTAATAACAAATATTTTATTAAATTTTACGTATAATACACTTAGAATTATAATCAATCTAAAAAAAATCAAGGGCTTTTAGGGGGGTCCGGACCCCTAGGACCTCTTGTGTGCGCCACTGAATTTACGCACCTTACAAAATCTTTCTTTGTAAATAATGACATTGAAAAACGAAAAATCTTGATCAATATATTTCAAAACCCTAATTTCTTAGAAAATTAAAATTAAAATTATAAATGTCAAAATTAGACAATTGGGTCTTGCGTATGTTTATAATAAAACTAAAAAAGTAAATATAAATCTGAAAGGATTCAAATGACAAAAATGCAAATATATTTTTGTTCACTAGCAAATATATATAACAAAGCAAATAATTTCCTTTTTGATCAAATATTTATTTTTCAGAATTTCAGATTCAATTTAAGTTTCCACTGAGTTCGATTCTTATCGCATGTAACCCAGTTTTTTCATTCTGCTGTTTCTTGATGAAACGAATCTCACAAATGTGATTTTGATTAGGCAATTTAAAATCTGCTGTCAAGGAAGAATTTGATTTGAGAAACACTTTCGTGTAATACATGCTTGATTAGAAACTTGAAATAATACTTTGATTGAAAATTGTAGACATTCTTCACTTGTTTTTGTTGAAAACAGACTCGGAAATAAATGGCTTTTTGAATTACAAATCCAGCATAAATATTAAATAGGAAAAAGAAAGAAGAAATAACCACATACTAAGAAAAAAAAAATAGAAAAGAATGGCGGTGTCAGAAAAGTATTGCATACATTATTCCTTGTTATTGCTTTTCGAAAATTGTTATCTTTTTTTTCCAAAATACAAACTAGACGTTAAAAAAAAGCTGCTTTGCTTATTTAAAATCAAATGTTTCAACTGACTCCTTGATGTCAATACAAAGGGAAAGAATTGATACATCTCTCCTCTTCAGAAAACTTCATTAGCATTCTACCACTGAGCTGACCCTGAACTTTTTCATGAAACAAATAAGATTTATTCTTCCCCCAAAAAACAAACAAATTTTTAGAATTTTTCTTTTCGCTTGGTGAACAAGAAGAGAGGAAAAAAGGTAGGTTAACTTAATTTACATGTTGCAATCAAGGATTTCACTATTCTCGTACTTGGGAGGAGAGAGATGGTTGAGAGTATCTAGCCACAGGGAAGAAATAAACAAAAAACGAGATTCTCGATGTTCTAAATGAGATGGTTACTTTTCTTTCCTTACTTTTATCTTCGCACTGAAAGGCAGAAATATTTCTAGGAAGAAAAGCGTATTTCTTGAATTTGCATTCCTTTAAGATAAAAATCGGAAAGGGAAAGAAAGAAAAAAACGTTCCCGCTTTTCTTGAGAATGCTTTTTGAAATATATTGAAAGATGGAACATTGCATATTCGCGATGTGTACTACACATATGAGAAAAGAAGGATTCTGATTACGGATGTTTTATTTGATTTCAATCTGTTCTGTACGTTATGGGATTGCAATCTAACATGGTGAATTTATCTTTTTGAAATACGTAAGGGTATTGAAAAAGGAATGCGAAGTAATCTTCAGAGAAATAATAAATATCAAAGCCCTTCATCTTCAGATATCAATGCTTGTAAATCTCCAGTTGAAACAGGCTTCATAAGGTAAAAAGGTGAACAGAATATGTTTCTTATAATTAAACAGGTATGTATCGTATCATTGTTGCTTTGTAAATAATCTGCCCCGCATTTAACTTTTTTAAAGAAAATATAGTCATTTAAATAATTTTCTCTTTTCTTGTGATTTGATTTAGTAAGCCAATAACGGCATGTTCAATTCAATTTCAAAATTTCTTCCATTTCTACAAATGTCAGGGTATGTATCAGGTATTGTGTTTTTGGTCTAGTTTTTAACTTTCGTTCATATATTTTTCTCAGAATAAGAAAAAAATATGGGTAAATATCAGAACTATAATATATTTTAATCGCATATTTGTCAAGTTAAATTGAAGCTTGTTTGATCTTTAATAAAAACAAATCACACAACAAAAAAGTAATGACTCAGCTTTTTCCTAAATTTTTGTGGATTTGAAATTTTACATCCTACTGGAAAAAAATTAAAGTTTTAAATATTTTTCTTAGAATTTAAATTGTTATACATTTTGTTGATAATTTTTATCTTGCTTTCAACTATCACTATTTTTTGTAGGAGTAAAATATGTTATACTGTGCAAATTAATTGGGCTAAGCATTTTTTGTTGTTAATTGTTTGTGAACCACAGTAGTAAACTTCCTGAAAGTTACCGCAAACTGATTTTATCTACCTTGAGGTGGTTCAACTTTGACAAAGCAAAGCAGTTTGATGGCTGCATTTGTGAGCTAAGCCAATGAGCCTTTGAATGCAATACGTGGATGTTAGTTTTTGCTCTCTGCGTAACACACGTTCCATTCGTATGTTTAAAAATGAACATTAGTCACAGAAAACAAGGATACATTATGGCTCTGAATGGTGACACTTCTATGACATTGAAACATATCGCTTCTGTATTTGGTGTACTATACCGACGATGTTAAATTGGCTGTTTTCGATGTACCTTTTCTCAAAATCTGTTATTTGTACATGCTTGAAATTTTTTTATACAATTAAAGTACACCTTTCTCATTATACTGAAATGAGTTTGTAACTTTTTGAATTTTTTCATAGCTTATAAAATATTTTATCAAACATAGTGAAACTTGACCCATTTTTCACATAAAAAAACGTAAAAAATAAATTTTTGAGTTTTTTTTACAAAATGCTCATTTCAGTATATATTAGCCAACATTATAAATGTGTCATAAGACACTTACATACCTGTGAACATTATTTTCCCAGAATAGGTACATCGAACAACAAAAATTTACATTTCGAGATAAATGAGCTTTAATGTATAATTACTTTTTTTATTAAAACATACCTCCCCATACTCCAAATGATCTACATCTTTTTGAACGTCATCCCCCTCTCTCTTCCTTTTAAGTCTTTTTTTTCCTTCCTAACTTCCTTTGTTCTTTGAAAATATGAGTATTCAGTCTTTAACAGCCTCTGTTTGTCGAGGCGCTCCGTTAGCTGTACCATGTAATCACCAGGTTTTGATACTTTTCCCATATTAAATTATGAAATTGCATCATATGTGTCCAATGATACTACTTCTATTTGTACAAATATTTCCTTCGGTACACGAGACCATATTACGTTGTTTACACTTTCGCTGGGATTCTGTATACCTCCATGTAAACACTTTCTTAGCAATTCTGGATTAAATGTTTTGATTCCCATTATTCATTCAACTTTTAAGCAAAACCAAAATACTTTGCCTACATTTTTCGCCATTTAAATGGGCATGCCCTAGTTTCAATGATTATTTAAAAATAGTTTTTAAGGGCTTCTAAATACCCTAGAGGTTAAAGTAAGGTATTTTTAGAAAGGTTGAAATCTGTACAATTTGAAATTGTAAAAAACTCAAAATTGTCATTTAAGAAGATTTAAGGTTTCCAACACTTCTTAAGAATTATGGTAACATGTTAATAGAACCTGGTTCATCGTTTCCAAAAGGAGAGGAAAATGTTGACTCAAATACTACTCTAAGTACCAATAAAATTATAAGAAAAAAAATCGTAGGAAAACATGGTCAGTTTTTAGAAGAGATTTATTAGCAACATATTTTAATGTCACTAGCTCAATTATACGTCATAGACTGCTAAAAAAAAGACATTTTTTTCTTTTAAATAAAAGGAAAACGTTTAGTTTGGATCAAAAAATATATCATGGAATGCTGAAGTGGTAGCTGTCGCTGAGTAGTAGTGGTGTTGAAAAAGTAGTTTTCATTGATGTAACCCCATATAGATCAACAGGGCTACATTGCAAATTTTCGTGAGACAAAGTGAAACTGAACTGTGCAATGAGATCAACCGTAAGACACTTGTCTGAAACAAATGCTTTGGGGGAGTTCGTGATAAATGGCACTGGAAACTTAAATTTCTATGTTCTAGGTATGATGAGTTTAACCAGGTACATAGTAATATTGCGACCCATAGCTTTGTTCTATTAATGTAAACTTTTCTTATGGCATTTTGACATAACTCGGTTTTTTGTCATAATTTGAAAATAATAAGTATGTTTCTGGAAAATTAAATTAATGCACTTGAGTGGACCGGATATGTAACAAACTTCAACTATGTACAAAATTTGGTGAATATTTTGAAGAATCATTTAGGTAAGATGGACAGAGTGACAAAAGAATGCATCATAAGAAATGTTATAAAAAAGGGGGATAAAAAAAGGTTGGTTCAGAATATGTGCTCGAATTTAGTGGATTAGTGTCAAAGTGTTTTCAACTGGTCACGTATACTAAGAGAGAGCGTGCTTCACACTAATGAGTGTACCTAGTGTAGTATATAAAGGGATAGTATGAATAAAAATAGAGTTCTCTAAATATAATGGATTTTTACTACATATGCATATAATTTTATGTTCATGTTTCGTTGCTAAATAAAAAGTAATTTAAAAACAATAGTAATAAATTAAACATATTACCTAATAAAATGTTTTATGCATCCAGATTTGTTTCATTAATGATACTAATAAGGATTTCCCCTGACTTTAAAATTGCACAAAAAGGGCTATCAATATTATTTGTAATTTTTCGCATTTGATTATTTTTTAATGATTACTGTATTGTAGATATCCGCATGGCGAAATTTATTTTTATTTAACAGGAAATTTATATATATATATATATATATATATATATATATTGTACATATTATTTTTTAATATGTTGTAATATTTATATATTGCAGCCTTAATGTTACCTCTAAATTTAGGAATAAAAATATATTTCATTTCATTTCTGGATATATTGTTCAATTCCTCAAATTAGTTCACTCTCTCCTATATATATATCTTGTTCAAATTTTTCAATCGTTAACAAAATGCTTTCTATTCATCCATCCAAGTTCAAATACATTTTTTAAACTTGTAGTGGATGACACTTGATGATAATATAGTTTTTTTTCTTCAAATATTAATTAATTAATTAAATTAAAAAAAGAATAAATAGTAACAAACCAAAATAATAGTCTAACAGCATACACAAAAAGGAAAATTGTTCGTTGTGTCCCTGTAACACAAAGAATATCACGTTGGACTTCTAATCCAAAGGTTGTGGGTTCAAATTCCCCCAGGGTTGGCCTAACTTCTGAGAATGTGATTTCCTTTTACTATACTATTTTATTGGAATAATTAAATTTAATTAATGAATAAGTAGTATCGAACGAAAATAAAAGTTAAAAAGAAAGGAAAATGGAAAATTGTTTTTTATTTTGCCACTTATAATATTGTGATTCTGTCATATATATATACATATTTATATTAATTGTAACTATTTAATAAAAAGTAACTAAAATAAAAAATTTTTTAAATGACCTGAGTAGGAATTGACTTAAATATTTTTTTTTTATATTACTTGATGTCTTGTTATTTTTCTGAGAATAATTTTTTGGGTTCTAAGAAAAAGAGAAATCCGTTTATATAAAATCGTATCAAAATTAAAAATACAAATTAATTAAAAAAGTCTCCATACATTTAAATACTAGTATTTAGTTCAAAATAAGTCTTTAAAAAATTAGTTCTAGTCCTTAAAATTTTTAGCTTACTAGAATCAATATTAGATAAAATAGAGCAAAAATTTTCTTTTTTTCAAAATCTCTGACAAACTCAGGTTGAAAACCGCGTAGAAATCGCCTGACTGGCTTCCAATCCGACAATACCACCTGACATAAAATAAAGAATGTATAAATCACAGTTGAAATTCAAATGACCGACCCATGCATCGGGAAAAATGAATATGAGTAAAAGAAAATAAAAAAGGGAGCAAGCGAGAAAGAGAAAGGGAAAAGAAGCCTTTCCAATAGCTTTATATGGTTCTTCTGTGACAATTCAAGCGGCAGAGAAAGGTAGAACTGTAGGGAGAACAATAGCTTCAATATAAAAATGGTGAAATAAAATATAAAAAATTTTTCTCTGTTTCGAGCTTTAGGTAGGAGGACAAAAATGTATAGAAAAGTGAAAAGGGGGTTTAGGGGTGGAAAGTAAAATAAAAATCTTAAAATAAAAGAAAAAAAGCATAAAAAGTTGATCTCTAAGAGAAATTTTTGCGACGGCTGTTTTTGACAGGTGATTTGAGGGATGAAAGGGAAAAAAAGAGGGAAATTGTGAAACTCTTGGAATCGTGAAAAGAGGGAAAATTTTTTACTCTTCATGAGAAAGAAGGAGGGAAAAAAAGTCACCTTAAATTTTGATCCCCTATGGGAATAATGTTGAAATTCCTTCAAATTTTCGGGTTGAAATTTTAGATTTCTTTTTTTTTTTTCTTTCAATTTTATTTTCTTACACCAACGCCACCGTCGCAAGTGCTTTTCTTTGTGAAGTTGATTATGTCAGTTTGAGTAACTTCATTTTACTAGAAGTTCTGGTCTTTGCGTCGTTGTGTAGCTCTCTTTTTCTTCTTATTCTTTTGTCTTTTGTAAATGCTTTGGGGTTTTTCTTCCATCGTTCCCAACTGTCAAAGGGGGAAGGACTTTTAAGATTTTTTTTCCTCCCCTTTTGGTGTTTTCCGATTCCTGTGCGATTCGATGGTCTTTTTTGGAAAGCAAGTTTTTGGAATTCACTTTCTGGGCGGAACTATACATTAGGGATTTTTCTTCCGTTTTGTAAGTTTTAAAATATAGAGAAATTTACTTTAAAAAGGCTTTGCAATTTCAAAGTGGGAAAAAAGTAAAAAATTTTTAATATACTCAATTTTTTTAAATTATTTTAATTTGTTAAAAATTAAAAAAAAAATTATTCCTTTTCTTAAAAAAATGCATTAAATAAAGTTTTATTTTATTATATTTCATTAAAATAATCTTTAAAACTTTTTGATCCTTAATATATTCATTTTTAACCATCCTGCAATGCTATTTTAGTATGTATCAAATATTAAGTCTGTTTGATTCTTCTGACATTTTTTAAATACGTCTGTGCAATTTTAAATTTAAAAAAGAAATCAGATTAGAGGATCCTATTTTGTGGAGAATTTTCAAAAAAATTTCACAGAATGCAATAAAAAGATATTTCTTAGTTAAACAAAAGGGGGGTTTTGAGATATCATTAAGATTATAAACGAGAAAAGGGTATTTTTTCAATTCCTACTATTAGCTATATTCTCTATATATTTATTTTTTGGGGGTAACAATTGTTAATAAAAACATTTTAAAGCGCTCAATTCTTTTAAATTTTTATTTACATAAATTTTTTTTGGGATGATAATACAATTATTTAGTTATAATTAATAAAATTAATTGTTTAAAAACAATTATTTAAAAAATTAAAAAATACAGCCTCGGGGCATCTTTTTGGGAATTGGGACCATTTTGGCGATTTGTGTCAAAAAAAAGGTTTTTTTCCCCTTTTTTTAAGGAAAGTTGAACTGAAATTTTTATACACGATTGTTTTGGAAGAAATAGATACTTTAATGAAAATTTAAAATTAAATTACCAAATTTTTTGGTTCTGCCCTATTTATACATATTTATATTATGTAACTATTTAATAAAAAGTAGCTAAAATATAAAATTTTTCTTTGTTGATCTAAGTAGGAATTGATTTAAAAAGTTTTTTTTATATTACTTGTTTAATGTTAATGTTACGATGTGATGTCTGGCCACCCAAGATCCGATCCTAATATAATCTTCTATTTTTTATATTTATTGTTGATTCATTCATTACTGTACAGAAGTAGAAAACTGTTATATTCTATTCAGGAGTCACACCATGCACCCTCCTCTCCTCTAATCATTTTAAAATTAATTAAAAAATTAGATGATTCTTAGATGCCAGGGAAATTAAAAGCGTCTTGCCCTGGGTGCCAAGATTTTATTTTAAAGAAAACATAATAATTTAAGTTTTGTATTAACAATCCTTTAAATTTTTTTTTTTAAAAAAAAAAACTATAGATAACTTGAAAGGGGGGCGCCCTTAAAAAGATTCTATGCTGAGTGCCACTCGGATTTCGTAGTGTTTTTTTCAATAAAAATATTCATATACTAAGATTTTATTTTTGTTTTGTTTGAATTTAAAAGTTTATCACCTAATTTCATCTGGCGACATGCAGATGTGTAATGTGATGTCAGATTTTTATACAGACGTACAATGATCCTTGCTGGGAAAAACCTATAAAGTGATGGTAGTTACAAAGAGTTGTAAAATAATGAAAATGAACTGATAATCAAAATTAAAACCGGGGGAAAACTTTGTTGATGCAAAAAATAAAACCATTTAATTCGAAATTTTCTCGAATTCATTTAAATTCTAAACCGGTTTTTGGAGGGGAAAAAAATGAGAATTTGTCAATTTAGGGAATCAGTTATGGTTTTTTTTTGGGATGGCATTGAGGATGAGGGAAATAAATCCCCAATATATCGTTTTCATTCCAAAAATTTTCCCCCACGAAAAAAAAAAAAAAAAAGCTATGTTGAATATGTACAAAGCAAAAAAAAAAAAGAAAATAGGTAGAAAAGTAAAAAGAAAAGAAAACGTAAGGAGATTAGGTATTTTTAAAATTCCCCCCAAATAGCACTTTTTCGTTGATCCTTCTTAAAAGCTCACATATATAAACAAAAAAAAAAATATATATATATATATATATATATATTTAAATTTTAGTAATAAATTCGTATATATATAATTATTATGTTATAATCTAATCTCTTCTAAGTCATAAATTTTCATAATAAAAATTGATAGTTAATATGTTTTTTTTCACTATTTAAGGTTTTCATTCTACCTTTCTTATAATTCCTAACTGAAATGGAGATATGTAATGAATCTAAAATAGTAGAGAAAAATATAGTATCAATCTAATATACCAGTGCGAGATATCTCGTAACTGTTAGATTTAGTACACATGCTTACTACGAGATATATCGTAGTTGGTAGTGAATGGGTTAAATATAGAACTTATGGCAGAGAAAAAAGAAGAGCAACTGGCATTTTTTGAGCTCCTTCTTTTTTGATTTCTTTCAATTCTAAAACATTTTTTTTTGTAAATGTGTAAATGAAATAATGTTTAGAAGCTTGATGACATCTTATGCACAATTTTGATTTTAGACATTGATGTAAAATCGAGTTTTCCATGGTATGTATATAGTAACAATAAAATTTTCAAGGATTTTAATTGAAAGTAGCGAAATATTAAAAAAAATGATATAAAATCGAGTTTTCCATGGTATGTATATAGTAACAATAAAATGTTCAAGGATTTTAATTGAAAATAGCAAAATAATACCAATGAAACAATCTATGAAAAATTAGAAACTAATCTAAATAGTGGCTAAAATTAATTTATTTAAAAATAAATGAACCTTACTCTTTTATTATTCATTATTAATTCCTAAATGTAACTAGAAATTCAAGTATAGTTTTTTAGTACCCTTTGAAACACATCATTTCAATAATTCAAGATAGTTTAAGCAATGTTTAAAGGCAGTGTTTCAGCCTAGGAACTCTAATATATTTTGAAACAATTTATATTCTTTATAAGAAAATTCCAAAACAGTAAAACCTATAATTTTATCTTAATAAAGTAAATAGTAGTCGAAATTCCTTTTTTCAATCTGATCATAACAATTTCTAGTATAACCAACAAAAAACAATACTTTTTGATTCAAAAACTATATAGAAAGCTCTTTGTTGGATGTACTACAAAAGAAATAAATGTCACAAATGTAATTTTTTCACACATTTAAGCACTTTTATAAATTACAAAGATTTATGATTCTTTCTTTTGCTCGAAGACTTATTTTACGATACAGAAAAGGGATTTGTCTCTGGGGCAGATGGATTTACTATTGTCGTCTCTTTCGACGTCTTCTCAAAGGCGGATTAAATATGAGGGGAAAAAAAGAAAAAAATAAATCCTAAATCATTTCTTTTCAATTTGCTATGATCGGGAGATTGTATTTGGTCAAAATATTAGTTTTCCTATTTAATATATCTTTCGAAATTTTGGCCCCTGTAGCTTGGAGCCCCGTATCATTGATACGGCGGTAGCTACGCCCCTGTTTTCTACATATCTAAGGTGCTTGCATAAAAATTATTCAATAAATAATAAAATAAATAAATAATAATAATAAAAAGAAAGAAACGAGTCTTACAGTAGTCGCATATGATGTGTAACATCTGACATGTTATCGTGGTAAATACGCAATATAACCTTTTTTTCCTGAAAAAATTATGAATCGAGTATGATTGGAATGGATTCTTTAATGAAATTTGTATTTAATTAACAAAAGGGGCGTAATGCAATATTTTATCAAAAATAATTATTTTTGTTCAATTTGGGGAAGAGAAGAGACAATAGACTTATGACAACTAAAACATGACACATATATTTGTGATTTCAAATTATTTAAAATCCGTTGAAAAACAGCGTCAGTAACAGTACCACTGTTAGCAGTCGAAACATTCGAATTTGTGTTCATTTCGAGCTTGAGTTCATCATTCATAAAAGCTATGAGGGGCTCAGCTTTTGGCAAACTGAAGTTAAGGTTAAAATCCCCACTCAAAATCAGGGGAAACGGGTGATAATTTTTTTAAAATAGCAGAACCACCTTCGTTATATGGTAAAAGTACAAAATGCCGGAAATCTTTAATTTTTTTTTTAACCGTTTGATTCGAAGAAATGTATACGACCATCGAAATCACTGTTTGTCCATTTTCAAATAAGCATTCTGCCGCACTTATGTCCCCCAATATCGTGACTAACGGATTTAGAGTCAAGCGCTCGAGTGCTTGATGGCTACTAGAGTTGGACTCCCATGCGAGGGTAGGGAAAAGACACAGCCACGTACTATCATTAGTCTAATGAAGTAGCACGCGCTTACGTCACATCCTGTTACATACAACCGTTCCTTTTCACGAAATCACTCCCAACAAATATCCAGCAACCGAAAGGAAAGATGTTACACATCAGTAAAAAAAGGTACAATCAAGTGCAATTCATTGATATAAATCGAACCTCGTCCCGTGTAAGATATGTATTGGTAGTTTTATTGGAGGACTAAATCATAAATCTTACATTTTGAATTTTTTCAAATACAACAGCCATGTACAGAGTTATTTATAATTGTCTCCTAAGTTTCGAAGCGCTATAGAAAAGAAACTAAGAATACAATAAACTAAAAAACTAAGAGTTTGAAAGCTTACAGAAACAATTCAAGTTTTATTTACATATTTTTCAGGTGTGTGAAACCTTGGTTACACAGCATGCATCAATGCCATGATCCAGTTCCTGCCAATCTATCAAGGGGTCTTGGTAGCCTAGTGCTCAAGGTAATACACTCGTAGCCGGTGTGTCTTGGGTTCTAACCTAATACCGCTGAAGACATGCTGTGAAGGGGGAGATGCACGTTAAATCTATCGAAGTTCAAACGTCCTCCCGTTGGTGTGGTAGGGAAAATGAGAGAAGGGGAGTTCCATCTCAGGTGCCATTCTCATCGCTCAACCATGGTTCAAAATTACGAGGTCCTTCGCTAAAAGCCCTCCCAGTAGGTGAACAGTGCGACGTTAATATTCCTTCACGTATTTACTCATTTTACGAGTATTAAAGTTATTGACAGTACGTGTTACCTTTTCCTTGTCATCTGTATTATCCGAAAACTTGTTCTTATAAATAAGACCAAGTTTTTTCTTCGACGCCTTTTCCGCTTGATGTAACACAAAACTGCATGGAAATGGTAAACACAAGTTGCCAATAACGTTGATACTACCACGTTGAATAGAGTACGACATGAACTGGACAATCACATAAATCAGTGTTTCTCAAACTGTGGGGCGCGCCCCTTAGATCAGAAAGTTGAAAATAAAAGAGTATTCCAAAAAAATATATATAAATGTTTTAAAGGAAGCAAAACAAAATAAATTTTGACATTAGAAAAATACACGTTGCATTTATATTGTTGTTTGTTCCAATTTAAATGTAGAAAAAAAAGTAACATAATACTTTTTAATTACTTAAAAGTAATTTACTTAAAGTATCTATTACTTAAGCAAAACTTAATTAAAATATCTATTACTTGAAAGTAACATGTATAAAATTTAATATAATTATCTTGATAATTTGAGGGGTTTATAATTAATCGTATGGTAGTTTTAGCACATCAAAGTACATTATTATTGCATTCAATACATTGTCATTGCATGAAGAGGGGGAGGGGGAGATGAAAAGAATGATTGAAAATTGGGTCGCAAGTATTTAAAGTTTGAGAAGCCTTCCATTAAAGTATTCCAAGTAACCAAGGTTTCAGACATAGAAAACCAGTGAAACACGTAAATAAAACTTGAATTGTTTCTGTTTTATTTCAAATGGTTTCTTTTTTTTATATATATATATATATTCGTGTTAGTTTTCTTACTATAGAGTTTTGAAACTCGGGAAGGAATCATGAATAACCCAACATGATTGTTCATTGTAATATTATTTTCAAAATTAATAAATTAATTTAAATAAATTATCTTTAAAAATAATTTGAAATTTCTCTCCATTTTTTAATATTAATTTGTATTAACTAATTATTAATTTGTATTCACTGTACATTTTTAATGCAGGAGAAAATGTTTAAGTCATAATGTTTAATGTGAATTTCATTATTTATCTTCGGTAGAAATTGAAGAGACTCGAAATCATTTATTTATCGTTTACTAGCGTATATACATTTTATATAAGAGTATTAATGCAATTTCTTTGGGTATAGGCTAGTAAAAATGTCATATACTATTAATATACAAGATTAATACATAGGAAATTCTCATGTAATTTTTGATTGCTATTTGTTATAATATTTATAAGACATTTCTAGTTGTTGATTAAAAAGTTCTTACAACAGAAACCTGGGGAAAGAGAGAATACAATTTATAATAATTTGCTCCAGAATACAACGGTTAATGATGCATAAAAGTACGTTGTAGTCTTTGCATTTTCGCACATCTTTTGAAATTGTTTTCTCATAATGTTAACTTTTCTAAATGCTATTCCGAACTTCACTACTCTGCATATGAAAATGAAAATCGAAACAATGCAATATGCAACATAGTTTATTAAGATTGTGTTTAGCACTAAGACATAATAATTGCGTTTAAAATTTTGTTTATTAAATGTCTGGAATGCAAATGTATTCAATTTACTATACTAAGGTATTAGTAAAAATGAAGCGTTTTTCCTGAAAAGTGTTTAAATTTAGTGCTGACAAACATGTTATTATAATGATTTCCTTGGATATTGAAAGAAATCAAATATTCCAGTTCTATAACTGCTGAGTACATTATCCCTGAAATGATGTATTAATAACGAAACCGGAAATCTTGTAATGCTCGTAAAGACTAGTAAAATTCATGTCGATATTTTTAATATATAACATTTATACTAAACAAATAACAAAAAAATTAAAAAACAAACAAAATATTGAATGTTTTTAAAGAAAAAGATAAATACTTAAAAAAAAAAAACCAATTCTGCATCTTTGAATATTTAAACTTCATTAAGAACTGAGAATAAGATTTTAATTTTCTTTTAAAACCTAATGTGCATATAAACTTTATAAAAACACGTTACGCTTTGTATTCACATAATTTTAGAAATAATAAACTTTTAATCAACTAGCACATAAATCTAGTTTATTATTATTATTATTATTATCATCATTATTATTATTATTTCAGAATGAAAAGAATTTTCTAACTTTCTACCAAGAGATAACGTGAGATTTATGAAAAAAAGATTTATTACAACTGAAATTTATACCCGACTTAAACCCATAATCCCCCAAAATTTATTAATGACAAAAGCCAATGCGTGCTTCAAAGTTGCAATTTTTTTTAATATTCTCTAATTTCTCGCACCCCTAATACATTATTCAATAATATTATACTTTGGCATTTAAAACCCACGATACGACTGAAACTTTTAGCGCTCTCGTGTATAAAAAAACGTAGTAAGCAAACCCTTTTATTTCCCCAGACTATATATACGTCTTTCCAAATATGATCTTTTTTGTGCACTGTGTCCATTAAATTATTAAAGGCTTTAAAAATATTGACAGCTTTTGAAATTTATTATTTCAGAATATCCCCTTTCTTTTACCCCCCTAAATACATCACAAACCGACCTACGCGGAAAACGGTTGGCATTGGGCAATCAGTAACCTTAAACCCAGTTAAGGGATTTTATAAATCGTAAAAAATTATTAAGATAAGTTTTAAATTTTTTTGTTTTAAATTTTATATAAAGCCCTGGGTCACTGGTAATTAATAAGCTTAATATTGTTAAATTAATCATACAATACATTGTGTAGCACTGATATATCTATGAATTTAATATATCAGTGTAACTGTGCATTTTATTTTTTATTATGACAAAATGTGTGCGTGTATTTTATTTGTTTACTTTCAGTAAATTAATAATTTTTTAAAATAATCTTTTGTTTGTTACTTTTCAATAGCTCGCGCCCCCCTTGATTTTTAGGCACCAAAAGGGGGGCACCCCCCAGTTTCAAAAGCGCTATGGGGAAAAGTGGGTCTAGTTCCCAAAAAGGCATGTGCTGCAGAATAAAACTGCTTAGAGTGCCACTTGATGGATATATTTAGAGTTAGCATTCTTATCTCAAAAATGGTGGTAGATATATGAAAAAAGTCAGCTACAAAGTTATTTAGTATCATCAATTTATTACAAAACGATATGTTGCGCACAAAAAATGATACAAATAGAAAGCACAAAGAGCACATAAGTTGAATCGTGTTGAACAAAACTGCACTTTTCAGAAATGACACTCATCTTTCTGATATGCTCAAAATAATGTCCTTCAGCAACAATGCGCATCTGAACACAGGTTTGCTTTTTTTGCTGTACTTTCTTCAATATGACCCATCACACACTGTGGCCCAAGCATCCGTAATACGGTTTGAATTTTCTGCAATGTTGACGGTGGCGTAGCATATAATCATTGTTTACATGCAACCCCAGCCAAAAACAAAATATTACCGGGTTCAGGCCAGGTAAATGCTATTTTAAAGTGCAATTACGAACCCAGATTCTATTGATGGAATGTATCTCAATTGTACTGTGTTACACGCGATACTTTGTTCGGAGGGGCACTATCGTGTTCGAACTGTACATTACGGAGGTCACGAAACGGTAAATCCTCTAGAAAATTGAATAGATCATTCTTCAGCAATGGCAAGTACCGGGATCTTGTAAACATGCCATCATAAAATACCTGGCTAATCAGTCTGTTCTTGAATACTCCTCACCAGACATTTATCGACCAGCGAGCTTGATGTCGTACTTCGACAGCCCATATAGGATTAATCGTCGACTATAAATGGGTATTACGGCTTATTCTGCACAGTATTACGTACAAAGTATGACTCCTCTGTTCATATGATATCGGCAAGAAATAATGGATGGACCTCCAAACGGTTCATAACGAAGTTGTACCAATTGTACTTGTCTGAACATTCCCTGGTAATAGTGCCTGTACAGATTTCGGATGCATTTTACTTCTTCTATTTTTAATATTACTTTACGGAAGATGTCTTCTTTTACTAAATCAATGATGCTGAATAACATTATAATTGACTTTCTTAATGTATCCCCCACCATTTTGAGTCCCCTCCCCTGTGTTTTATAACTTCAAATTTATCCACCAAGGGGTGCTGAAAGCAGTTTTATTGTGTAGCGTATGGCAACTTATCTATACCTATACCTCACTTTATGACTTTAGCTGTTGATCCTGAATTATTGGGGTGGAAACGGACTTTAGTGAGCACACTGCTTATGTGTGTGCATGTGCATCAAGTATCTAAAAATGTAAAAATTGGTATTTTTTTAAGCATATGAATCACTTAATAATAATTTATCTATACCATTTAAAATAGAGACGCAGAATTTAACTACAGTGTCCCATCAGTTTTCCCATGATTGCTGTTCAGAATTTTTTAAGATGAAAACATTTGAGCGCATATACTCGCATATTAATTACACGCAATTCTGTTATATAGACTAATACATTGACTCTTAAATCAATGCTAGACAATAAAGGTATACTAAAAAGCAGATACCAACAGAAACGTAATTAATGTTGATTTTAAAGGTGAATTATAACCCTCAATTTTAATCTTTAAAATGCAATCAAAAAGCATATTAAAATAAAAAAAATTAGTTTACTTAAATATAAGGTCAGGAATTTATATACCTCTTTCTATATAAAAAGTTTTTAGTGATGCTGTAATATATTTATTTGGCACCAAGTCACCAAATTTGATCGGCAAACATCATTCCAACTTGGTGGGATCGCTTATATTTCGCCTTCATTGAAATGCCAATATAATGTAACAGAAGGGGTTGTTTGCGAATGTTACAATTTTTGTGAAAAAAAATTATATTGAAAAAAAATAGAACTACATAGTACATGTAAATTACAGGTGTGCCCTCCCCCTAGATTATCTGAAAAAAATCCTTATTTTTATTTGTATTTAGGTCCATAATCCTAACTAATCCTATATTTTATCAAAGTAACACACGTAATACACCATAAAATCCTGCGTGTAATGCGCAACTATACTTTAAGCTGCATGCATTAATTTTTTAAGTATATTCGTCGTATATAACGCACACTTCCATTTTTACGAAGAAACTTGAAATGTACATGCGTAATTCTATGATGTTTTGAAATCGTTTATTCGAAGTGTTACCCTAAGCTTTTGGAAATCATAGTATACTTTTAGAATTACATTGCTTTAAGTTCATAAGGAGTGTCATTTCCTTTAAGTAAACCAGAGTTTCTCGAATCAGGGGGCGCGCCCCCCGGGGGGGGCGCGATACCCTTACGAGGGGGGCGCGAACATATCGAAAGTAAAAGATTTAAAAAAATAATTAATTTACTGGAATGAATTAAAACAAAATACTTTCAGACATAGTAAGAAATGCACTTTTACTCGGATATAATTTTATAGGCGATATAAGTCATATCAAAAAATAAAAACTTCTTCAATACCCAATTAGCTATCTTTTGATCCAAAACCAAATAAAAAAAACTTTTATTTTATTTGCTGTAATCTCATGATGAGTGTGATTTTTACTACTCTTCACAGAGAAAAAAACAAAACAAAAAAAAAAAAAATCCCAGACCCAGAATAGAAAAATTTTAAGAACAAAAAATTCATCACTGTGTTTATTTTGAAATATTGCACATTATAGCTGTAATCCGTTTTGGTGATAATCTTATTTTGACCTCGCTATGTTGGCTATGGACCCTCTATGTTTGTTTCATTTAGGGAAGTTGTGCGTGTAAGTAATGTTTATATTTCTGTGTGTTGCGCTTTTTTCCATGCAAAAGAGTTTTATGATATTGAAAATCACGGAGAGCTACTTTGAAGGATTACTTGGCCAAGACTTTAACCTCGGAAGAGTGGTCGCAAAGGACACACACAAATCACAAAATCGTTAATTTGGCAAAACGATTTAATTGTTACCAAAGAAAATTGAAAAGTTCTTGGAAAGTAGGTAAGTTTGCTTCCTCTTAATTAAATTATTCTCTGAATCACGATTTGTATCGTACAATAAAATAATTATATATATATATATAAAAAAAGGATTGGGTGACTCTCAATAACCCTGCTCAGCTGCACGAGTACGCCTCGTTCCGGTTAAAACATGCTGAAGTCTTTTCGCTTTAAATATTAAAAATAATACAATTATTCTTCATATGAATTTTAAATTATTGTTCATTATTTAACATCAATTATAAATGCTGATTCTGTGAGGCTTAAAATAACAATCGCTTAAAACTAATTATAATTTAAGCAATCATTTTAAAAATCATTTACATTTTGTAAACATTGTCGCGCACTTGGCTTTACTCTCCTTACAATTCAGCTATTATATCAATAATGTTTTATTTTCTTATAATGAACTCGTGCAAAGAGCGGACACTTTAGCCGGTATACTTTTAATATATCAGTGCTGCACAGAGTATTTTATAACCACCACTAATACTAAATTAAGAACACACAAGTTTACTGGTATTAACGAATTCCATGGGCTTGTCTTGGAAAGCAAAGTTTTATAAGGAATGCTATGATT
Organism: Trichonephila inaurata madagascariensis; assembly: GCA_019973955.1. NCBI lineage: Eukaryota > Metazoa > Arthropoda > Arachnida > Araneae > Nephilidae > Trichonephila > Trichonephila inaurata. The sequence goes on along the minus strand of BMAV01020420.1, from coordinate 219,018 downwards.
AGAAATTGATCCTCTGAGTTCTTTTTCTATATTTAGCTGATATCTATATTTTGTCTCTAAGCAGCCACCGCATTTTTGCAATATGTTCAATTTAAAATTAGAGAAAGGAAAATAACATAATAATTATCCTATTACTTCTAATTTGTTGCTTAAAAGTAACGTATACAAAATTCTAATACTTACGTTATTTATTTGTATGGTTTACAATTAAGATCGCGTATTATAGCAAGCGTCAAAGTGCTTAATTGCATTCACTACATTATTAATTAATAAGGGGGGCGCGATAAAAATTGTGATTGAAAAGGGGGGCGCCAGCATTGAAAGTTTGAGAAGCACTGAAGTAAACAGTATTTTTATGCATATAGAAGAATAATTTTTTATGCCAGTAGCTCTTTTTTTATTTATAAAGCTATCACTTTTATACCTGGCGTATAACGCGCACCCGTAAATTTCTATCTTAATTTTTGAGTTAAAAGTGCATGTTTTATACGCCGGATTTTACGATAAATAATTTACGAATGAATATAATAAACAGCATTACGAGCATAGTGAATTTATTAATAAGCTATTAAAAAGAGCATTTTTTTGGTGATTTTCGAAAATTGAAAAATTATTTTTGTTACAAAATCAATTCTAATAAGAAATAGTATTACAAATATTCTAAAAATATGATTCATATTAGAGTATCTTTAATTATTAACTTATTTTCGGATACATTGGAATGAAAAACAAATGCAAAATCGGTTATTGCCAGTTTCATTTATTATGAAAATTAAGTGAAACTTATAGGAAATGTAAAACAGATTAGACAGGCAAATGCAAACCCATTATGCATATGTGGGAACACAAAAACTAGCTAAATTTTCCTATGAAGTAGTGTATAAGAAGCATTGCAAAGGTATATTGAAAATTGCGTATCATAATTCGACTGCAATAAATAATTCATAAGAAATCAATATGTCTCGACAAAAACATGGAGTGCCCTACAAGCAATGAATAAGGTTTGAATGAGGCTGAAAGATCTGTTTCCATGAGGGTGAATTTCTTTATTGTGAAATTGCCATTCGTACGGTGTATACCATCATAAAAGTAATGCGTTTATGTGCAAGAGATGCAACTAAAGAATTCGATCACCGCAAAATAGAGTTTCCCGTTATGCGATGTTATTACTGGACGATAAACATCGCATCGGTATGGAGGTAATAGATTGTACAGTGCGTTGGCATTCAACAATGAAACATTTTTTTCTACATGTGTGTCGTCTATTCCCGCGATAAAATTCGCGCCATCGCACTTCTAAATTTTTCTGGGGGGGAATTTCGAAACTGAAAAACCCACCTTTAGGCTACAATAAACTCACCATAGATGATCATGCTTACTACAAATTTTAGAGACCTTAACAGCGGGTATTATAGCAAGGAAGTTGAGGTAAAATAGGTCTTAATCCTCCAGCACCGTATTGCCATAACCATTTTTCAGTAAGATAATATATGAATACATGCTTCATAGAATGCATCAGTTTTTTTGTCTACAACAGATTCCTCTACTTCCATCACGCCCTGGGTCATTGGATATTTTACAATACGAGAATGCAGCCTCACTGCAGCTGATCATACAGCGACGTTAATTACATCATATGACATTGTGTTCTTTGGGATAGACATATTGACTTTGTTCGATGATTTAAAGGAATTCAACAATGATATACATACATTTCAATTCCAATAATTGTCATATCCTAACCTGTTTCGCATTTTCTTTTTAAAGTTTAATTTTAATCTGCATGATTTGTTCATGGTGTTAGAATTTTCACAACCAGTAGTATATTTAGTAGTTTTACTTTTAAGTTTGTCTCTTATCCGGTAAAGTGGATAGCAACGCTGACTGCTGTGCCATAGGAAATCAGTTCGAATGCCGGAGAAGACATGGATGTTTACAAATGTATAACGCCACTGCGGCATGGGGGTATTCTAAATAGCCGTCGAGCCACAAGTCCTCTTGTGAGATTGGTGGAAAGGAAAAAGAGGTGGGAGGCCCCTGATCACCCGGGAAGTTCTCTCTCAAAATTAGGGTTGAACCGAGCTAAAAATAGCACTGTCACCTGTATGGTGCTCAAGACTCCGGCTAACGACTGGCGTTTATGTAGAAGTCCAACCTGTGTCTTACGCTGTGGAAACTTTACTTCTTTCCCATCGAGAAGGACAAGGCAACAACAACTCTCAAGTATAAATAAAATTTACCGAAAGATCTTTTTCTTAAATGAAAAATATAATGAGGAACTACGGCATTTTGAATTTTCGGAACTACTGATTAAATCGACATTTACCTCAAAATCTGTTATTTTATCAATCTCGATTTTGGGCTAAATAACAGTAATCTCATTTTAACTAAAAGGCAATCATTACCAGTATTAAGCAATTTTATACCATAATATACAAAAACATTGAGCTTGAACTGTATACTTATTGAAAAGTATAACTTTTTTTTTCTGTGCGTAAATTACATGATTTTTTTCTGAAACATTATTCATCTAATTATGAATATTAATACTTTTACAGAAAAAATAATTTTGAAACAAATTCACCGCATGTTATGTAGTGCAAGTTTCTTGAAAAAAATAATTTGTTTAGTAATCAGTAGCAGTAGAATGTATCAAAATTTATATATATATATATATATATATATCTATATTAAAAAACTGTAATCACGTGTTAAAGTAAAGGGAAGTTATTCTTAGAAATTAAGTAAGGGGTTTAGGGAAAAGTTTCAATTACTCAGTAAATAATGTGTAAGCTATTTAGATATTCTTTATGTAGGTATCGTGAATCAACATTCAAATTAAAAATGAGTTTGGAAATAGATTTTCCCAATTTAAAAATTTTTTAAAAAAACTAAAATTTTTTAAATTTAAATTTTAAAGTTATTTCCCAAAATATATTAAAAAACCTAAATTGAATTAATGTTTAAATCATTTTGGGGAGTGTAGCTGTGATAAAATATACTTCATTAGTATTGTACATTTTGGTAAAACAAATAAAATGGCTGCCTGTGGGAGTCCTAGATCGATAAAAGATAGCCATGCTAATTACTCTAAATGCTACAACAATGCTTCTGCAAACTGTGAACAAAGGCGTGTGGTTTATTCCATCCATAATAATGACGTGCAGGTGGTGGTATTTCCGATGTGTAAAGCTGGTTGTTTTTGAAGATTAAACTCCCGCTGTGAATTCTGTTACGAAAGTAATTAGATGCTCATTAATTGTTCTCTAGGATTTTTAGCGCTTTTGGAATTAATAGGAAGTACACGTGATGTTGTTTTGGTGACTGAAAAGAACAACAAAAACGACCCAAAAGATAAAACATACTCGCTTAAAATTCATTGCGCTTGGTAGGGATTAAAACGATGTCCAAATATAAACCAAAAACCCGGTTGTTTTGGGATTTTTTTGCTCCGCTCTAAAAAAATTTAAAAAAACTTTTCCCCTTTTTGGAAATTGGAAACTATAGATACTAATGGAAGGGCGCTTTTTTAGGGAAAAAAATTACTAAAATTTTGGGGGTTTCTAAAGCATTTGAAACATTTTCTTTATAATCATTTCATTTCGTGGTTTTAGCTTTTCATTAATTTTACTTCGAAGATGTAATTATTTGAGTATTCAATTTTTAACTTTCGGGTGTGGCTTTCCCCCGGGGTTAAAAACAACAACAACGAGTTTTCTTGGCGATATTATTTTTTTTTAAAAATATTTTGTGTGTTTATAATTGGGAAAAAAATTCTTTCATCAATCCCGTACGTAAAAATGCGAAAATTCTATTTACTAATTGCCGAGGTTTACTTTTGCTTTTTAAAAGAGTAATGCAAGGGAGTTTGATTAAAGTTTATTGTAACGTGATATTTTGTTTCTAAAATGAATTTTTGTAGACTTAATATTGTTTTTTTAAAATTATTTGACTTTAAAATTAAAACTATGTTTTTGAATGTAAAAATATCTAATTGGAAAAACTTATTGAAATTTTAAGTTACATTCCCTTTGCACGCTTATGTTAAAATATACTTCGAGTTCCCAGCTCTATTTAAATAGCCTTCTTTGATTAGCTGAAACTGAAATTAGATAATTGTAAATTCACATATACAAAATAGTTTACCAAATAAAGGTAAATATAATGCCTTTCTCATTATATTTATTTAGAAAAGAATTTTTTATAGCATCTGCAATAATACACAACATTATTACTATTTTTTTTTCCAAGCAATAAGTTTATTAAACTTCCTGTTTTGAAACATTAGCTATTACATTTATAAAGTTTGTCAGGCTATTTTTTTACTTTATAAGTTATTAGCAGGAAAATGCTCTATTTTCTTTAAAAAAATGTTAATGCATTTTTTGAAAAAATAAGATTATTTTCATTCTTAGACATAAAAGTGATGAAAATTGATGGAGTAACTAATTTACAGTCCAGTGTTGAACAATGTAATATTTATTACTTAGTTTAATTAAATATTAATCTATACAAATTACTGAAACATATGCCTTAATTTTATTTGTATACAAAGTGTTTTCTTATTCACAAACTTGTAATGTGTGCTAATTTTTAAAGTTAAACTGTAATATGATAAAACACTTTTGTGGCAAGATATCTATTTCTGTAAAGTTTTATTTTAGCATTACATTTATTGTATTTTAAATACTTAAAATTCATTTTGAAACATGGGTTTTTTGCAAGTAATATGCTTTTAAGAATCCAAAGCATTTACTTTAATACATTATAAAAGTCTATAAATAATATATATAGAATTTCCATTTGAATGTAAAATGAATGTAACTTTTATTCTTACTTAATTCATCAATTCAGCAATAAAATGTCAGTTATTCGTTGAAAACATCAGGCAATGTTGCTATACTTTTCATTTGATAATGTAATAAAAAATTCGTTTTACAATTTTAACCTCAAAACTGGATAGACTTAATAAACTTAAGCTCGAGATAGAATTATTTGAATAACTGATTCAGTACGTTTGAAGTCTTTTAATAACTAATTGTTTTTGATGAGTGTATTTATATACACGTTACAAAAATGTGAATACTTCTTTCGATTTTTGAAAAGTTAGAAATCGATTTTATAATTCCACAAATTATCTCTACACAATAAAAAACATTCATCACATATTAAAAATATTATACTGTTATTTTTATAAAAATGAAAGCACATAGCATATTTATACACCCAGCTGAAAAATATAAAGATAATTTTAATCTTTTCCAAATTTACACGATATACGATAAAACATCTGCATATATTTGAATAACAATGAAAGGACTGTAAGGAAATAAAAAATATTTTTTTACAGTATTTAATAGCCTTCATATAATTATTTTGTTAACACAATTTTTTCGAGGCGATAAGCATTATATATTTCTTATATAAATTGCTTACAATTAGCTTGTAATTTTTAGTAAAATAAATTTTAAAAATCAATTGTAAGACACATAAAAATTATATTTTTTTGCACTTCTTATTTCAGGTTAAAGTTTTTAGAGAAAAAAAGAAATCTGTGAGTGTTTTTGTATTTTTTGTTACTAAAATTACTACGAATTCTAGATTGTTACATTATAAAAACTATGTCATAAATTTTCATTTATTAAATTTTGAAACAAAAGGTAAGGAAATATTACTGACAACACTTTCTAATTAAATAAATGAATAATTTATATGAGATCAAATGGATATTATAAAAAAGGTAAAATAAGGAATGTAGGTTTCTTCAAAACACTTTCATTCAAACAACTCTATTCTTAACATAAATGAATCAAACATTTTTGGACCTAAATAACTTTACTTAGTCTATGCTTTAAGATTCCATATAAATTCCATTCATTATTTAAGCATCCCTAAAATATTATAACGATTAATGCGTAACACAGATACGAGCCGTTTGAAGTACATTTTATATCTGATAAAATCAGCAAAATTGTTGGCTCTAAAAGTTGTCTTCGATATTTTAAACTAGTGCATATTTTATGACACGCACTACAACGGTGATCGTCAATATCTAGTGGTTCTTTCAAGAGCCATAAAAACCATTCAAAAATTATCTTTTCATTGTTTGGCTATCTTTAATGCGGTTAGTAAAGATTTATTGTGCTTTACTATGCATCGTTGGCATGTTTTTATGGCACTAGTATACAGTTAAATACTTAAGGCTTTTATTGGGATACGGCTTTAATGGGGTCGCGAATACAAAAGTGATCCAATCATTTTGAAGTAAATAGGGGATGTTTGCATATTTCAGGATGTAATGGGTTTAAAACGAGGTTATTTGGATTTGAGTTTATTTTAATCTTTTTCCCCACTTTATATTGGTTTTTGGTCTTTCTTTGAAGAGTATAGATTCAAAAAATGTTTGTTATATCCGGTGACGTAACGGAGAGAATAATATTGTCCCCTCCCTGTAAAGTAAGGTTTCGGGCCCCAAGTCAGATCTTACGTACTAGAGCTTTAGGCTACCTAGATTCCACCTCCACTCCCCCACGATGTGGGGTTTGAAGGGATGTAAGTTATGCCACTGCTTATATTATATTCGTTTAACTTATAACATTGGCTTTCAAAAGGAAACTTTACAAAAAGACTAAATTTAGTTTTCAGTTTTTTTAACTTTGTGTTATTACTCAAAAATCGTGGGACTTTGTATTACTTTAATATCCAAACCAGATGTAAGGAAAGACCTTTTTCTGAAAAACAAATGAATACATTTTAAAACGTATGGAAGTAATATACGCGAGTACCTTATCGACAATTTTTACAACGTATTTTAACAAATAATCAGAATAGTCTGTGTTTAATAACCTTCCTCGCTGGTATTACCAATCTTTGGAGAAAAGAACTCAGGACATCAAACAACCTTAAGGTACCGACTGTGTTCGGAACCTTGATTTAAAAAACAACAACAAATAAATGAATAATTTTTCGATTTTTAGGGTTACCTGAATTAGAATACACACATCAAACTGTTTGAAGAATATTATTACAATAAAGAATTACTTAAATAATATTTTTGCCTAAAAATGAAGAAAACATGACTTTTTTCAAAGAGAATTTTCTTTTTATAAGAAAATGGTTTTTTAATAATATAATTTTGTCTATATCTATAGCTAAGGTTTCTGTGCAGAGCTTGAACAGGGATTTGTTTCAAAAATATAACTTAAAAGTAGATTTATATTTCTATTTTAATCAGTCAAAGTAGAGAAATTTTAGCAAAAAATGCCGGCTATTATTTGAATTACTAATGGTTCCGAAAATTATACGAATTTTTCAAAACTCCTTATTCAGACTCTGTACTGAAGTCTTAACTATATATAAGCAAATATTGAAGGACTTTCATGAAAAGGATGAAATGATTTGAAACTTTGCAGCTCTTTCTTCAATGTTTGCAAAAATATGGTATTAAAATAGTTTTCTATTGTAATAATAATTAAAATTTTTTTGTATGTGTATTCTAATTCAGATGACGCTAAATAAAAAAAAAATTTCATTTATACGTTTTTCTAAATTATGGTTCTGAACTTAGTTGTATATTTAAAAAATTCATAGATAAGTCAAATTGACTTCTTTTAAAAGATTCTAAATAATAAAAAACTGTAAGATATTCTAAACGGTTTTTTGTTTTTGAAAGTTTTATAAAAGTTTGAGTACTAAATATATGAATTCACAGATTTTCTGCATCATTTTTAACATTCTTTATTTGTGTCATTTGTGGAAAAACAGGAACAAGTCTTTAAACAATATTCAAATCAAACGAAGGAAAATTTTGCCTTCATCATTCACTTATAAAATCACTTTTATAATAATTTAATAATTACATGATACTTGCTTTTTCTTTTCAGATATTTTCATGAGATTTTTCAAAACTTAAAACCATTCTTTTTAAACAAAATTCAAACAATAAAATGAAGCATAATTTTTACATTAACATTTAGAGTTAGTTTTTACAAGTTTCTTAATTAAAATTCTAGAAGCAATATCATTTATAATTTACTTTAGATAAATCGCAAATAATATATAATTATACATTTATTTAATTTAATGTAAACTTCAGAAAGCTTATTATTTTAACATAAAAGAGGGTTTTTTTTGGTATTAAAATTTGCTCTAATGAAATCAAACTTTAATCGAAGAGCTACAAATTTTTGTTTATTCCATTTTTACATTTTCAGGGTATTTTAAATTTTGCATACTACTTTAAAATTTAATTTTTTTTCCCTATAGAAGAAATAATAAAAGTATTACTTAAATAAACTACAGTTACTATTACCCGCTATTAAATTACTAATTAATGTATTGAAATTTAAATTTACTAAAATATTATCACTTCTAATAAAGCACATTTCTTTTATTTTATATGTAAAAAAATATAACTCCTTCAAAATACATTCTGAAATCAACTTTTGAAATTCCATAAACTTTTCAAGGATAAACTTACATACTCATACCTTTTCATAGGTTTCGTAAATGAAAAAAATGTATAACGCAACAAAGAAATCATTTTATAACGTCCACCATTCATTATTTTGATGACCTCAGCAAATGGCAATTCAACACTAAAATAAACAATAAACCAAAATAAGCACCGAAAAAGTTCCATTTGTAATTCTTCACATGTATTTCCGCAATTCATCTCCATTTCGGAAACGATAACAGGATATACGCAGCACAGGATAAAAATGACAAATAAATTCAATTGGAAAACTTCTACCTGATGTATACCAACAACCGCAATTTCTTCATTCTCCCTGAACGATGGTTCCCATGGGGTTAATAATTCCCAAAGTTACATAGATTATTTATTTCCTTATCATCAACAAAGGCCATAAAACATGTTTATACCACGCGAAAACACTAGAGACCAATGAACCAGAGCCAACAACACAAGCTTAAAGTAATCGCCACTACAAATTCCTTTATACTTACCTCTGCGGTTTAAATTTCGCCAGAGATACAAAGCTAATGTTATTTAAATCTATAACAGCCCTCCTGAAATTGCAATGAAGCGCGTAGTTTCTTAATGGGATATGTGTGTGAAGTTACCACTTTATATGTTAATGAGAGCATTAAGGGAACCTTAGGGCACATTTTATGTGAATAAGAGCATCATTTGAAGCTCAGTGCTATGCCAGATTTGAATTTGTGTAAAGCATATGTAATAACTAGGTCTTTATAACGTTTAATTAAGCAAAATTCTTGCATTTGATATACGCGGGCGAGTATTACTACTTGCGGAAAGCATTATCTGTGAACTATGCAATATCTGGAAAGTTTTATGAGTAATTATTTAACGAAGAAATTTAAGTTATTGCATTCTAAAATGAATGCAAATTGTAAGTAAATAAGAATAATCTTGTATTAAATGGATCAAATAATATTATAATAAACATTGTAGAGGTTAATTCGTGTAAGTGTTCCAACATTTATGCTAATTAAGCTTTTGATCGAAGGTGATTCAAGCCTTTAATCGAAATAAACTACTGGAAATTTTGGTTGTTTTGTTAGAAGGAAGCATTTGTTTGAATTTATAACTTTGAATTTATTTCCTACTAATAAAGTGTATTTATCCCTTTTCTTTGTAAAACAATGCAACAGGTAAAAGGTGAAAAAAGAATCTGCCTCATTTATGCATATTTTACAGGAAACCCCTGAAATAAATCAAATTTAAAGTAATACCACATTTAATGAGTAATTAATACAAATAAATTTTGTACTTTATAAGGATTAATTGAGCAGAATAATTTTATAAAATTATTCATAAGTAATAAAATTTACGAATTATTTTTTTGTATTAGTGCTTTGTTTGAATCATTACAGGAAAAAGTTAATGAAAAATTTTGGTACAAATAAAAAAAAAGTTGTTATATGGATTTTGCGTTTTTAAGACCTTATATTTCTAAGGTATGTGTGGGAACTCAAATCCTCCGTAGAAATTCACATTCAAAAGTTTTAACAAATTGAAAAAAAATTATTTTCGAAGAAATATTTTTAATTTTGTTATATAATAAACTTTATTCAAAGCAGATAAGATATGAAAAGTAATTTTAATAATATACAATAGAAAAAATATTATATCAATACTCCATTTTTCTTAACTTGTGTTTACTATTGTTGATTGTTTATTTTTTTGTAGTGTAACAAAGAATAGTCGAACACATCATTACTTTTTGAAACATTGTGATCCTTCTATCTCAGAGATAAGAGAGAAAAACAAGTCCACAATAACGTTTCATATATATAGTGAAACTAGCATTATGTACTATGCCAACGATGGAAGATTTATTTGATGCTTTCAAAATGGGGTACTTTTCAAATTCTTATCTTTACTAGCTCTATTTCTACTCTCGATTGGCATTTTCAGTCTATGTTTTTAGTCAATGAATTATGGAGCAGAGATGTTTGAACGAATTTAAAATTCATATGTAGGTAACGAAATTGACTCCAAGAGGTAGTAAAAAAACAATTATCATAGTTAAGACATTTAAAAGGAACATCTCTGAAATTGCCAAAAATTTAACATATTTACTTCATGAAAAAATAATAAAAGAAATTTGATGCAATATATTTGAGAGGACATGCAATATATTTTTCTAAAGGACATAAGTATACTTGGATTAATATGTTTGGCCTTACATTTTAAAAAAAACATCTGTATTACTGTGTATATCTGAAAACTAAATACGCTTGCATTCAAAATTATGTAAATTTTGAAAAAAAAATACTTTTTTAAGTTTATGTAGTTTTATGCCCACGAATACAACGTATAAATTATTATAGTTATACTGTAAAATATATATTTACTGATTTCTACACACTCAGTATATCAGCCATATAATATAATTTCTGAAATGAAAAAAAATAACCCATTATATATATATATGACGATCTAGATTATTTTTTTGTATTTCTTTCATTGATTCGATATCCATTTCTTACTTATATATTTTTATTATGTTAGTTGTTATTATGTTCTTTGTTCTTTTTTATTTATTTGTTCTTGTTCTTCATATATTATTTAAATTTCTTTCATATATATATATATATATATATATATTTGTGTATTTCATAAATATATTTTGGCGGGAAACATAACATGTTGCACTATAGTCATGAAGTAAGTCTTACCGTCTACTTGGTATCGACTTTCAAGATATACCAAGCCAGAAAATATATTAGCAGGCTATAATTTTATTGCTATATTTTAATGGTATAGTGTATTTTTATTTGTTATATTTAAATTTTCCCTAATATTATTATTTCCTTCCCCTTTTGCTCAGAATATAGGCAAATTATAGGTGAAGGTTGGCTACCTCCAAAACTTGTTTAAACCTGCAATCATGGTTCCTAAGGTCAGGAGTTTGTTATTGTACTACTGAGGCTCATATTTCCTATCTTGACTAGTTATAATTTAGGTTTTATAGCTATTTGTATATATATATATACAATGCAATATATATATATATATATATATATATATATATATATACAATATATACAATATATACAATATATATATGTATAATAAGCACATCGTACATAATTTTTTAATCTCCGGTACTCATATATACATTCATTGTGGCAGTTCCTACTGTCTATGGGTTTTTCGAATGTTATTGTTTTACGGATATTATCTCTTGTTTTGTAGAGCAGTGTTTCTCAAACTTTCAATACTAGCGCCCTTTCAATCACAATTTTATCGCGCCCCTTACTTACATTAATAAATTACTGAATAAATAATAATGCCCTTTGACATAAAGCTACAATACACGATCTTAATTATAAACCGCACAAATTAATAACATAAGTATTAAATTTTGTATATGTTACTTTTAAGCAAAAATTTGAAGTAATAGGATAAAATTATTATGTTATTTTTCCTTTCTCTGGTACTAAGTGGAACATATTGCAAAATGCGGTGGCGGCTGCTTGAATAAAATTATAGATATCAGCTAAATATAGAAAAAAGCTTACTCAGGGTCAATTTCTAAAAAACTTTGCTCTACCAGATAAACCCATGAAGTCCGCTAATACTTATTAAACTTGTTCTTAATTCAGTATTAATAAGATAAGTATTAAATTTTTTATATATATTTACTCTTAAGTAATATATATATTAAGTACACAGGTAATAGGTTAATTATTTTATTTTCTCTCTCTCCCAATTTTTTAAGTGAAACAGATTGAGAAATAATATTTAATTAAAGATTTATTTCCTTCAAGATCCATTTCTAAAAGTACAAATGTCATTAAAAATAGCTGTCTGTTTATGCTTTATCATATTCATTACATCTGGCATCCTCGCGAACGTACATGTGAGGTCTAGGCAACCTAACGAACTGTGCACAAAACATGTAAAAAATGCTGTACTTCGTACAATTTTAGTCAGTCTTGGCCGAATCAATTAGCTACCGAATCTCTCTTGAATGTGCATTTTCATAATTCACGCGTTAATTATAATTCACGGTAGTAGTATTTGACGGTGGATTAAACAAAATCATAGATATATTTTAAATCACAGCGAGCATTCGACGATAATAAAGCATCAACAGTATTACACAGACGAGAGAACGGTGTAGCAAGTTACAGAATGACTTGGGATCCATTTTCAAAATACTTCAGAAGGGGCTCTCAACGCTACTTGAAAAAGAGAGATCTTCATAGTTTCACATCCAGTGAAGCGAAGAGTAAAGGGCAATTTTGTAATAAATCACTCTTCTTTGAATTCTGGATAGAATTGGATGCTGAATTTTCTGCACACAGAAAACAAAGCATTCGTATACTATTACCAATTTTAACGCGGCACCTCTGTGATCCGAATTTTCTGCGATGACTACTTTGAAGACAAAATATAGATCTGAACAAAATATCAAAAAAAATAACTCTGGTCCCAATCAATTTCTAATTTTTTAGCCTTCCTTTGAAAACTTTGCTCTGCAAGACAAGCCCAATATGTAAGTCACTGATAATTATTAAACTTGTTCTTATAACACTTGGCTGAAGTACCCACTCTTAACACGAGTTTATTTTTTTTTTTAAAGTAGATATGTATTGATATGATATAATAAGCAATTGTAAGGAGGTAAAACAAGTGCATGACAATGTATACAAAAATGTATAAAATAATTTATTGGAAATATGAATACTCATATTACATGGCGGTTTTGGAATGGGCACGTTTTAAGCCTCATAAATTAGCATTTAGAATGATGTTGAAGTAATAAAAAAATTTAAAATTCTAATGAATACTGAATTGTGTTATTTTTTAATATTTAAAGCGAAGCCCGGGATCAGGTGTGCACTCGTGCTAACGTTAATGGTCGCGGTGAGTGATGCACCCCAATTCTTTATTTTATAATTATTTCAATATACAAGATAAAAATCACAATTTCAGTGAATAATTTAACTAAGAAGAAAAATATACTTAACTATTTCAGGATTTTTCTATTTGTCTTTCATAATTTGAGAAAATATCACAAACTGAACTAAATTGTTCCAAATGTTAGCGTGACCTTAATAAGGACACAAATCACAAACACTTTTAACATTACAGGAAAACTATTTGGAAGCAAAAACTATCACGTTTTTGTAATTATAATATCCTTTGATGATTGACAAATATCCTGTTGAACTTTTTCTTGCTTGTGTCTTTTGACGGGGTGAAGTGCATTTTGCAGTACAGTTATGGCGCTGCATATTTTCTTGATAAAGTTCTTAATGTAGCTTCTTGAATTTTCCTTTTCGTTTCATGTTTATTGCTTTTCTCAAATTTACCTTCATGCAACACCCAGTTAAACATACTTCAACAACGTGTTTGCCTTGTTTGATCAGCTTCAATTTCCTTTTCAGAGAGATCCTGGAATGCGCCCAATTCTTTTTTATATTCTGCTCATTTACATTTATAAACCACCAATCAGTCATTACAACATCACAATTAAAACAACTAAGTTATTCATAGGGAAAATGCAGCATGTTCAGAAAAATATTTTTTGCAGAAAATAGTAGTCGTGCCGGGAACTCGGTCTAAACAAGTACCTTAAGATTCTAAAAACGTTTACCACTCCCAAAAAGGAGATATGTTATCAATTCATTTTAGCTCCCATTAAGACTGTCATGATAGAGGATTCTCTGTCAGGTCGTGTAACAAATAAACAGTTTTAGAATAAACGATTTTGTATTATATGTTTCAGTATACTCATAAAAACCAAATCTTGGTAAGTAAATCCTTCAAAGTTAATAATATGCTTATCCATGTATCAAAAACTCTTTCAAATTTGTGAAAAAAAGCGCAACAGAATTATATAATTTTACAACTTCCCTAAAAAGAAAGGATGCAGAGTAACCATAACAGTAAAGTTCGAAAGCCAGCAAAAGTAATATTTTAAGTTAAAAAGAAACGTAATAAAAATCTCATCTTAGGATTACCTTAAAACAAAATATTTTTATTTAGCTATAGGATCAAAAGGTAACTAATGAGCGTTCAAGTAGAATCTTTTTATTTTGATGACCTTTTCACCAGATGATATATATATAAATCATAACAATCTAAATCTGTATTTTTTATTATATCAGAGAAAGTATTTTTTTCATTTCCAACCCTTTTCATCCAAGCCTCATTTTAACCTTTTATTTTCGTGTACTTTATGTGAAAGGTTATCGCGCGCCCCAAAGGTACTTAGTTGAGAAACACTGTTGTAGAGAATTGAATCTATATATATATATATATATATATCTGTTTATCAAGTATTGAATAGTCCAAAGAAAAAAAATGCGTAATAATCCAATAGAGATGCGTAAATAGAAGGAAAGTAAGAGATTATCCTTCACTTTATATGCATACCTTTGTTCTGGTTCATACTGCCTCAAGTGGTCATGCGTCACCCATTTATTTAATTTACACTTTTTTCATAACATAATTAAAGTAAATGTTTCCTGTATTTTTTCATTTCCTTTCGACATCTCTGCAAGCTGTTGACAATTTACACTATAACTGATTTCAATCATTGCCTCTAATTCATCGTAATAAAATTTGATGGTTTGCCTGACCTGATAATCTCTTCTAGGAATTTAGTTTGGAATGAAAATTTTTTAGATCATCTCTTATCACTCTCGATTTAACTACGTTTCCTCCTCTAAACACAACAAATTTTTACAGTTTTTGTAGCTGAAGTTTAAAATCAAAAAGTAAATATGCAGGTACTACACAATGTTTGCAAACATTTTTTAGGTTTAGAATTATATCTCAAATGAAAATGAATGGTGCGAGATTATTCAGTCAATAACTAAATCAGAAATCTAATGTAATGGATGAATAATTTGCAAAATTTTCTCCAGTTCTAATTGTAAACATTTCTTGGAGTTATTCTAGGATATAGGAATGACAGAATTTCTTGGTTACATAATATCATGCATAAAATAAAGAGAGAGAATGCTTTTTTCACTTTTTTTTGCTAAATGCGTTAGATTTCAAATTCCATTTTCCTCTAGTTTGCCTTCTATGCAGAAAAAAGGAGATTAGAAGAGAATTCGATAGAGAAAGAAAATACGGAGATAAAAAATAATAATGTACATTATCCCTATCAAAGAAAGCTATGATTTCCACTAAACACAAAAATACCTCTAAAAATTTTGTTGCTTTTTGTTAAATACCTTTATTTATTACAATCGCCTCACGTTTTTGTTTAAAGTAAGATACAGTTTTTATAAAATTAAAGCTTTACTTTTGCTGTTAGTTAATGTTCTTGGAAATATTATTACGATTGAAAAGTAGCACAGTATGCCACAGATGAATATTTCATATATTTAACATATTGTCATTTAATTCTTTGACTGAACATGGGGGAGAAAGAATGAGGAAACAAACATTTCTCCTAAATCAATTGCTTATCTTTTTCTTCTTCTTTTTCAATTCTTACTATTAGCTCACACTCTCTCTCTATCTATGTATATATATATATATTTAAATATATATAATCAATCACAAACAGGAATCAATAAAAAAAATCGAAACTAAATGAATCCTATATATCATTAAAATATATATTTCATATACTCAAGGCGAATATAGAAGACAAAATTTAACGTTTACAAACAAAATTAAAAAATTATTAATAAATTTATAAAATATCAAGTGCAACCTCGGACTTAGGACCGATAAGTGGGTTAAACAGTTTGATTGCTTTTAACCTTCCCTATTGCAACTTGTAAATTAATCGTAAAATATCCATCTCAAAAATTTAAAAAATTGAAAATTTAAAAGTTAAAATTAAATAGTTAAAATTAAAATCACTATACTTGAAAATTAAACTATTCGCCATCGATCATTCTGAAAGATATATTATATTAAAATATTAAGATTCTGCAAAACAATTAGTTGCATAAATAAGTGAACCTCGAACACCAAAGATTGCACTCATCCTTAGGTAAAAAAATGTCTAAAATGAAAGTTTAAATTAAAACCAATTATTTTCACAAATGAATTGTGTAAATCATTAAAAACTCACCAAAAAAGCATTCTATCAATAATTCAATTCACAAATTTTGAACGATTTTTCTCTCATATTTAATGCAACAATTACCAATCCTATATTTTGCTCACAACACCCACTAATGCCATGTCAATCCAAATGATTCATAATCTCACACCAGAGTTCAATCATTTGGTATTAGATGCAAATCAGATTGCATGCAAAAAGTTGCTTGATTGGTCATAAACGTTTGATTGGTCATAAATAATTTTAAAGTGTAGTCGTGTAAATATTGGTCTATGTGTATACTATAATGTATTCTGCGTGTGGAATGCACAAATTCTTCACAGCTGGACCACTAACAAGCTGACTTTGTGGACCTAATGTTGTGTGGTGGATTTGTGCATTTATGAGTTTAAAATTTTTTTTAAGAAATATTTTTGATCTATGTATTTTCTCAAGAAGTTGATGGGATAATCATTCTGTATGCAACAAAATATAAATTTCTGGATGTTCTTGAATTTATCAATATTGTGTGTAGTTAAATTATTATTTCTCATCAAAAAATTTAAAATTATATTTCTAAATATTGATATTTGTAAGCAGCTATTGAAGTTCGGTATCTTTATGACATTGAAGTTAAATGCTTCCCTTTTATCATAGATATTGCTGTATAATTTGTTGTCAATAATATTTAAATTTAAATCTAAAAATTCAACTTTGCTGGAGTTAAAATTTGTCTGTATTAATTTTAGGTATTCCGGATAAAAATTAATGTTTGGTTTAAATTCAATGTCGTGACCTATAACAATTAAATCATCTATGTATCTTAATAAGATGCAAGATGGTTCATTTCTTCGATTTGATTCATAGTGGTGTAAATACAGGTTAGCTAGACTGTTACTGGCTGGACCACCCTGAGGCAATCCTTTGATTTGTTTGTAGAGTTTGTTATCAAAAATAATAAAATTCTCCTGTATTACAAAACGAATTAGTGTATTGAACTTTTCAAAACTAATGTAATCATTCAAACCATAATTCTCATATGCATCTGAAAGTACCTGAATTATATCTTCTATTTTGATGGAATTAAATAAATCTTCGAAATCAAATCCATGCACTGAAAATACCTCTTGTTGCTCAACCTTCTTTATTACATCATGGCTGTTTTTTATAATACAAGTATCTTTAAATTTGTCTATTGTATCTTGTAATATGGTCTGTAAAATTCTTCCCGATTTGGATATATAAGTATTGAACCCATTTGTTACACTGCGGAAATTGACTGGATTTTTATGAAATTTAGGAGTCAAAAATATATGGGGATATTTAATTTTATTGCTAGAAATATTTAATTGTTTACAAAATGCCAATAATCTATTGTTAATTTCTTTCATACTAAATTTACAGACTTCATATGCATTGTTATTTTTATATGATCATTTATTAATTTACTATAGTAATATTTACACATTATTGCATAATTTCCTGGGACTTTATCAACATAAACTACCACAAAGTGTTTTTGTAAATTTTCTATTGGTCTTTTAATTTCTCTATAAGAAATATCATTTTTTGTTTTAAAATTCAACTTCAAATTCCTTAAGTCCCTTAGGACATGAAACCCATATTCTTTAAAGGCCTGAGTAGGTAAATTATATTTAATTTGTTGGCTGGGTGGCGTAAATTGTTTGTCACTGGCCTTCTGTACCTAAGGTTGCGGTTTCAATCCGAGCCCAAGTCGGTGGATTCCTGATGCAAAAAATCGATAGCGGCCATATCGTATGATTCTACGGTATGAAAAAGATCCCTTGAGTGTCCGTTTGGATAGGATGCTATCGACAAAATTAAATTCCTAAGTAAAAATTTTGCATCGGCAGAGCTCAGCTGCCTCCCTCTGGGGAAGAAACTGGGCGTCAAAATTACTTGCGGTAATTGGTAAGGCATAAATGGTGCCGCACTAAGGAGTGATATCAGATCTTGGGAAATGTACTAGGTCTGAAAATGTAGAAATACCAATAAGCAGGCCCATTACAGAATATATATATATATATATATATATATATCTTGTTCAAATTTTCAATCATTAATAAAATGCTTTCTATTAATCCAATCAAGTTAAAGTAATTTTTTAAACTTGTAGCGGATGACACTTTTTGTTAATACAGTTATTTCAAATATTACTTAATTAAATTAAACTAAATTAATTACCGGTTTTCGTCGCCAAGATAGACTCTTCTCCATTGTTGTAACAATGTAACTGTTAAAACAATGAAAAAACGTTGGCGTCAAAAACCGGTTTTTCAGCCAAACCGGGTGTGCAGTGTTCCAGCAATGCAGAGACAAACCAGGCTCTTTTTTCAATTCTTACTATTATAATTCACTCTCTTTATATTTATATTTATTTATTAATATATATATAAGTATATATATATCTTGTTAAAATTTTCATTCCTTAATAAAATACTTTCTATTCAACTATTCAAAGTAGGAATTGACTAAACAATTTTTATATTACTTGTTTGGTTATTTAAAAGGTTTTCGTGAAAAGTATTTTTTAAACTGATTTATTTTATTCTGGTTAGATCTCATAAATGTTTTTCAAGATTTATTGCTATTTTAACAGTTGAATCACGTAATCAGTTGTCAGAACATATATTGTAGCGAACCTTCATTCTCTGTAATGTGTGAGGGTTGATCTAAGGAAGAGACTTCTATAAAACACTACTAGCTTTTCATTTTTATCAATTTCAACAATAATCAGTTTTAACAACAGTTAAAGAGAACGAGCCAGTCTTAATTTATAACAATAATGATTCTTAAAAAGATTTATCATTAAAATAGGAAGTAATGCAGACACAAAACTATGTTCCTTGTACTTGAACAACAAGGCTCCATGTCTTATGCTTGTACACGCAAATACTTCAAAATAATATTTTAACCAATTAAAACTAGTAGTAACACACATCTGACTACTATCTTCCTCCCTGAATTTGTGATTCACTTAATTTTATAGAGTGATTTGGATTTGCATGTATCGCGGATCCTTTACAGAAAGAGGCTCTCCAACCAAAACATGCAAGAAAAGTGTTTCTCTTAAGGTTTAGTGGAGGGTTGCTAAGAGAGTCCGTTTCAACCCATTGAAAGAAGCATGAATAACGCAAGGTTAGAATATTTAAAAACTATTTTTATATACAGATTATTCCAAACACTAATAATGTAGAAGGGCTGAAATATTTATCAAATAACTGAATATATTCAATGGACTGGACACAAATTATTGTATTACTGAGTCATTGATTATTGAAAAGGAAATTTTGATAAATAGCCTGATTTAGAGTATTAAGTCAAATTCTGTGTGGATTTCAAATCCTAAAATTTAATTGCAATAAATGATTACAGAACTTTAAAACAAATGTGATAAAACAGCAAATCAGCACTTTAATGCTGACATATAAGAAGTTTCTTAACAATTTAAAATTTCTTTTAAAGTAATATCTTATTTTAAATTTACTATTATAATTTGCTTAAAAATTGTATTTCTTCTAACACAAAAAATTGCAGCAAGTAAGTCAATTTTTAAAATTTTTTGCACCTTGCACTAAAAATATTCAGGGTAACAACATCATTTTAACTACCTCAAGTTACCCTTGCGTTAATATATTAAAGTGTGTTTAAATATTTCCTTTAAAATTTCATAAAGGCTTAATTATTTTAAAATGAATTTAGAGATTTAGTTTTTAAAAGTACTTTTTCAAGTGTTAATGAGTATAATGATGTAAAATATAAAAACGACTTTCATTCAGCATAAAATGAACAAAATCGGCATTTTTAATCTAAAAATTTTAACTTTGTCTTCATTAGACTGTTGAAAAGAAAAAATAAACCGCATCAAATATGTATATGCATGAATAAAAGAAAATACAATAAATCAGAAAAATAAGAAAACATTTTATCTCCTTGTCATATGCAGCTTTGATGTAAATATTTAAAATCTAAGAAGAAATTCTAAAAATCTTTACATAGTAAACAATTTCCCCGATTTCAAAACAACCAAGACAATACAAAATAAATCAAAGCACCTGCATTTAAATATCTTTAGATAGAAAAATAAACATATACTTATTTCAATGTTTATCTTACCTTGTATCAATACAGTTGCACTTCCTTGAGCTGATTCTTCACTATTATAAATGAAGCATTGATACATGCCTTCATCTCCTAATCTTACATTTGCAATTTCTAGTACATTATTACTTTGTTGACGTATCCGGTTATCCAAAACTAAAGGCTTTAAATTTTTCTTCCATTTCAGATAGAGTATCGGGGAACCAGAAACTTCACAACGCAGAGATAAGGAAGTTCCTACTGTGACAATTGTGTGAGATGGGCTTATGGATGTACGGAGACTATCTAAAAGAGAAACAATCACTGATGTGCTAAACTGGTTACTATAGAATTGTTTGATTTAAAGCAGATAAAAAAAAGTAAAACCCTGATTGAATAAGAACATTGATAAACTGATTTTTGTTGTTGTCTGGAACGTAGTTTGAAATGATAAATAAAATATAAGTGTTGCTTTGAATAAACCGATTTAATTTTTGTGTTTATACATTTAAATTATTATTAATCTTTTATATTCAAAATTTTAAAGATTTTCAGTTTCTCACTAATGTTAAGAAATACACTATAGACTTAAAAACAAGCTATCTATTATTTTTTTGTCGTCTAATTTATTGCTTTCTGTCACTCAAACATCAGATAATAGGTAGCTTTCATTGGATTTGGAAAAGTGTTACTTTTTAAAAGTTATTTTTTCACTCAACAATATTCAAAAGTAGAAATTAAAATTTGTATTATTGTGTTTCTTTTAAATATTCACTTTAATTATTATTATTTTCTTATGATGACTTTGAAAGATTTAAGAAAAGAATTTTTAAAACGTAACGTTTAAAATTGTTTCACTAGTCTAAAATTACACTTATTGGAAAGTTATCAATTTTTTTCTGGTACGAAATATTTCATATACTGCAAATATAATCAGTAATTTATAAAAAATAAAATAAAATTTTACAAAAAAAAAATCATATAATTTCCTTAAAAAAAGAAATAATACATAAAATTTTAAATATAGTAAAACTTATTCCTTTTGTTTTAATAAAAACATTGCTGCTTTTGTATGTATGTATTGCATTCTCATTTTCTATATTTTATCATCATAATTTATCAACCAATCAAGTTAAGATTTTTTAAGAAAATATTTATATTTTAGTATTTTACTTTCGAAGAGAATCAAGTAATATATCTTTAAAGAATGCAAAAAAATAATTTTTTATGACTCAATCAAAATCAAAAATCTCTATATGTATTGAAAAAAAAGCATTTCTTAAAAATAAGTATTATGTTAAGTGTAAACACATCTAGAGACAAAATATATTTTTTTTATTTCCTTCGAAGGATATGCGTGGATCATCTCAGCTGAATTAATAATTTTTTTTTTCTTTTTAAGCAAAACAGACCTGCCAATTAAATTTAATTTATCAAAGCAAATTCTAGATTATTTACATTATTTTAAAGAACATTTTTAGTATAAAATTGCTTTTACGTAAATATTTTTTTAAATCAAAAAAAGCCATCTTACCTCTAACAGTTAGAACTGTGTGAACTTGTTCTTGCCCTTTTGTATTATTTACAACACAAACATACTTTCCACTGTCTTGAAGAGTCGCTCTGTGGATGACCAACATACCTTCTTGTTCAATGATTCTATGATTATTTGCAAAGGATGTCATTAAGCTAGAATCCTGCCTAAACCATCGAATTGTTGGAACAGGATAGCCGTGAGCAACACAAGGAAGCCAGATTGTCTCTCCGTTCTGCTCTTGAATGTCCCGTCTCCAGTGAACTATCCTTGGTGGAACAGAGCCATGAGGCTCTAAAATAAGAAGATAGTTTTAAATCTTTAGGGATACACAAAGTAACATGTTTTATTCCTTTAATAAATAAACAACATTTGTCAAGATTTACAAAAAATGAAATTCTAGATATGTAAAGAAGGAAATTTTCCTTCAGATTATTGAGACACCTACATTACAAACTACAAGGACAATATACTCTATTATGAATTATAATATATATTAGGTTGGGGAAAAAGAAATCCATTATTTTTTCGGTAGATGGCTGTAGTATCGATATCTCGTGAATTATCGATCAAACAATTTCAAATTTATGCTCATTGTCAAAGTGACATTTAACACTAAAAATTTGTTTTGTTATTTTTTGTTTGGTCCATTCAGTTATGAGTTACATGGTGTTAAAAATGGAAGTCAATAAAGAGAAAATTCGGTACACTTTACAGTTTTTCTTTGATAAAGGTGAAAATACAAGCCAGATAGCTGAAATTGCATATGTTGTTTGTGGTGTCCATACTGTAACAGCTAATTACGTGCAATTTTGGTTTCGTCGATTCTGTTCAGGCATTTTTGATGTTAAAGTTGCCCCGCGCCCGTCATCGAAAATGTCGATAAAATCACAGAAATAATCGAAGTTGACCGGCATGTTAGTAGTCGTAGCATCGCCCAGGAGCTAAAGAAGGACTATAAAACAGTTTTAAGCCATTTGAGCAAAGTTGGATTCAAAAAGAAGCTCGATGTTTGAGTGCCACACCAATTAACACCAAAAAACATGATAGATCGAGTTTTCATCTGCGAAGCTCTTGCCAAACGGAATGGAATAGACCCATTTCTTAAACGAATGGTGATTGGGGATGAGAAATGGGTTGCATACGACAATATTGTGAGAAAACGATCGTGGTTAAAGAGCGGCGAAGCAGCTCAAACGAGGACTAACATCCAGGAAGGTTCTACTGTGTATTTGTCAGGACTGTGGAAAGGAATAATTTAATTTCTTCCATAAGCCAAACACTAAATTCAGATATCTACTGTCAACAACTGGACCGTTTGAAGCTAGTGACTGACCAGAAACGGCCAGAATTGGTGTTGTGTTCCATCAAGACAACGCCACACCACACACGTCTGTAGTGACTCACCAGAAACTCTGGGAGCTTGGTTGGAAAGTTTTAATGCATCCACCATATAGTTTGAACCTGGCACCAAACGATTACCACCTTTTTCTCGTATTGAAAAACTTACAAAGTGATAAGAAATTAGGTTCAAGAGAAGATTGTGAAAATCGATTACTAAAGTTTTTCGCCAATAAAGGCCAAGACTACTATGAGAGAGGCAATATAAAGCTACCTTTAAAATGGCAACAAATTATACAACAAAACGGTACATATTTGACTTAAATCAGACAATCCGAAGTATGTTAAATAAAGTTTTGAATTTCATGCAAAAATAATGGATTTCTTTTTCCCCAACCTAAGATAAAAATATCACTAAATTAAGAACTGAAAATTGTTCGTAATATTAAGGAGTTATTTCCTCATTGCTTCGAATGTTAAGATGCATATATATGTTTGTAAATATTGTTTTATGGTAGTCACTACAGTTCTAGGGATTAATGAGTTCTTAGGATGATAAAGCAAATTATCTGTTTAAAAGTCATCGGATGAAAAACATTATACGCCCTTCGTTCATAGATAATAAATTTTGAATAATAATTTCGTCAGATTTTGATTTTTGCAATATTGAAAAATACAATATGAAGGATGGCAGAAAGAATAAAAATTGTATAAATAACACAGAGGAAAAACAATTTTGAATAATTGTATTACATTGCTAGCATTGCCCATAATTTGCACTATCAAACTTAAGCTCAAGTAATTATTGTATTTAATAAGGTGTGTAATAAGCAATTAGAGAGAGAGATTGTACATTTAAAATGCCACTTATATATTTTTGAATCCAAAACCGGATTCACACCGGTAAAATTTACATTTTTTTTTCAATAAGCATACATATCTTAGAATATCATTCTGGAAAAATGAGTTCTAACTTTCTCAATCAAATTTAGTATGGAACTTAATAATTGTTAAGCAACCCAATTGCAATGCTACCACAAAAGGATAGATTACTAATTATCAGTAGGGAAATTTAATATGTAAATTACTGCAAGAACTTTATAACTCAGTGCTTCTCAAAGTTTCAATATTCGCGACCCAATATCCAATCATAATTTTCCTCGATCTCCTCCCCCTTCCATACAATTACAATGTATTGAATGCATGCATCCCTCCAACAATGACAGTGCGTTGAATTCAATAATACTATACTTTGATGCTAAAACTATGATACGACTTTAAGCTCTTAATTGCCACTAGCGTATATAAGAGTCTTACTCAGTCATACCGTTAATTTCCCTGGACGTATATATACGTATTTCCGAAGTACGATCTGTTCTGTGCAATGCTATCCGTAAAATTATATCGAAGGCTTTGGAATGCAAAACCTTGAATGAAGGACAAAGTTTGTGAAGGATTTACTTATTTCAGATTATTTCCTTCTTTATTCTTCCCCCCCCACCCCACACACACCAATATATATTTTATACCCTCGCCTACATGGAAAACTATTGGCTTTGGGAAGCTAAAAGCATAATTTTTATTTGGCTCTTAAGGGATCTATTATAAATTATACAAATTTTTAAAATAAGTGTTACTTTTTGTACATAATTTTACATATGGCAATCAAATGGGGTCACTGTTAATTATTAAACTTGTTCTTAACTTAGTATTGTTAAATTGATTGTAAAATACATTGTGTAGCAGTTATACATTTATAAGTGTAATATATCAGTGTAAATGTGTATTTTATTTTTTATTATGTCAGAATGTAATTTGTTTGTTTACTTTCAGTAACTTAATTTTTTAGAATAATCTTTTGTTTTCGACTTTTCAATATGCTCGCGCCCACCTCGTAGAGTTGTCACGGCTCCCAAGGGGGGAGGCGTGCCCCACACTTTGATAAACGCTGTTATAACTCAATGTAGCCTTCAGTTTTTTAAAACTTTACATGATTTTGACATACATTTTATTCAGGGGAAAAAAAACACACCTTGTGTTTTTTAAGATAATAAAATCTTTTAAGAGATAATTTTTTTTGTTCGTGACACTTTAAACGTAAAAATTGTGATGTTTGCTTTTGTTTACTGAATTAGTTTGTAAATAAAATGTTTGTCTGAGTATAAAAATGTATTTTTCATACTAAGTCTCAAAAAATAATGTTAAGTTTTTCTTTAAAATTGCAGTATTTACCCATTACTTAAAAATAACATTCATAGGTGTGAAGTTTCATTTTTTATTTCTCAATAAAAAAGGATGCAATTGTTTGTTACTTATTTATCTTGAATTATTTAAATTGAAATTTTAATAAAAAAATACTGTGCGATCTGTTTTACAAGTTAGCAATGGACAAATTAAATTTAAACTTTTTACTTAAAGGATGTTTGAGAGAAATATTAATCTTTATAAAAATTTATGCCACAAAACAATCTTCAGAAAGATTTATTTGCTAATTAAAAGCATTATTGGTATATATTGTAGCAAATTTCATAATATGTTTAATCATTAAGTGTTAGCAACATAATTTTCTTAAAGAAAAAAAAGAAAGAAGAAAAAAAAAGACATTCCTTTCCTTAACAGAATGAAAAATTTAAAAAAAATCCACATTTCACATTAAAAAAATGAGAAGTGTCATGTTGCTTAATTGTTATAGCAGGATCCATCCAAAATAGCAATAAAATGTTAAAGTCATCATCATAATTACCACAAAAGTAATTTTCGTTATGCTGATATGACAGGAACGATTTCGTTGTTTTACCACGCATTATTCAAATCTTTCTTTCGAATACCTGGCATATTTCATTCATTACTTTGCTTTCTTTCTAATTTTTTGAAAAAAAATTTAATAAAGTGCAATTTTGTTATATTTTTTGTTTTGTTTTTGTCGCATTTATCAGAGCTAATTACCGTGCATTAGTCGTTTGAATGTTTTTCAAGCATAATTTTAGTTAAGACTCATTTTAAATATGATAAATATTTAAGTAAGGCAATTTAAGTAACATAGCTGAGTTGAAACAAGGTGTATGATTTTTTTCCTTTAAAGATATTGCTTTAAGAATGAATTATTGTCTTTCCAAATATTCTCATTCAAGAGTAACGATGCCCTTCCTTAGCCATTGTCTTACATTCTTAAATATGCTTTATATGTAATTATAATAATGTTGCAATTAATTATTTAAATATTAATAAGTAATAATTGCTGAAAAAAACTAAAATTATTTTAAAAGATTTCACATTTTGGCACAATATGCAAAAAATTAATTTCTGAAAATTTTAGAGGGAAGTATGGGATCTGAATCAGAAAAAGATAATTCTAATTTAATAATAAAATAATTTTTCTCTGATTTCTGTTTCTATAACTGTAAATACTCCGGTCTAAGTTAATATTTTTAAACAATAAATGAAATATTTCTTTGTTTGCTAATTTCTTAGTAATTAAAATATAATGTCTTACAAAAAACATCTTACGACTTACAAAAAAAAAAATATCTTTATTTTTAAATCATAAAAAAATTGTAAATTATTAACCTTAAAAATGACAGTCAGTTTTGAAACACTGTATTACTACCACAGATATTTATTAACTTACATCTTGTACGTATTTTGTTAAAAAGATAATTAGAAATTATTTCATGAATAAAAAAAATAAAATAAATGAGTATATTTTCTCTTTTTTTTTTTAATTAATAAAAGTTAAGATAAAGAGATACTTTTAAATAATCAAATGTCAATTGATTTTAAAAAGGAGTGTTGGGAGGATTTCCCGCTTAAAGTAAAATATACGAACATATTTTGTGATATTTTTCAGCAGATTTCCAAAGTATTCAGTAAAATATCATGAGATAACTCAGTCTTGCTTTTTCCCACAAAAATAACCGTGCAATAAACATTAAATTACAAAGATAGAACGGGCAGAAGGATAAAAGCGTTTTAGATTTGAAAGGATGATTGCATCATCGGAAAATATCTATTTTCAAAAAGAATATGTTTATGCGGTACAATTTCTTTCAAAGAAATTTTATTTTTACAAGATTTATTCTGCCATCACATTTTTATAGTTTGAACGAAAGCCAATATTTCAATGTTTATGTATTCTGATAATGTTTACTTGGCTTTGATAATGGTTTTCTTTTTCTTGTTTGGTATTTAGTTTAAAATGGATCTCTCCGGAAAGGATAAAATCAAAATTGAGAAAAATAAATAAAATTCGGAAACAACACTAAAGTGTCGCAAATAATGAAAAAAAAAATTCTTTTTAGAAATTGCGTTTGCTTTACGCTTTTAAAATACGCCTGTAGAAGTTTCAAAAGCCTAGGTCATTACAAATCATTAAGAATCTACAAACAGAAAAAAAGTCTACTCGTTTAAACATATGGAATTAGGCCAATGAAAAGTATAAAAAAAGATTTTGATTAATGAAGTAATGGAAAAATATAAATAAAAAAATGGGAGTACCATAGAAATGTAATTTATAAAAAGATGTGATATTATATATACTACAAAATATTCAGAAGCATTTATAGCATTTTTCCCTTGACTATATAAATATAATTAACTATTTATCTTACTACAATAACATCCTTTAGTTTAAAGCAGATTTCAAGAAACTGTCTATTCCAATTAATTACGAGATGTCATATATTCAATAATTTAATTAATTTAATCAGAAGGAATTTAAAAAAATGTCGAAAAGAGATTTAAGGAAATTAAAAGGTAATAAGATATCATTATAGTTAATCACTTAATATTTGACTAATACTGAAATATGACTATAAAATCAATTGTTAAGTTTGGCCATGAACATAATCAATTTTTTTTAAAGGCCTATTATACACTGTGTCACACAAAGAAGAAATCTGGCTACTATCACGAAACTTGGTAAGAATGTAGTCTGGTAAGAAATATGGAAGTGATTAAAATTTCGGTCAATGAGGCATGTATAAGAACGTTGTGCGCATATAAGATCCAACTAGGAAACTTTTAAAGTATGATTGCTCATGCCATAGTGGTATACAAACAAATCTGTTAACTTGAATTGACGGTATTTTGACATGAGATACCTTGGAGAGGTAAACGGTGATAGTACGAACATTGCCCGGTTTTTGAGAGGGGATGGCTCTTAGGCCTCAGAGAAGCAGGCTGGTTTAACAGGTGTAACAGTAGCCATCTTGGTCAGAAAGATAGTTGTTGGCAACAATGGATTACGGAAGTGATAGTCTACCGTTGCGGAGGGTCAGTGTGTCCGATGAACATAAATGCGCACAAATCAAAACCACCTAGTCCACCACGTCCTCAACAACAACGTCGCTAGAATCGGTTCGACGCTATTTACCATTTTCCAGACATAAGGTAGAATCAAGGGAAACCATTGGAAGACAATGGCTGGCACAGGTATAAGCTAGATAACCATTAAGACGCCTACCACTGGCACCACATCATAGGCAGTATATATTGGAGTTTTGCCTACCTCATGAGAGCTGGAGTGTTATCGACTGGAGGCATGTTCTCTTTAGTGATGAATCCCGATTTATTCTCAATGCTGATGACCAGCGTAAACCCGTGTGGAAGTGTCCAGGTCACCGGATTGACCCGGCATTTGCATTGAGAAGCATACGTCAATTACAGAAGGTGTGACAGTGTGGGGAGTGATTTTCTTGAACACGATTACCCCTAATTGTATTTTAACAAACTTTGACGGCGCACAGATACGTGGACGGAATTTTATTGCCAGTTGTACTGTCTATTCTATCAAATCACCCAGGTTCCATTTATCAGCAAGAAAAAGCTCGTCCATAAAATGCAAAACTTTTCCAACAATGTCTCCAAGGATGTGACGTTCTTCCGGGGCCTTGCAGGTTACCAGATCTCTCGCCAATAGAGCACGTTTGGGATGTTCTTGGAAGGCAACTGTAACTGTTTTGGAATACTGGTGAATTATCTGCCCAGTTGAAAAGATTATGACATGATCTTCCGCATGAGGTCATAGGTGACTTCATTAATACAATGCTACTCAGTGTTTCTGCTTGTATAGCTGCTAGTGGTGGATTTACTATCAACTGATTTGAAAAATTTTCATGTCATATTAAAACAGTCTTTTCTTCTGAATTTGTATGATTTACTTATCTCCTTATACACTACTTACAAGTTCAGTTTCGTGATTGAGGTAGTTCGTTTCCTCATGAGTGCATACATTTTTTTGTGATAGAGTGTATATCGACAACCATTCCATCAAAAAACCGATAAAAAACCATTTTGTTTATATTAAATAAAATTATTTTGATAGAGGGAATCACTAAGTATGGATAACGAATTCTAATTTTGATTAGACTGACTGAAGATACAAAAAGCATTTTACACTTTTACATTTGTATCGATATTAGTCCATGATAAAGCAAAAAAGAAAAAAAAAATATCGGCATATTTCTTTTTCTTTCTAAAATTCCCTGGTTATATTATCGACCATTTATACTGGTGGAAATCCCAATCTGTACCTTTTCCTAAGGATTTACTCAAATTAGAATAATATATATTCCATTTGTGGATATTTGTTAACAGTGGCGTGCACTGACTACTGCTATGGAAGAGATAAGCATTTAAAAATACACATCTCAAGGCGTAATCTTTGTGCTAAGAATTAAAAATTTCTTGAAATATGGGACTGGTTTGAACCCTTACAATTCATCATTGTGTACTACAATGTTGGATAGTATGAAATTATACCCTTGAATATCATTTCATATGGTAACATGGCATTTTCATTATTCTTGAAAACATTCTTAATACAAAATCAGAATTAAAAAAAATATCTTGATCTGCCTTTAGGATACTTTTCTCATTTTTTCTTTTATTATTATTTTTTAAAGCGACACACGCCTCTCTAGTTACTATTTTCCCATTTACCATTTTTTCCCCTAGCTGATTGTGCTTACGGTATCAAAATAAATCAGATGTATTCACATAATTAGATTTTGCAATTTTCATATTTACTTCAAAAACGCAATGAGATATATTTTAACCATACTTTTTTTTAAATCTTAGAATTAATTGTTTCATATTTGGCTTACATTTCATGTTCTTTTGTTGTTCATTCTCGATGCGTCAAACCACAATCTCTAACTATTTGGTAAAAGAGATAATCTCTATCTCAGGTAACTAATCTTTAATGGTTTTTTTAAAAAAAACATAAATTATTATTTTGACTATAAATAAAATAATAAAGCTAGTTAATAATCAAAAACTATTTTGCTAAATTAATTTCATATAGGATTCTTCTATGAAGCCTGCAATATCTGTTCTTAAACACTTAACTCGGAATAATTCTGAGAGAAATAATTATCATTAATGGATTTTAATCATTATATTTAAGCCTTTGAATTTGTGGTACCTCACTCTGTTTTTAAGAATATTATTTGAGTATATCACTAATGGAATTTCCATGTCAACGTACTGTAGCATTGCAGAAATATTTAAGATTTAACATATTTACCGTTCTAGTCTTTTAAAAGCAATCAGCTTTCTCATATTTTCAATCTAACAGTAAATTACATTAATGTATTAACAAGGTTTTAATTAAGTGCAGTATGGAGGAAGCTTTCAATTTCAAAACCTAATCAATAAAATATCAAAATATTTCAGCGTTGTGAATAAAAATTATTCAATATTATGTTTATTTAATTGCTTTTAAAGGAGCCTAATAATATCTAACAATAGTTTTAGCTAAATTTGATTCTAAAACTCACTTGTAACACTAATACAGCTGTATTATACAAATATATGCTATTTAAAATATTTAAAAGACTGTTTAGTAAAAATTATAATATTCATACTTTTTAATATTTAACAATTAATTAATAGTTGCTGTAAATATTGAGAAATATATCAAGCATTGATAGATTATTGAACAAAAATTGAAAAAAAATCCTTATTTTAAGGCAATAATAGAAACATACTAAATTACTTATTATTATTTATTTTATAAAATTCATTGAATAATTTACATCAAAATTTAGAAGACTCATTTTTTTCTTTTTATTATTTTATTCTACTTTACTCTAAAAAATGTGATATTTTTAAAATGAAAACTATATATAATTTTTAGATTTCTTTAATTTATAAGAATGAAAGAGACTTCAGAAACTATTTAATTTATGTGTAGTATTTTTTAGTTATTATTTCTTATAAGAAAATTAGTCTCATTTACATTAATTTTGGGCATCTTGTAACGGGTTTTTCTCGGGTCCTTTACCCAATCCTTTTTTTTTCTTATGTGTTGCATTTTGACAACTAAATCTTTACAGCTATGGCAATTTCCCCAATGGTGACAAGGACTTCATAGCGGCACCATCAAAAGACGGCTCTCGTTTGAAAACATTGCCGATTGAATTCATTCTAAAATTCAAGTTCTCGTCGGATGATAAATATTGCCAAGAGTACCAGAGTCAAATTGATACTCAAGAGATCTCTTACATGCCAAAAAATCATAAACATGTGTTCTTATGGCTTTTGCATCCAGAAGACTTACCACTCCTTAACGGTTCGAACTTTCGACCTTGAGCTTATGAAGCGGGCACCCTACTTCTAAGCTAACGAGCTCACTTACCCTTAATTCTCAAATGGAAATACTTTATATATGTTGTTTGATTGGAGGACCCCTTTCTGTAAATGAACCATGATATATGCAAATTCTAATCACAATTTAAAGTAAAATGCAGTTTCAAGAGGATGAGTCAGTCAGATGAGTCAATGGAAGCTCTAACAGTAATGGTGAGATTTGTTAATCTGGTCATAAGACTAAAAGCCTTGTTTTTCGAGTTCAGAGAATTTAACCGTGTGTGGATTACTTCTTATACGTTTGAAAAGTACTTTCAAGGGGATTCCCCATGTGATGGTTTCAAAAATTCCAGAATTTTTTCTTTTTCTTTTTCATATATTGCTTCCTTAACATGTATAGAATACGGTGGTAAAGTTATTTTTTAAAATTCGAAGTCGTTATAAATAAGCAGGTGTTAGAAGAGCAACTGTTCGTAGCGCTAAGTTAAGATTTCCATTTGTTTTAATCGGACTTTCGCTTTTTTCTCAAAACTGTGTTTTTTGAAGTTTCTTCCATCATATCTCAAGAACGTTTCGATCGAATGACTTCAAATTTATAAAGTACACTCAGAGCATGCATACTCACCAAATGAACTACGATTATTTTAAAATTCAAAATATTTGTACTTTTATAGCAAAAACTAGTTGATCTCCAATACTATCACTGCGTTTGCGGCAGAACGAAGCATTACTTACTTTCCGGACACGCCTCGTACATTCACAATTTTGTAAGTGATATATAAAATATTTCTTATTAAAAATTCAATCAATCACATTGATTTTCATGGCATATAATATCACATTCTTAAAGAGAATGTTTATACTAGAAATAGTTGTGTAACAATACGTATTAATATATGGTTAGAGCTTTTGTTAAATGAGTTGTTTTCCCTCCTTGGCTGTAAGATTTTCCAATTGTGAGTTTCAATAATGAGCCTCCTATCCCCCAATTAGGCTGTTATTAATGGGGATTTGGCCCCCCCCCCAATAATCGGTGTCTGATAATTTACTTTTAAGATTGAAATATTTTGAATAGAGAACAGATCATTGATTGAGGGAATAGTAGTGTGTATTATTTATCTACAGATGACATTGAAGTGGATGCTCAAATCCACTATTTTAACTTTGGTTTTTCGGTATCCTTTTTTTTTTTTCATTGCTTACTGTATCTTTGTTAAGTTGCATGAATATAAGCTTTGACGTGATTCTCCCCTCTTTTTACTATGAAAAGTACATTTTTGAGGCTATATTCGAATTCATCTAGTCTTTATCGCTGAAGAAAACAATGAAAGTGATTCATTGCCAATATTTTATTGAGATATAGATTCTTTATTTTACAGACTTTTTGATATTATATCCCCGCAGTTTATATAATTTTTATACACATAAAGTTCTGTTACTCCTGAGTTAAATGAGGGTTACTTGCAACCTAATATTTGAACCAAGACAAAGGTACAAGAACGGGACCTGAGTGACCTCTCTATCCTTATTCCCACATGACATCACGTGACGACTTTATAATTCCGTTTCATCAAACGCAGGGTTAGGTTACATTTTAGTTTTGGCGTGACAAACCAATCTACCAATACGATTCAGCAGCTTGCAACACAGTAGAACATTTTTCGAACAATTTTCGATTCCAACTATAATGCATGCAGAGTTATAGAAAAGATGTCAATAATAAAGAGATATTTAAAGTTTTAATATGTATTAATTTTGCGTCATTTATATAAAGATATTTCTTAACATAAAAACAAACAGCATAACATATAACTATTTCTTCAGTAAAAATTAGAATTGTACATATGTATTTTTTAAAAATATTTATAAAAATAAGAAAGACAACGTAAATTATATGTATTTCTCTGCATTACAGTTAAATAAAACGATAAATAACAATTTTAATGCGAACTTAGTGCTTTTCCCACGTACACACACACACGCTTTCAAATCGCAAATGTGTGTGACTTTCAATTTGATAAGGTTCTTAGCAATTCATTTGTTTATCAATTTTTTTGCGGATTCGAATTATTTTTAGTATGAGGAAAGATTTTTTACTCTTATATGTCGAACCAAAAGCGGGAAGTGGGAGTACATGCAATTACTTTTCTCTCTTCAAATAATAATGTATCTTCAGCAATGTCATTTAATAATTTTCAAAATCTGTAAATTTATCTTTAGTTCTTTTTCAGATTGTTCTGTAATAAAAAAAAATAAATGTCCATAATTTTGAAGATTTTTGTCAAACAAGAGGTCCATTACAAATTTATCATCTACCATTCACTCAAAAATTGACAAATTTGTAGAGAAGTGCAAAATGCCACTGAGAATTGCACCACGTGCCATAGGTTGCCGATCCCTGATTTAATGCCCATCACATTCTAATGCAAGTATTTTGGATATTAATTTTTAAGCATGATTTTGTATGTAGACACTTTTGAATTTGTTCATGAAAAAAAATTTTTATGTCGATGCTAACCCGCACGCTTATTGTATTTACACTATGATTTGAAGTTGTTAAAGTTGATTTTAATAATAATAATTAGATCTAGGCATTTAAGTAGGTATAATGCAGAATAAAGTAGCAAAATATTCAGGAAAAAAAAACATCAACTAATCATTTCTTATAAATATTCAATAAACTTATTAAGGGTTTTATAAAAAGTGTTCTAACAATGTATATTTATAAAAAATGACTTTTTATAACAATACTTTTTAAGAATTATAGTATTTTTTTACTTATAGTAGCCTGTGTTAAACTTTATTTGTTAATAAATAGCTAAATTAACTTTATATTTAACTCATGAAAAATGTATCCTTATTACAAATTATTATACAAAACCTTTATTGGAACCTATAGATTTCCTTTTATTTTACGAAATTTAGTTTTATTTTACTGTACATAGAAGCTACGACAATTCAGTCATTGCACTTTAAACTTTGGAATCTATTATCTGCATATTATTTTAAATCCGAACACGATAAGCATTCTAATGATAAATAGTAAGCAAATTTTCAAAGAGTATCTATTATACTTAGTTTAAAACCTAAATATAATCATAGGTAATCCCATTTCCAATCACAAATAATCTTCCTAAGTCGTGTAATACAATTTGCAAGGGAAAAAATAAATATTTATCAAATATATGTATTTCAAACTTTATTTGCTACTTAGCAAATTATTTTGAGTCTATCTAAAAAGATTTTAAAGCTATAGCTAATCATAGAGTAATATATGCTCAATATATACTTCCTACATTCAAAAATATTGCCTGAATTTGAAAAATATTCTGAAGTGAGGATATATATCGTTAAGGCTACCATACAATATGAGTGTTTTCTATAGTTATTTACTTCCATTTCAAGTATATGAACTTTATGACCATGGAATGATAATTCTTATCATTATTGTTATATATTTTGAAAATTTCAAGTCAGATATAACAAAAAACATTTCTAAGAATTTCAATACATTTCATTTTACATAATTCAATAATTTTATACTATTAAGAGGACTTGGTGCGCCCAAAATGACCAACCTATCGGTTTTTATTATTTTTATTTAATCTCATTCTTTGCATTATTATCTTTCAACTGATATATAACTTGTGCAGATCGAAAAGTTAGAAATTGAATAAAACTTCATTTGTGTGCAAACAAATTAGGCAATTCGGCCACGCCCCCTTTTTAGAAAAAAAAGCTTAAAAAAGCGTTATGATAAAAAACTATTTTATAAAGATAAATAATAACAATAAAAAAAGAATATATAATATATAAAGTATAATATTTCCGAGACAATACAATAATGTAATTTCTCTTCTTTGTGAAATGTGTGTATTTAAAATTTTTGAATTAAGGCATTTTATATTATACTAATTTCATAATTTCAGTTCTTATTCCTGATATGTTTTTCATACAAATGTAATACTTCAGTATTATTTGAAAAAAAAAAACAACTAAACTTTCTGTTGCGACAGAAAAAAAAATTAACATTTTTATTGAATTTTATTGTGCAATTATTACTTTCTTAAAATTGATCATTAAAAATATATGGGTTGTGAAAAATACGAAATGCAACTATTTTAAAGAAAATTATATTACTAATATCTTAAAGTGGTATTTTAAGTTTATTTAAGCTTTTTATAATTTTTTTTCAGAATTATAAACTTTAAAGTGGTTTTTCTCAGTTTGTGTTTTTCGAAACATTAGGACATTCAAAATGCTACTCCTTCCACAGCTATTTACCAATCACTTCCATTTTTTCCTGTGTGTTGCATATAAAGCATGCAACAAAATTAGGGATCCATTTTGCTGTAAACTGAATACTTCTTTCAAAAAAATTAAAATGTAAGAGCTATTGGCTTTTTCGTTGATTTTTAGCATGCATATCAACATTTTATTTTTTTTTTTCTCAAAAACGAATTAAGTTATTTTTAAATCACTCCCCAAAGTTGTTTATAACATCCATAAGAATATTACAAAAAAATTTAGGTCAAAAAGTTAATAATTACAAAAGGAGTAAAATTTCAAAATTTTCCAAACTTTCTTCAAAAAATTTAAATTTTAAAATTGTGTGAATAGTATGTGAAAACTTTTATCTCGTATTATTTTCTTGAATAGAAACATTATATAAAATGCTAAAATATAGTTTTTAAATACATAAAGAAAGAAAGTAGTTCAAAGGGTACCAAGTCACCTTAAAATAATATTCTCCAAAACATGATGTTTTTAACCTTTATAAAAGAAAATATAACGAATGATATACACTATCTATCAATAAGTAATTGGACATTTGTGATACAGAAATAAACGAAGCTTATTCATTTTCAATAATTGATAGAACCTCCACCAGAGGCAATACAGCCGTAACCCTCCGGGGCATGCTTTCCACAAGTTTTAGGAGGATGGACAGTGGTACTTTCTTGCACTCGGTAAGTTTCCGCACGTGTATGTTTTTTCCCAATTTTGAATGATTGCTGAACCCTTTAATCCGGATATCTAACTCATCCCAGAAGTTTCTATCGGATTTAAGTTTGGACTCTGGGAGAGCCAGAGTCCAGTCGGTTCATCACATTGTCATCATACCAATCTATCGTGACAAGAGGCATTTTTATGCTGGAAATAAATATGATCCAACCCATAAAATTGTGACAGCGTAGAAATAACATTTTTGTTTAGAATAATTTAATAGGATTTGGAGTTAAATTTAGATGCTTTAGGATCAAGGATCCCAGTCCATACCACGAGAAACATCCCGACCATAATTCCACCTCCATCAAACTTTACTGTACTACAACGCATTCTGGTTAAAGAAGTTCTTGACGTATACGCGAAACCCAGATACCACCATCCGACTGGTAGAGATAGTTCCTTGATTCATCACTCCTGAGAACCTATTTCCACTTATCAACGGTTCAATTTTGAAGTGCCTTGCATCACCTCAACCGAGCAACGTGGCTATTATTTGAAATCAAAGATTTATGGGGGATAGCATGCCCTTGGAAACCAAGTAAATGTGCTTCCTTGTGGATATGTTTTATCCAAACAACAGCTCCGGATGCTTGTTGTAACTTCTGGACTATGTGGGTCATCGATTTGGGTGTGGGTTTTCTGATTATCTTTGGACACCACTCGTTGGTCTCTATTTCCTAGCTTCGTGGGTTTTCCTGGTCGAAACACATTGCGACAATCACCATTCACCTTCCTGTTTCTAATCACAAAAACCAGTGTCGATTTTGGAATGTTTAACTCACTAAATATACCCGATATCCGACAACTACGACCTTCTTGAAGTCAAAGAGCTTTGAATTTCGTCACTTGGCATGCGACTAATATACCAATGTTGTTTTCTACGCGATATTTAAGTACAAAAGGTGTGACGTAAATCCGGACCGAAGATATCTTCATTTTCATGGATGTCTAAATACTTATTGGTAGTTAGTGTATATTTCTATACATATTTATGTAAATAAGGTTTTTTCAAATTTGTAATAAGATGATTTAAAAGCATTAGTTACTTAATTATCAGTGTTTACATTAATAACAATTTCCCAAATATTGAAAATGAAATACGAATTAAAAGTTCAGAAAATGAAGCATACAAATCTCAGACATATGTAAAATTAAGTGTAAGGTTTTAACTAAGCTTCTCACAGAATAAAGTTAATATAAATTTTATAATGTTTATTGTCAACAAGTTTTAGTGAAAGTCACATATAACCAAATGACATAAAAAACCTATACAACACAAAATCAGATATCAATGTCCTCGATAATATTTCATAGAACGCTATTAATACATGTTTTCTTTTTCCTATACGTTTCCGTCATCTTTTCATTGAATTCCAGGACATTTCAAGAAATTCAGTCTTAGTTTCTTCAAATTAATCCCATACTCCCAAAATACAATTTTCAGTGCTCTCACTATACTACAGCTAAATAAGTCGATATATTCTTTTATTATTATTTTTTTTAAATACAAGAATTTTACTTCATATACGTTTGCTTACTGAGAATAAAGACTCTAATAAAAAGTTTTAAAATCATTTTTCCATTTCTTGTTCTTGGTATTTCTTAGAAGCTTTTCCTAGTAAGGTAAATATTGTTTTAGAGGACATATTTTGAATTAAAAGCACAAAGCAAATATTTTATACCAAAAATAATATTTTTTTATATACTCTAATATTTTTAAAAATGTTAATTATTTTTTTTATCAAAGAGTTAAAAATTATTTTAATTTGCTTGACTTTTCTTCAGATCATACTAGAGCATTCCGGTAACTGTTAGTTGCAACGTAATTACCAAGTAATTGATATTGGAGTAACGCAGTGTTTTTCAAACCTATTGCTATTAAAGGCCTCCTAATTGTATAAGTATTACCTACTAATGTGCCCTCTTCATTCTAGTGTTACATAAACAAAAAAAGCCTTTTTTGGAATTGATAACTATCATTGTTAATGATATTTATTTTACTCATACTATCATCATCGATTTACTGTTAAAATGCATGCTTTTTGTAAAAATAAAATCATACTTGGTGCATATATAATTATTATAAAAATGGCAATTAAAAAATTCTACAATTCTCACTATAAAGATTAATACTGAACGGCGAATATAGACTTGCAGGACCATTGGGAAATAAATATTAGTAAATAAGATTGAAAAGTTTAATTCAATTTTAAAAATTTGAATGATGTAGAATTAAAGGAATATGTATCTTAGAACATTAGTTATATGTGAGATATATATTAGTAAATAATATTAAATAGCTACAAATGAAAAATGGATTCGACATTAAAATTAGGAAACATTCAACAACGCAATATTTTAAAGAACAAATACACTTTTCATTACTTTACGAAGAATATAAGGATAGTATTTTGTACTAAACATCTGTATTCAAATGAAAAAATACTGCAAAATATGATATATAATCTTAGAGATGTTTTGATTCTTTACACAAGTAATAAAAATATGATACACCATGGTGTTTTACGTCAATACTATATTAATCTGATAGATTTCATTCTGGAGAAATAATTGTTCTCAAAGTAACCACAAACACATTGAACATTGAATAATTCATGTGGATAATGCAAAGACAAACTTTTGATACTCCATAAAAATATTATGTTTTTTTTTTTTCCAATAAAAATTCCGACATTTTTTCCAGCAAATATAACTGAAATAATTGAAGTTTTTACAAATAGGAAAATATTAGCTTGGGACACGCTTGCTACTACTAGATACACTTTTAAACAACCCAGTCAATCTTTTGTTTGAATGTGTTGTCGCCTGCTTTCAAAAACACCTGTATAGTTACACAAAAGAAACTGGAAATTACATTGTACTTTCCTGGCTTCAACACGACTTGAAACCTTTCAAGACCTATTCAGAAATAATAGACAGAAAAAAAAACAATTATTATCTTACGCTATGAGTCTAATAGAATCGGAATTCCGATCC
Organism: Trichonephila inaurata madagascariensis; assembly: GCA_019973955.1. NCBI lineage: Eukaryota > Metazoa > Arthropoda > Arachnida > Araneae > Nephilidae > Trichonephila > Trichonephila inaurata. Next base: position 178,935 of record BMAV01020420.1, on the reverse strand, counting down.
GTAACTAACTCCCGGGAATTTTCACAACTTCATTCACAAAGTACAGTTTTGTCATTGCTACTAATCTAGACTCAATTGAAAAAGATAAGGGAAAATAGCGAAAATATTATCTTGTGGTAGATCGTTCTTATTTATAATTCAGTGCTGTAACCGCTTTTGACATAATAACTCTCAAGAGATACTCCCACAAGCAGCTTAAGCGCCCTCTGGTAACCATTAATACAGGCCAAGTAACGAAAAATTTTATCACTATAAGAAACAGATCATGTTTCTTGTCTTTTATTTGGGAAAAGGATATTTGTTGTCGTTGTATAATTAATAAATAATTTTTACAGTTAAGTGAGACTTATTGAACCCAACTTCGAAATTACCATATTTGTTATGATGTATTTAAGTCCAACGTTCTACAAAACTCTATGAGTTCTCAATTCAGTTTCCCACGTTACGTTTCTTAAACGTGACATGTTAGGCAACACATTTGAGTCAAACTTTTTATTTAGTAAAGATTTGTGTCAGTTTCCATATTCGAAGTTTCTTCGTTTAACACACAATCATTCTCTCTAACTCTGAGAACGAAAAATTACGCAACTGTATAAAAATCGTAAATGTATAAATTTATTAAATTGTTTCGCCTTAATAATGTTTGAAACTTTGCTACTATAAGATTTACTATGAAATATAACAAAATACTCAAAACTAATATCCTTTTTAAGGTTTTTTATAATATATGCAGACAAAACTTTAGAAAATAAGGTGGACAACTAACTCTTTTATCCCATAATTTCTCATCATAGAGAAAAAATTTGGAAAAATATAATGTGCTTTAAAAAAATGTGCTTTTTTATCATTATCTTAAGCAATATATAACATTAAGCGAAACGGTATTATTATTTTAAATGCCCATTTTTATTTGCATAGTAAAATAAGATTTACAATTCTAATTTCATAAGATTAATTAACTTAATTTATTCACTTAAGAGATAAAAAACTAACTCAAGAAACCTATTTAGTAAACATAAATATTAAAAATCCACGCAAAATTAATGCTTTAATTTGTTTTATATTCAAATCTTAGCTATTTTTTTTGTAACATCCCATTTTGCTCCTTGCACTTTCCCCCAAAATTTAATTTATTTTTTGAAAAAAAAATCAAGAGGATAATATTTTATTTGCATAGTAGGAATGCTATTAAAAACTTTTCCTCGTAATTACAACGAAGTAATTAAATACCTGACCCGTATACCATTATTCTTACACAAAGACAAACTTAGTAAACAGAAAACTCTACTGGGAACGCTAACTGAAAAAAGCAAAACTCTTTCCCTCACGCACTTACTTAGGGTATTTTTGCAACTCCACAAAATTTATGTGGATTTATCTAGTTGTGCATTGTAGGTCTTTTAAGATTAATGGAAAGAGAGAAGGTTTCTGGTGCATAAGCACACAGTGTTGCATCTTAATGTATGCACGAGCACGCTGAGAGAGCACGATTGTGTACACAGAAGACGTTGCCTTTCAGAAAGACAAAGAAATGTATTATCTGTGTAAATAGTGGACATAATAAGGGATCAGCTGCATATAGCAATCAGTTTAACAATGAGTGAGAAAACAATAAACTTTATTAGCAGGATGCATCATCGAACAATACGAAGATTTATATCTAGAAATTAAGTTATTTTCGCCCACGTAAGAAACAGATTAACATCCTTTGTGTATTCCGAATTCATTTTGAAGAATCAATTTTATACTATTTTAGATGGGAGTAGAGAAATATCTAATTTTATCTCATTATCTTTGTGTGCTCTGGCTGCATTGCATATTCATGTTTTCAATCGAATTATATTGTTTTCAGACTCGTTTCATTTAATTATAGTATAGAAAGAATACCACTAGGGCGCCTTAACATATTTTGTATACATCAGGCTTTTAATAAAATGAAATTATTTACAATCTGCTAGCAGATTCCGAAAAAAAAATACTAAAATGAATAATAAAGTGAAGTGTGAGATATATTAAATATAATACACTTCAAAAAATACAGGGTTATCAGGAATGAATGACCCGATAACGAAATTTAATAATTCCCAGATGAGTAAACAGAAAATGATCATTGATATGTCATTGTATAGATACAATATGACATTTTCCGTTTGGGACATTGTTTTTGTCCAATGAATGGCAGCAGTGTGGTAATCAAGATGTTTTTGAAATTGTGAACAAAAGTGTAAATGGGATAGCAGCGGGAGAAGGCACTTTGTGTGCTCTCGTTTACAAAAAGTTTGTAAGTAATTATGGTTCAGCGTGAATTTCGGAGAAAGTACCATAGAAGTGCATTTATGAATATAAGATGATGTAAACAGTTCCAGGAAACTGGATATCTGTGTAAAGGCAAAAGTTCTCAATGATATACGGGTGACTAAAGAAAGTCACACTGAACACTTGTGAAACCAAATTTTACTTTACGTCAAGAAACGTTATGTGCGAAAAAAATTCAAATTGCATTTTCACAATGATATCTTAACTATTATTTTTAGTTTATTCATCTGGGAATAATTAAATTCTGTAATTGGGTCATTCATTCCTGTTAACCATGTATTATAAAGGAATTGGAAGAGCTTTTGAAAATCATTTTATAATTTCAGGACATTTTCTCACAAAACTTCCTTATTCTGAATTACTTTTTAATATAACATTTTATATGAAGTGTTTTTCAATTCAAAATTGTAAATATGATTTATTAATGTATTATTGATTTTATATATGATGCTTTATTAAAAATCTACGATTACATTTCATATTATAAAAAAAATTGTCTTTTCATAAAGGTAAGACATTTAAATTAAAGGTTTGCAATGATCAAAATTCTTCAGATATTCGTCAGTATTCATTTTAAGAGGAAATTGCAAATAAAAAAAATTGTTTGCGTTACATTAATAAAAAAATAAACATGGAATTGTGTATAAATAGATGTTTTTTTTATCCTTATACCAGATTTTCCCCATTTTTATATGTTATATAGTTATATAATTTTATTTTGTCAATTGATTGATTGTGTTTATGTCCTATTTTGGAGCTACACGAGGGCTATTATTGACGAAAGTTATAAGTTTGGACCATGGTCGAGGTTGATATCTGTAATAGTATTTCACTCATTCTCAGTTTGGTACAATACCAAAGAGAGGACTTTGAATCTTGACATATTCAACAAGTTTCCTCCTTCATAAGCGATTGGTCTTTGGTGGTGATATGACTTGAATCTTCGATTTTTGAATAAAATTCCCTAAAAAGTAAAGACCTCAAAATTCCTAACAGTAAAAAAACTGGGTAATTTGCATCGATTCTTTATTTTCTACTCTAAAACAAACTAATTCATTCATCTCAGGAAGAACACATTTCGAACCAATTTCTAGAAAAACTAATTTTGCAATCATATTAATACTTCTTGATTCTTTAAAATGTTCTTAAAAATTAATAGAGTTAATTATTTGTGCAAGAAAAGAGTAAAATTATATGAATAAAATCGAATTTTGAAATTAATAACTTCAATTATTTGCACATGAACATTACATGCATCTCGTTTAGAACTCAGCAGATTTGATCGAGCATAGTACAGACTAAAAGTTATTTATTATATAGTTTTCGTTTCTTGTTAGTTCACAATTTTGTAAGAAAATCAAAAAATAAATCCACTAAGAAAAAACATTATCAGTATTCAAGATTTTCTTTCTGGTGTCAGGAAAAAAAATTTTTGAACGAAATTTATAAACCTTTCAGAAACTTGAGTTATGGGGAAAGTTTCATGTATAAAATTTCGTTATAGTCATCTTAATAAATAATAAGGAAACTAAAATTATGCATGATAATTCTCTCATAACAATAAGCTGGGGTAAATATGATAATAATGAACTTGGAGAAAAATTAAATGTCACCAAGGGAAACTCTGATATTCTTCATAGAACGTAGATCATCGTAATAACACAGTAAATTGTCTGATAAAATGACAACCTTCTGGAGTTATGAAAAAAGCAATCTTGGACATTTTTTAAATCCACTTCGTCTCACTGAAAGAAATTTCTTCAGAAAGAATTCCAGAAACTTACAGGAGAAGTAAATATTTAAGATATTGTTGTATTTGTTGTTTTAGAATGATTCTGAAAAAGGGATCCATTTTAAAACCAAACTGTGGTTAGTGCCAAAACTGTGACATCGAGCAATGTCTTATGCTTTTTACTTCAAGTTTTATCATTCAAAATCAGGCTTACTATATGGAAGAAATTATATAAAATTGTAGCTTAGAAGAATGGTTAATTACACAATTGCTCAATACACATGCTTTTATACACAAATGTAGCGGAAAATTTTGTGCTTACTTACAATTATTCATATTTTGATTTAAGCACAATGCAAAAGAAAAATCTTAGATAGAAATGGGTGCTACAAGTTGAAAGGTTTGGGAATCATATCCTAAATAATTTCAAGAACTTAAATTTGATTAGGTAAAATCATAAAAACAAACAATTGTAATGTTTATGTACAAATTCCGATTTTCAGTGAACAGGATGTCATAATATTTTAAATTTATTTTCTTATTTCTCTTTTATTATAGCTTACGTAAGAAACTGCAGTAAAGAACATTGTGGGACAGTTTTTAAATAATTAACTTATGAACTTAATTATAACTGTGAATGTGGTGAGGAGTCCATTTAACGAGAGACAAGAACATGTGGTTGCTGCTGTCTCTTTAGAAATATTTGAAGAATTTTATGTACTATAAGATATCTTTAACATTAATTGCACATATTCGCACAAATTATATTAATATATCCTAATTAAGTGTGCAGTCTATTTATTTTGTACTTAAACATTAAAATTGCTTCGACATAAATTTGGTCCTAGTGACCCGGAATTATGGGCCAGTATGGATAAGTAAATCCTGCAAGATTTCCAAAATCTATCTAGGCATTTGAAATAATGGTAAGAATGGTAGTGGAGTGAAAATTAGAGACTATTCCCAGATTAAAGACTAATATTCAAATTCTTACTTAAAGATATGTTAATTTTCCTGATGATGTTGACTTAAAGGATTTCCTTACGAATTTTGAAGGGATGGAAGAGTAAATGGAAGATAAAGAAGTAATCTTAAAAATCTTATCTAAAATCGAAACTATTTTTTCCAAAATTAGAAAATTGAACTAGTGTTGTTACGATTAGAATAGCTAGGATGCCACTTTCTAAATTTTTGGAGAAAAAACTAAATCTCTTTCAGAACTTAAAATGTCAAATTTTAACAAAATAATATATTAAAATAATATATTAATTTAATCCCAGAAAATATTTTATTGAAAGATAACTCTTAAAAAAGAAGCAAAATCTATCAAAACGTGTGAAGATATTTTTGATTCACTGTTCTCCATCTTGTTATATTGATATGAAAATAAGTAATCAGTTGTGGATGCGCATACAAATCTTTTAGTAAACTTGAAAACAATCGATGAATCTGCATCTCATTTATGATATTTGTTAGATAATATGCGTATATTTTATGATTATTAAAAGTGTTAAATATTAGAGAAATGATTTATCAGATATTATAATACTAAATGTTTCTTTTTTTACAATATATATTAACCGTTAAAACAAAAGAGATGTCCCGTTTCTCGACGACTTTTTAATATTTTGGAAGAGAAAATTAGTAATAAAAAGTAGAATTATTATAAATAAGAGTAATATTTATTTAGATTAATCTATTTCTTGTGCTAAGCCATCAAATCAAACATATAATTTTAATCGACTATGATCTAAGCTCGTAAAATCTAATCAAGCTGGTTTGTTTTATAAAAATAGCAATCCTATTTATCGAATTACAGAATTTATGGAAAAAAATATTTCAGAAATATTTAGTTTCGCTAAGAAACATAAGCAATATTTAAAATGCTCAAAAGCTCCCTTGTTGTTTCGCAGTGTCAATCAAAATACTGCCGTTGGGTACGTGGTAATATGATTCACTATTATCATTTGTGTAAACTTTCCGTTTAGGGTTCTGTAGAGAAGGACAACAATAAAATCACATCAGCGAAAATCAGTAAATTGTCAGAGAACGCTGCTGGACAGGAAATTCCGTCAACTCCTCCTTCTATATTGTTCGTAGGTGGAAATAACAAGATCACACTCATAAATACTGCAGTTGTTTATGTACGCATCCTCCAAGGGAAAAAGCAACACGGTAGCTAATTTGGGTTCAAATAGGTTTTATAACTACAGAGAGTGCAAATGCTTTAGGATTTAAAAAGGAAAAAAATCTTGCCTCCTTCTTTTTGGATTAAACAATTGCTGTTTGAATATTAAATCAAAAATCACCACTTAACAGTCACATCACAATGATGATTTCTATTATTATATAATATTACTTACAGATCCTAAAATTACGAAAAATTTAAATGCTTCAGCGATGAATATTCCAATGATACATCTCTAAGAATTTCAGTTTTATATACCTAAAAAGAAAGATTTCTTTCCAGGGGTGGAATTATTTTCCCGGTTTTTAAAAGCAAACTGTGATTAGAAAAAGACGTGTTAATTTTACAGGATTGTTGTTTTGGTTACTTAGTTTCGGAAAGCATGAATCTTCGAAATTCGTACAAATTCAACAAAACATTAAGAAATTCCTTTGATAAAGTGCTTTCACCATTTTGTGAAATAGAAAATATCGAAAGTTATATCCTATAAAGCAGCGGTATAGAATCAACTTGTAAAAAAAAGTAATGAAATAAAGCAAGAAACTCATACACCCTTTTGGAAAAAAAGACAGTTTGTGCTTGGAAATTTTAGTGATCTTCAGAATGGATGTATTTTATTTACTGAAAATGAACTGATTTTAGAACCTAACTAAGCGTTTGTATTAAACATCAAAACACAAAAAGTTTCAGAGTTCACTTGCTAACAGTAGTAAAATATTTGCTATATTCCAAACTGCATATCTCTTCAAATGAATTTGTTTTCAATGTATTATACCTCTCTCTCCTCGTTTCTATACTACGATGCTTGATGCTATACTAAAAGAATAATCTAGAACTTTGATTTCAACTATAATTTACGTTGTATTTGTGTTGCAAATTTTATTGAAAATTATTTGAATTACACAATATTTAATTGGCAGCTGCTTTAATTACATATTTTTTATTTAGAACTATTCGAGTTATACATGCTTTTTATCTGTAATTATTTAAATTACATACTGTTTATTATTATTTGTATCACGTAATGCTTATTTGTAATTATTTGAACTATGCAGTGTCTATTTATTATTTTTAAAATGCATATATTTTGCTTGTAATTATTTGAATGACACTAATTATTTTTTATTGCATCAACTCCACATAATTTATTTGTAATTACTTGAATTCCACAATCATTGCTTGCCATCTTCCAAACTGTAAAGTGTTTATTTGCAACTTTTATTGTACTTTTAGCAACTACTCTTTTATTTGCAATTACTTGAACTAAACGACATTTATTTGCAAGTATTTGAATTGTACAGAGTTAATTTGCATCTACTTAAGCAACAGTGTTTAATGTAAAAAAATTAAATTGTATATTTTAACTGTAACTATTTGAATTGCATGATATTTATTGTCATAAATTTATAGCTAAGATAGTTTTTTAATTTATCATTAGATGTAGTTTGTAATTTACAGAGAGTATATTTTAATATTAATTAATTTTATATTGAAACATACATATTTAAAAATATTAATATGACTCTTTTTGTCTTAATAAGAATAGTTTTATAGATAAATAAGAACAGTTGTTTTATTCAGAATAACTTTATAACATGCATTTATTTTTCGCAGTTTGTTTCTAACAATTTAGGAAATCAAATGAGTCAAATATGATGTTTTGTTTAACTCAGAGAGAGTTTTATTAACGACGCAATATAAAGCAACTCGAAAGCTATTTACGATAGACCTTAATCAAGTGACATGGATGACTCCTGAGCTGGGAACCACCTCTATTAACTACTAAACCACACCGAAGGTTTCGATAAATTTAACGTGCAATGGTCCCCTAAATCCAAAGGGTCTAGTGTGGCTCCAGGACTGGAACTCATGAACACTTCGGCCACGAGTTCGCAAGCATTACCACTAGGTCAAGGAAACCCCACCGAATGTTGCGAGTTTGACTCCGGACCAAGTTGGTGGATTTTCATGATACAGAAAGTCGACAGAGGCTATGTCGTATGATTAAATTGCATGTAAAAGGTTCCTAGAGTGTCTGTTTGGCTTGGGTGCTTTTGGCAAAATTAAATCTTAGAACATGTTCGCATCGTCAGAGCTCAGGTGCCTCTCTCTGGGGAGAAAACTGCGTGTCAAAATTACCAGCTGTCTTTGGTTTCCACCTATATGGTGCCGCACTAAAAAGAGATACCAGCTCCCGGGGAAAGTACTAGGACTGCAATAGTATTATAATGGCCCATTATAAACAAGAAGAAAAGACAAAGGAAGCCAACTTTTGTTTAGGCACCCAAGTTGTTAAAATACTTGTTTCAAAATTATAAAAGTACAAGTAGCGAAAATTACATTTGTCTGCATTATAAATGAAATTTTCAATTTAATTTTAGATTTTTTTTTTCTATTTGATTAAAACGAGAGATGTTGAATAAAGGAATTTATGTTACATAATATGATACCCTAGAAAATCCTGGCATACTGAAGTACAATATTTATGTACTTTATGTACATACATAAAAATTTTTCTCCATGTATTTTCTCATCCCCCTAACAAATCACCTAATGACATGTTTTATAACCTTCCGTAAATCTAAGAATTCAGTATAATATATCAAATAAAAACCATAAAATATCTTTACATTAAATATTTCATAGAAAAACATAAAATTTTTCCATTAAATTTATCTCACACATAGACCAATTCTTTGAAAAACTCCTCACGCTTTCTAAAAAATAACCCGAGCAATCCATATATATGTATACACATATATCCGTAGCTGCTTTTCCATTCTCAATCTGCATTTTCAAATCGCGTGTTTTCTCGCCGTAATAGATTTCAATGCCCTTTGCCTATTTCCGATGTAGTTTATGGGATTGAAAACATGTACACCTTGACGGGTTTTCTGCGGAAGCTCTCTCTAGGTGCATTTCATATCACAAATAAGCACACAATAAGAACGAGAAGGGAGGAATATAGGTGAGCACGAGAAACTTGGGAAACGGAATATATATCTGCTGCGAAACTCTAGAGGAAATAGAACACAAAAGAATCGAACACAACAGATGGAAGAAAAGGAGGAACTGTGTAGCGTCATGTGATGCATGTGTTTGGAATAAAATGTTTGTAAACCAGTCGCCTGATATTCGCTCTTTCTCAAACCTTAAGGAATTCCTTCTAAGTATAAATGCCTGAGAAGCATTCTAAGAATGGGATTATTTTAATTCGTTTATAATAGATAAAAAAGAAATGAATGCAAAAAACTGAAAATTCTCAAACATTTTTAGCAGTTCTTGTACTAACGTTTGCCGATTTTTTCTGTTTCTAGTACCATTATCTTAAGGACAATATTAGGATATCTAAGTTCTTGCAAGCATTATGTATTAAATATCTAAGAAAGTTTGTTTGGAGATGTGTGTAATAATTTGCTTAATTTTTCTCTCTTAACTTTTTTAACTTTGAGTTTACCCACTTAACCGGAAAGAACCAAAACTTTACCTTCTAAAAATTGCCAAGCTTGCGTTATTAAAACAAGACGTAATCTTGCATCATCCACATGTTCAGGCTAATCATTAAAGTCTTTATCAGGAATTGTATGATTTTAAAACCTTCTGATTGAAAAAACTATAAAAGCTGATATCTCAGCAGCGAATGAAGAATGCTTTTGTATATTGCAATAATGTGGGCAAGGCTTGTTTTTGTGTTGTGTATCGTTGCTGTTTATGTTGAATGTGTTTTCCTTACTAAATAAATAATGTGCAACTAAACTTACAAGAAATATCGTCTATCTATCAACGATTGCAACCAGATAAAATATTCTACCTGAAAAATGTTTCAATTCAAGAGAAATCTTTTACATGCAGAAAAACAAATTTCTCCTCTTTTTATTTCTTATTTAATTTGCAATATAGTGCCTTAAATTTCTTCTAAAACAAGCATTCTTCACTTTACGATCGGAATATATATATATATATAGAAACACACATTTTTAAAAGAAAACATTGAATTTATGCTTTCCTTTATTCTAGAATCTTAAAGTGTACGAAAATAATTTCAAAAGGTAATCAAACTGAAAAAAGTAGAACTAGATAAACCCCCCCATCACTGTAAATAAACATATGTTACATATTGGAGTTTTTATGGGCAACTATTGCATTGCATCCAAAAATTACAATATTTTTAATAATATTCGACCGAATCGAAGGAAAATATCATAATCACAGACAAATCATACACATATAAAAATATTTTATTACACTAGGCTAGTATCAATTTTATAGTTGTAGCTCAAAACTAAACTGATATACAGAGCGTCTTTACTTAGACAATAGGAACGTACATTTTTGTATATTTTTGTATACATTTTTGTATCAATTTTGGCAAGCGCTAAAGAAATTCTAATCTCTTAATTTTCTTGGAAGTCTAAGGTGTCATTTCCTTAAAAATACTGTTCATCCCACCAAAAATATCTTTTACGTGAGTACTCATTGTTGATAAAAAAAAAAAACAACAGATGTGGCATTAAGAAAGTAACATAAACACAAAAACAAGTTTCTTTTTTGAAAATTGCATTTGTGTATTAAAATTCTTCATCAAATAAATCCTCGAGCATTGTTAAATGAAAGAAATTACGTTATTTTACTTAAGAAACGTGTTTTAATGTCTGGAAAAAAATCGAGTGAGAATAGTATTAATCATGATTTCATTAAATATTCATTTGGGTGTTTCTAATTTAATGATTAAGGCATCTCATAATTTTTTCCCTAGTCAAATGCATTTGGCTTTCTTTAGCAGTAGATAAAAAAAGGAGATTTTTTTTCTTTCTTTTTCGAATTCATTAAATAAACAGACAAACATTCTTTTAATTAAAGAATAGTTTGCAACAAGGTATGTTTTCTTCTTCTAGGATTTTACTTTGAGAGGACTTTTTTTCGGGGTATTTTTGACTTGATAAATATTTAAAAACTCGCTGTATTTTAGGCACTGAATACAATATAAATTATTATTTTAAGATCTTTTCCACAGACAGATGTAGTTATCTTCAAAATATAAAATCTACCGTAAAAAATCAGCATTGGATTGTACTATGTAATTTAATAAATTCTTCCACGTTTTGTAAGTTTTGGAGTTTTATTTCTTAATCATGTGTGTTATAATTGTTTTCATGACAAAAAATGAAACACGCATAATTTGACATTTTATAAAAATATATAAATAATCTAATTGTAACACATACATAGCTCTCTAGAGTTTTTCATTTCATATAATTTATTTGTACTTCAATAGGGAAAAGTTTTGCATCTAAATACATAAAAAAAGCTATAACTTCTTTCTATTAATGCGATATTGTAAAGAGTGAGTTCTAAGATTAATCTTAAAAGCTATATGTATAGGTAAAAAAACCCATCATTCTGCGTAAAAGTGTTCTGCAACAAAATTTGAGTATTTTTTTTCTACAATTTACAAGCTAACTTAAAATTACTGTAACACATCTGTAGTATGATGCGATATATTTTTATCATTATTACTACTTAAACCAACCACTCAAATTCACACATAAGGAATAGTTATGTTACACACACACCCTATATGGATATGTTTTTTAAAATACTTTTACTAAAATTATGAATAATAAAGTTTCAAAAACTAATATATGAAAGCGATGGACCCTACAGTATATATTAAGATAGTATACCGAGGATTGCTTTGTGGAGTAAGATCAACTTTTATGGCTTGACAACCTCTCCCTTTTTTAAATTTTTGAGTGAAGTTCTAATTGAATTGATATGATAGGATTTAAAATGAAGATAACATTCAGATAACTTATAACTTCGGATATTAACACACACACACATATATATATACAGTGCGGCAAATAAGTTTTAAGACTGTGTCCACAAAACGATATATAAACAAGAAATTAATTCCTGTTTTGGTTTCTTATTCGAAATAGGACCCTCCGGCTACAATGCACTTCTTAAAACGATTTATTAAGGAATCGAACACCTGTTGTAAATCACTTTGTGGAATGGTCTATATAGCATGCGTCGAAGCTACTTGTAAGGTTGAAATATTCTCAAAATAACACCATTTTAATTTCATTTTAAGTTTTGAGAACAAGGAGTAGTCACAGGGTGCTAAATTAGGTGAATATGGTGGATGGTTCAACACACAGACTATTTTTTGAAAAAAATGAGGAACAACAAGAGAGGTGTGACTGGGTGTATTGTCGTGTAACAAACACCAACTGTTTTCAGTTCGATATTCTGCACGAATGTGACGAATTCTGGCCATCAAACACTTTAAATAAGCTATATAGTACTGACCTGTAATTGCTTAGCCAGTTTGAACAATTTTTTTATGGATAATACCCCTAGTATCGAAGAATGTAATAAGCATTGTTTTGGTTTATGATGGAATTTTCCTTGTTTTTTGGCTTACGGTGAATTTTCTGACTTCCATTCCGCACATTTTCTCTTTGTTTCAGGGTCATATTGAAAGTATCAGATCTCAATACCTGTAACAATGGACTTCAAGAAGTTTGGATCGCTTTCCGTGGCTGAAATGATGTTTTTGCATGTGCAATTTTTATAGCCTTTTGTTCAGGAGATAAAGTGTGTGGAACAAATTTAGCACACGCTTTTGTTTTGCCTAAATTTTCATGAAGGCTGGTTCGAATTGTTTCTTTGCTGATGTGTAAAGAGACTATCATCATTCTTAATGACGCACATGGATCATTTGCTACAAAATTTTGTACTTTCTCAATAATTTCAGGTGTTCTAGTTAAAATTGGGCTTTCACTATGCTGGTCATCTTCTACCGCATCACTTCCATCCAAAAAACTTTTGTGCCACACAAAAACATTTGATCTACCTAAAAAACAGTCACCGTAAACTTGTTTCATGAGTTGGTTTGTTTCTAAGGCACTTTTGCCAAGTTTTACGTAAAATTTGATTACAGCTGTTTTATCCATCTTAAAGAATCAACATGAAAAAAATTCATTTCTGCAAAGATAGCTCGTCATCTCTTAGCTACTTAACCAAATGCCATCAATTTGTTCACAGTGTGTCAGCAGACCATGGACATTATGACGCATGTGCATTAGCAATCATGACACCATTACAGTCTGCGCTCTGGGACGAGTCTTAAAACTTATTTGCCGCAATGTGTATATATAAGAAATAAGAACTTTTCCTAATTAGGGAATTCACTCGTCTATAAATGTTCTAATTATTCTAAGTGAAGTGAAAAATCAGCAGAGAAACGCATGAAAATAGATTGGAAAAATATTGTTAAAAATGTCTATGATTTTTTAGGCTTGGACAATAAAAACAACATTTCGCTGAGTATGAATATAATTCCCAATTGCAATAAAAATAAAAGCATTTATCAATATTATTCTTCAAAAGCAACGCATTAATTGAAAAAAAAATTCTATATGATGTGCGTAGGATAATAATTGAAAAATTATAATATAATATTATTGTTCAGATGTCAATTCTAAATGCCCCTTGATAAGAGGATTAAAATAGAGCAAGAAAATAATATTCTAAATATTGAATATATCAAATACGTAATGAAATTATTAAATGTAAATTAATAAGTTTATTTTAATCTTCTTGCTCAAATAATTCGGAGGCTATTTAGTGTTGCTTCATATCGGGTAATGTCAGTTAATGGATAATTAACTTTAAAAATAATATATAAAGAAAATTTAAAATAAGGAATATTTTAACTTACCTGTCATAATTATCTTTGCCCATTGATCACTAAGTTTAGTCTCACGACTCAATTTGTTATGAACTTGACATCTGTATTTTCGAAGTGTATCAGCTTCATCCACATGACGCACGTGAAACTCACCAGTTGGGAAAACAGCATACTTTCCTGCAAATTAAAAAGGTAAATATGTATTTGAAAAATAATCTTACAACTTAGTACTGAAATATTGTTGATAGTATTCTTCCTATTGTTGAATCTTGTGGTACTAAAAATGTATTTCTCAAGCAAGAAATAAGTCAATTACTGAAAAAAACCGAATGTGCTTAATCTCGAGAATGAATGGCAGTAATCTCGATGTACAAAGTTTTAGTTTGCGAAAGATCTCTTAAATATAAAGTGTTGTATTAGATGCGTTTTTTGAAAAACATTCGGATTCTTTATATACATCAATGAAATCTTTTCCTTCAGTTAGATTATCAGCGATCTGGAAAAAAAATATATAAATAAAGATAATTTAACAAAAATACGTTTTTTTCGCATAAAAACAAGAGGAAAAACAAAGTTCCAGGAATAAATTGGATGTTATTGTTGTATTGAACCATTCTTAGTGAGGCGCGTTGAATTTTTTTTCAAATCTCTGTTTTCGAAAAATTGCATTCGCCTAATTGAGTAAAAAGACAAAATCCTTTTTAAAATCAAAATAAAAAAAAAACCTTCCTCCAGCGTATTACACTTAAAAATTAAAAAAATCAAAAAATTCCACTAATTTTTTTAGTGATGCTTATAATTATTTTATTCAGCAATGTTCTAACCCTATTTATCTAAATGTGAAGTTTAAGGTATGAGAAGCATTCAAAAAAATAAAACTTTTAAATGCAAATTATTTATTGTTCGCTCAAAAAAAAAATCTTGAACCTTTCGTAAAATGAGAAATATACATTTTGTAGTTTTTTCGATGTTTTTTTACAATAGTAAACGTGAACAATTTTTTTAAGTCTACACTTTGCAATTTAAATATGTAAAGTTATTTTTAAAGACAGTTATTACTATGATTTTAAATACACTCATAATCTTTGAAAGTGTTCAATGAATGCATCTTAATTTAGAAAATTATTAAACCTGAATTAGTCGAATGTTAATTTAATTAATAGAAAACGCAATTGAACTTATAAATTTCTGTTACTTGACAATACACTGTGATTTTTCTCTTCCACTCATCCAAAAAAAAAAATGCTTCAATTCCCGTCATATTAAAACTAACTGTATCGTGTTAACCCTTTATCAACCGACAGTACTTATAAGTATCCCTAACTTTAAAATTACATAGAATAACCGTTTTTACGAATACGCTGACAATACTTGGCTGGAATATTTTTTGAAATCCACTCTTACATGATATATGGCAGCACGGGTTCTATGATGAGTATTTTAGCGGTGAAGGCGAATAGTTTTAAGCAGAAATTGCGTTTTCAGCGGATCACGAAGATAGTCATTTTTGTTCAGAAAAAATTGTTAATGTCAAAAGGTAAGACTCTTATTTTTTTGGTATGTTAATGAAGACCTTAGAAAACGATTTGACTATTTATTTTAAGTGAACAGTGTGTAATTAATTTTACAGTTGAATATCTTTAATTAATTAATTAGCTCTAACTAATTAAATTTCCCAAAGTTGACTATTTTGCTTATGTATATCCCTTAGTTTTCAATGTAGTGATTGAAAAAAATATTGTATGAAAAAAACTGCAGTAAATCATAATGTGGTCGATAAAGGGTTAAACGCGGGATCAGAATATTTACTTTTCTCAAAATCAGCCTTAGAAGATTAAAATTGGTTACATGAAAAATTGATAAAAGGAGATAAGTTCTTTTCTCTCTTTCACAGTAACAATTTAGGAACAATTAAAATTGGAATGTGTTTGATATAATAACTTTATTTTTAATTTGAGTCCATACATTTTATTACCTTATTCTACCTCACTTATAATAACAGTTAATTTTATCGATATATAAATTTGTTTAAATGTGGAAATTCTTTCGCATTTAAGTAAATGTTTTCAAAGCCATTAACTGGTTTACCCATGCACCGCACGGGCTACCGAAACCTGACCATAACTGGTTTGCCCGTACGCTGTACGGGCACTGATATTTTCTTCTTTCTATCTTTGATTTGTACATATTTTTAATTCTCATATTTATTAGTGCTAGTGTTTTTAAGAGATGCAGCAGTTTATCCTTGATACTGAAATACTTCTCATTGTGGATTTTATATTTAAGGTGAAGATTAAAATTTTTGAAGTGATAATTTCTTTAGGCCCGTTTTGCTGAAGAGTAAACTTGAATGTACGTCAGGTTCGAGTGCGTAACGCTCATTCGGCTTTTTTCGTCCTTAGTCGGATTTGAAAATTTCGCCAGATATCACGTCGCCAAAGGAGAAACGTTTTACCCGGGTTTTGAGTAATATTGAGCCTTCCATCTTGTATGATTAGATAGTTTATATTCTCCCGTGTATTTGTTACTCAGGATATATCAATAGGAATAACGATGAAGAAAGGTACGATATTTATATTATTGTATGGACATTTCGAAGGGACGAGAACTTTGAGACTTCTGGTTAGAGGAGGTTTAAAAATGCCCACAGATATTGATATGAAAATCATTTCAATGCAACGTTTTATTTTTAATTTGTTAATACCGAAAATATTCGAGTCAAAATAGATTAAGGTTGATTCCTAATTATTTTGCTTTACAAGCATAACAGAAGCGTTTCTGGAATTACATGAATTGGGGAATGTCTTGTATTCGTTTATTTCATCTTCTGTAAACTGTAACATGCCTGCATTTTCATATTTTAAAAATATATATTCATTACATTCTGGCATTTATGCTTAATCAGTTATTCAAAAGATTGCAGTGAAGAAATTTTAACGGAAAATGGTAATCAAACAATGAAGAAATTTAAGGCCAATCAAATTTGCTTTTTTATATTTTAGTGTTTTATTTATTCAAATATTCAATTATGGATTCGTATATTATTCATTGTGCATGTATTCAATTATAATTCATTTCTTATACTATATAAATAATGGTTGTCGCATCAAATACTACCGAATCATTTGGGCTTAATCAATCACGTATTTGCGAAATTTGTGTAGCGAAATGTAAAACAGAAAATGGACAAATAATTCCAATGGTTGCTATTTATTTTTCACCAAATCAATAGAGAAAATCAGTAGAGAAGAAAAAGAGTAGAGAAAATTATCGAATTCCTTCACAAAAATTTAGCTTCCAACACTGAAGCCGAATCGGCTGTTCTGAACAAATTACCTATGATTTTAAGAGAGTATTTTAATGCAGATTTACCACAAAAGACAAATCAAAAACTTTAGTTGATTTTTTAAAATTAAAATTTAGTTTAATTATGTCAAATGATCCAAACGAAAGCATGACGAAGTATGAAACAATGCTTAACGGAGTTTTTTTTCTTCTGTTTTAGACATTTAAATAATTTTGAATCTAAAAAGTTATAAACTATTTCAGCTACCATAAACATATTGTGTCCTTCTTAGAATACAATTAATTCACAAATATGATTGTATATTTGGCAAAAATATTACTTTAAGTGAGTACAGACGTATGAATAAATAATTTTATGTGACAACAGTAATATCCCCTTATTTTTTATTCATCGACCTAATCCCTGAAGTAACATTACAAAATTTGAAGTTATCACTTCTATCGTGTGGTCATAAGCACGCACACTTTTTTTTATTGAAGTCAGGAACTTAGATTCTTGAAATTATTTGTTAAAGTACAAGGGTTGGTAAGGCAATGTGCAATTGGATACTTGAGAAGAAATGAAAATGGATAGACAATGCTCACACAAAATTCTCAACCATTCGAATAAAAGGTATGAACATGAAATTTTTTTCTAAATATGAAATAAATTCTTTTAAGATATATGAAACATTCTTCACAGCGTGCAGATTGTACTTATAAAGAGCAAACATTTAGGTGTTTTTATATTCCGCAAATATAAAATAATAAATAATGTAAAATCTTTAAAATATATTGAAAATTAAAATAAAACTCTTCAAATTTCACAAAATGTTAAGTATTATGCTCAGTTATATTCAATAAAAAAAATGTGCCTTGTTTCAATAAAAACGTTTTGGGCAAAAAAATCCACGACTTAAGGGGTTAAACATTATTTTCCGTGAAATTCTTTGAAATACACTGCTGGCCACCGTAAATGCAACACCCTGAATTAAGAATGCAAATAACATGAAATTGACAACATGCATTAGCGGAAGTAAGGTATGCAAATGATTAGAACTTCAGCACATCACGTGCGCCTGTGGCGCCACCTCAAAACGCTATTTCAAGCTTGGAGATTTTGACGATTTCAAGTTCGGCAATTGTGTTTTTCTTGTGGTTTTTTCAAAAAAAAACCGATCAGTTATGTCTCGTAGAAAACAGCGATCAGCTTTTGATCAGGTATCTGAGTTCGACAAAGGAAGGATAGTAGCCTACCGAGATTGTGGATTATCTTACAGGGAAAACATGTGGTCCATGGTTGCTCAATGATTGACGCAGATTACACCCCTAACTGCCACACCAGATCAGCTTTGGTAACGTGTGGAAGCTGCTTGGCCTGCTGTATCCCAAGAACACATCCAAAGTATCTTTGAATCAATGCCCAGGCGTGTGGCAGTGGTGATCTCCAACAATGGCGGCTACTCTGGCTACTGATTCTGGCAGGAACCATACTTCACAGAAGTCTATAAATTTAATCATTTGATACTTGGTCAACATGTTATCTACGAAATAAATTTTGTTGTGCTATCTCTTGTCTTTCTTGGTGTTGCATTTACAGTGGCCAGCAGTATATATGTGTGTTTAATTAATCCAAATTTTTACACAAATATATGCTGTGAAATTTGAAGGGAGCTGTTGAACTTGTGTCTAAAATTCGTCTTTTCCATTTGGATATTTTTGAATATATTTTGCGATGAATAATGAAATGTTGTGCAAAAATTATTTTTATGTATTAGTAATTGTTGAAAAGTTTCAGTAAAGGACATTCATTCAGGAGCATCCTTGAAAAGTATGTAAAACTTCTTAGAATGTTTAAAAAAAGTAATTTTTCACATAACAAAGAATTATTCAGGTTGATTGAACTTATATTTCCTTTATTTTATTTGGAATGTTTGCTCTTTGTTATTCAAGTTGCTTATGTTAAGGATTCTTTGTGTTAGCTCAATTAAAAGGAAAACTGTAATGAGTGATTTATTAAATAAATAAAGTGCTCCAAACTGTTTTTCTCTTTTTACACGTTCTTCTTTTACTCTATTTTGAAATAACATTTGCTTACACGAATTTTTTGTTCTAACACATATCTCCTCCTTAACTACGTTTTTCTTTTTCTTTTTTTTTTAAAAAAAAAACTCTATTTTTCTAATTTAACTGTAATCAGAAAATGTTCGGATTATGCTTACAAATGTGTCAGACACTTGGTCAACTTCATGGCTTGCTTACTTTGTATTATGGAGTTATGGGTAATGTCCAAATTTTGTAATCACTTTTTTTCTTGTACTTCAACTTGAACACAGCATGTCGTTCTCATTATAATAGTATTTCGTGTTAAATTATTGAATTCATCGGATGAAATAAATAAATTAACAAGGTTCTAAAAATTGATGTTCCAATTAATGTTTTTTTTATTCGATGGAGAACTTTCTAATATAATTTGTGTTGATGATAATTCTTTGCTATTAAAAAAGTTAATATCATAGGAATCGGGATTTTAGCGGGACTGCCTGAAGATTAACTGCACAAAGAGACATCGTTCAGGTCGGGTTCAAGTTATGAAACTATAGTTCACTGAAGAAAGTTCCACTTTTCTAGATCACCTCCAATTGTAGTTCACCTCAAAAAACGGTAGGTCACCAATTAAATATAATAACAATAAGCAACAATAAACTTGTTATTAAGTAGAGATAAATAGTTAGATAGTAATTTTATTCCTAATTCAAATAAGAATTTTTATATGTTGTATGAACTTATAGAATCAATTTTCACTGTACACTAATTTTAATATTTTTGTAATAAATATGAACTGTTTTTGTTTTATAAATATACAACAAGAGTTTCATTCTAACTATTTTTACGGGTTTTTTTGGGAGGAACGTTTAGAGTTTTTTTCATTTTACACTATTTTTTAAAGTTGTAGAACTTATGCCCAAATTTACTATAGGTCGCATGTATTTTTTACATGGTTTTCTAGGGAACATATTTTCCTTGTATAAATAGAGTTCGTGTAAATAGTTTTTTAATATTGATTTCCTAGCATCTCAAAACAATTATCTATTCGGAAAAAAGCACATGGATAATGGAACTATTCAAGTACCGTAGTTTTATCCCGAAGCCTGATGATAATTTTAAAAGACAATTTTATAATGTGAACGCAGGTTTATAATTTTATAACATTCTAGAAAGAGATAAAACAATTTAAATTTTCAAAGAATGCTGCTGTCATGAGGAAGTTCAATACTGGCTTAAAAAGTTTGCAACAAATCTTAAGAGTATAAATACAGAATAAATATAATACTTCTATAAAACTAAAATCTTTCACTATAAATGTAATACATATTTAATATTTCAAAGATTTAACTACGTTCAACTGTGCTTATTTAATGATAGAATTAAAATAATTTCATAGACTGAATGTTTTGCAACTCGATCGTACCAAAGCATTTGAAAATAAATTAGACCTACAATGTATTAGTGTAAAAGTTGCATGTTGATAGAAAAATTATTTAAATACTCTCATCTTTGATATTGAAATATTGCTATTATAGTAAAAAAATCTTGTTAACATATTAATATGAATACTTCTATATTTATATTGTTTCTAAATTGGTAATCTTTAAAAAATGATTTGAATAAAAACCAGCTATAATCATTTTAATTCCCAATTTTATTTCATATATTTTCATAAAATCCTGTGAAATTATTTAAGTAAATGGCACTAAAATGTGAGCTATTTAAGATTAAGAAAATAAAAAAGAACTATTATTTCTTCTTTGTAAATTTTACAATACATTCTATGGAATTATAATATTTTTGGGATAGAGAATTCAAACACACACTGCTAAGGTAGAAGTCATTGATCCTCCTTTTTTACGACCTGGATAATCAGGAATTTTATCCATCATAACAATGAAAATTACAATTTTTTGTTTTAAACTTTTAATTCACCATGTCGACTAAGGCTAATTGAAGAGTTTTATTTGTTATATGCAGTTTACGTCTAAAGTAAAGGCTTATCAGAAAAGTGAGACCCAATCCTTTATTATATGTACATAACAAGTATTTTACTGTCCTGTTTTTCTAACTTATAATAAAAGTAAATTTCTAAAGAACCTCAAATTTTGCTTTTCGTTAACAATAAAGTTGAAGTAAAAAAAACCAACTTTTTATGTAATAAGTCTAGTAATAGTCATGGTCTTCTTGTGCAAATAATTAAGGACGTGAGGTAACTCATTGAAATGTTTTCATAAATTGTACATTAAACTATGAAACAAATGTAAGGTACATTTGGATTTATTCAAACTTTTATTTTAAAAAGTACAAATTAAAAAAAAATGAATTGAGAATTTTACTAGTCCAAGAAACAAACTACTTCACAATTCAGAAATTTTCCTTGTTGAGAAAATTATTGAATATGAGCTTAAATTATCCGAATACGTTCGGAACCATGATTTTTCAAAAGCATATAAATGGATAATATTTATGATATTTAGTGTCACTTAGATTAGAAAATGTATATA